>CM042692.1:3724436-4062587 GCA_023614405.1 Avena insularis | reverse complement strand
TTTAGAAGAACACGCATGCAATGACACTGGGTGTGGTTCATGAAAAGAACGGACACGCAATGACACTAGTGGATCCTTATATGGTATGTTTAGAGGAACAAACATGCAATCACACTAGGCGGATCCATATGTGGTTTATGGAAGTAAAAGACATGCAATGACTCGAGCTGTGGTTCATGAAAAGAACAGACATGCAATGACACTGGTGGATCCTTATGTGGTTCATGAAAAGAACAGACAGGCAATGACACTGGTGGATCGTTATGTGGTTTGTTTAGAAGAACACACATGCAATGACACTAGGTGTGGTTCATGAGAAGAACACACACACAATGACACTGGTGGATCCTTATGTGGTTTGTTTAGAGGAACAAACATGCAATGACACCGGTGGATCCACATGTGGTTTATGGAAGTAAAAGACATGCAATGACACTAGTAGATCCTTATGTGGTTCATGAAAAGAACAGATATGCAGTGAAACTGGGTGTGGCTCATGAATAGAACGGACATGCACTGACACTGGGTGTGGTTCATGAAAAGAACAGACATGCAATGACACTAGTTGTGGTTCATGAAAAGAATAGGCATGCAATGACACCGGGTATGGTTCATGAAAAGAACAGACATGAAGTGACTTATGTGGTTTGTTTAGAAGAACACACATGCAATGACACTGGGTGTGGTTCATGAAAAGAACATATAGGCAATGACACTGGTGGATCCTTATGTGGTTTGTTTAGAAGAACACGCATGCAATGACACTGGGTGTGGTTCATGAAAAGAACAGACACGCAATGACACTGGTGGATCCTTATGTGTTTTGTTTAGAGGAACAAACATGTAATCACACTAGGTGGATCCATATGTGGTTTATGGAAGTAAAAAAATGCAATGACTCTAGCCGTGATTCATGAAAAGATCAGACATGCAATGACACTGGTGGATCCTTATGTTGTTCATGAAAAGAACAGACAGGCAATGACACTGGTGGATCCTTATGTGGTTTGTTTAGAAGAACACACATGCAATGACACTCGGTGTGGTTCATGAGAAGAACACACACGCAATGACACTGGTGGCTCCTTATGTGGTTTGTTTAGAGGAACATACATGCAATGACACCGGTGGATCCACATGTGGTTTATGGAAGTAAAATACATGCAATGACTCTGGTAGATCCTTATGTGGTTCATGAAAAGAACTGACATGCAGTGACACTAGGTGTGGTTCATGAAAAGAACAGACATGCACTGACACTAGGAGTGGTTCATGAAAAGAACAAACATGCAATGACACTAGTGGATCCTTATGTGGTTTATGGAAGGAACAAACATGTAATCACACTGGTGGATCCATATGTGGTTTATGGAAGTAACACACATGCAATGACACTAGGTGTGGTTCATGAAAAGAACGGACATGCAATGACACTGGTAGATCCTTATGTGGTTCATGAGAAGAACACACACGCAATGACACTGGTGGATCCTTATGTGGTTTGTTTAGAGGAACAGACATGCAATGACACCGGTAGATCCAGATGTGGTTTATGGAAGTAAAACACATGCAATGACACTAGTAGATCCTTATGTGGTTCATGAAAAGAACAGACATGCAGTGAAACTGGGTGTGGTTCATGAATAGAATGTATACATGCATCGACACCGGGTGGTTCATGAAAAGAACACATGCAATGACACCGTGGCCGATCCTTATGTGGTTCATGAGAAGAACAGACAGGCAATTACACTGGTGGATCCTTATGTGGTTTATGGAAGGAACAGACATGCAATGACACCGGTGGATCCACATGTGGTTTATGGAAATAACACACTTGCAATGACACTGTGTGTGGTTCATGAAAAGAACAGACATGCAATGACACTGGTAGATCCTTATGTGGTTCATGAAAAGAATAGACATGCAATGGCACTGGTGGATCGTTATGTGGTTTGTCTAGAGGAACGGACATGCAATGACTCTAGCCGTGGTTCATGAAAAGAACAGACATGTAGTGAAACTGGGTGTGGTTCATGAATAGAACAAACAAGCACTGACACTGGGTGTGGTTCATGAAAAGAACAGACATGCAATGACACTAGTGGGCCCATCCTTATGTGGTTCATGAAAAGAATGTATATGCAATGACACTGTGGATCTCTATGTAATTTGTTTAGAAGAACACACATGCAATGACACTGGATCCACATGTGGTTTATGGAAGTAAAAGACATGCAATGACACTAGTAGATCCTTATGTGGTTCATGAAAAGAATGTACATGCAAAGAAACTGGGTGTGGTTCATGAATAGAACGGACATGCACTGACACTAGGTGTGGTTCATGAAAAGAACAGACATGCAATGACACTGGTGGATCCTTATGTGGTTCATGAAAAGAACAGACGAGCAATCACTCTGGTGGATCCTTATGTGTTTTTTTTTAGAAGAACACACATGCAATGACACTGGGTGTGGTTCATGAGCATAACACACACGCAATGACACTGGTGGATCCTTATGTGGTTTTCTTAGAAGAACAGACATGCAATGACACCGGTGGATCCACATGTGGTTTATGGAAGTAAAAGACATGCAATAACACTTGTAGATCCTAGGAGTGGTTCATGAAAAGAACAAACATGCAATGACACTAGTGGATCCTTATGTGGTTTATGGAAGGAACAGACATGTAATCACACCAGTGGATCCATATGTGGTTTATGGAAGTAACACACATGCAATGACACTAGGTGTGGTTCATGAAAAGAACGGACATGCAATGACACTGGTAGATTCTTATGTGGTTCATGAGAAGAACACACACACAATGACACTGGTGGATCCTTATGTGGTTTGTTTAGAGGAATAGACATGCAGTGACACCGGTGGATCCACATGTGGTTTATGGAAGTAAAATACATGCAATGACACTGGTAGATCCTTATGTGGTTCATGAAAAGAAAAGACATGCAAGAAACTAGGTGTGGTTCATGAATAGAATGTACATGCACCGACAAGGTGTGGTTCATGAAAAGAACACACATGCAATGACACTGGTGGGCCGATCCTTATGTGGTTCATGAGAAGAACATGTGCAATTACACTGGTGGATCCTTATGTGGTTTATGGAAGGAACAAACATGCAATGACACCGGTGGATCCACATGTGGTTTATGGAAGTAACACACATGCAATGACACTGGGTGTGGTTCATGAAAAGAACAGACATGCAATGACACTGGTAGATCCTTATGTGGTTCATGAGAAGAACACACAAGCAATGACACTGGTGGATCCTTATGTGGTTTGTCTAGAGGAACGGACATGCAATGACTCTAGCCGTGGTTCATGAAAAGAATGTATATGCAAGGAAACGGGTGTGGTTCATGAATAGAACAAACAAGCAATCGACACTGGTGTGGTTCATGAAAAGAATGTATATGCAATGACACTAGTGGGCCCATCCTTATGTGGTTCATGAAAAGAACAGACATGCAATGACACTGGTGGATCCTTATGTAATTTGTTTAGAAGAACACACATGCAATGACACCGATGGATCCACATGTGGTTTATGGAAGTAAAAGACATGCAATGACACGAGTAGATCCTTATGTGGTTCATGAAAAGAACAGACATGCAGTGAAACTGGTATGGTTCATTAATAGAACGGACATGCACTGACACTAGGTGTGGTTCATGAAAAGAACAGACATGCAATGACACTGGTGGATCCTTATGTGGTTCATGAAAAGAACAGACGAGCAATGACACTGGTGGATCCTTATGTGGTTTGTTTAGAAGAACACACATGCAATGACACTGGGTGTGGTTCATGAGAATAACACACACGCAATGACACTGGTGGATCCTTATGTGGTTCTTTAAAAGAATGTATATGCAATGACACCGGTGGATCCACATGTGGTTTATGGAAGTAAAAGACATGCACAACACCGTAGATCCTAGGAGTGGTTCATGAAAAGAACAAACATGCAATGACACTAGTGGATCCTTATGTGGTTTATGGAAGGAACGGACATGTAATCACACCAGTGGATCCATATGTGGTGTATGGAAGTAACACACATGCAATGACACTAGGTGTGGTTCATGAAAAGAACGGACATGCAATGACACTGGTAGATCCTTATGTGGTTCATGAGAAGAACACACACGCAATGACACTGGTGGATCCTTATGTGGTTCATGAAAAGAACAGACATGCAATGACACTGGTGGATCCTTATGTGGTTTGTCTAGAGGAACGGACATGCAATGACTCTAGCCGTGGTTCATGAAAAGAACAGACATGCAATGACACTGGTAGATCCTTATGTGGTTCATGAAAAGAACACACACGCAATGACACTGGTGGATCCTTATGTGGTTCATGCAAAGAACAGACATGCAATGACACTGGTGGATCCTTATGTGGTTTGTCTAGAGGAACGGACATGCAATGACTCTAGCCGTGGTTCATGAAAAGAACAGACATGCAATGACACTAGTGGGCCCATCCTTATGTGGTTCATGAAAAGAACAGACATGCAATGACACTGGTGGATCCTTATGTAATTTGTTTAGAAGAACACACATGCAATGACACAGATGGATCCACATGTGGTTTATGGAAGTAAAAGACATGCAATGACACGAGTAGATCCTTATGTGGTTCATGAAAAGAATGTACATGCAAAGGAAACTGGTATGGTTCATGAATAGAACGGACATGCACCGACACTAGGTGTGGTTCATGAAAAGATCGGGACATGCAATGACACCGGTGGATCCTTATGTGGTTCATGAAAAGAATGCATAGCAACGACACCGTGGATCCTTATGTGGTTTGTTTAGAAGAACACACATGCAATGACACTGGGTGTGGTTCATGAGAATAACACACACGCAATGACACCGGTGGATCTTATGTGGTTTTTTAGAAGAACATACATGCAATGACACCGGTGGATCCACATGTGGTTTATGGAAGTAAAAGACATGCAATAACACTGGTAGATCCTAGGAGTGGTTCATGAAAAGAACAAACATGCAATGACACTAGTGGATCCTTATGTGGTTTATGGAAGGAACAGACATGTAATCACACCAGTGGATCCATATGTGGTTTATGGAAGTAACACACATGCAATGACACTAGGTGTGGTTCATGAAAAGAACGGACATGCAATGACACTGGTAGATCCTTATGTGGTTCATGAGAAGAACACACACGCAATGACACTGGTGGATCCTTATGTGGTTTGTTTAGAGGAATGACATGCAATGACACCGTGGATCCACATGTGGTTTATGGAAGTAAAAGACATGCAATGACACCGGTAGATCCTTATGTGGTTCATGAAAAGAATGCATATGCAAAGGAAACCGGGTGTGGTTCATGAATAGAAATGCATGCATCGACAATGGGTGTGGTTCATGAAAAGAACACACATGCAATGACACCGTGGGCCGATCCTTATGTGGTTCATGAGAAGAATGTATGTGCAATTACACCGGTGGATCCTTATGTGGTTTATGGAAGGAATGTACATGCAATGACACGGTGGATCCACATGTGGTTTATGGAAGTAACACACATGCAATGACACCGGCTCGTTCGTTCAAAAGAAAAGAACTACTGTAGATCCTTATGTGGTTCATGAAAAGAACAAACATGCAATGACACTGGTGGATCCTTCTGTGGTTTGTCTAGAGGAACGGACATGCAATGACTCTAGCCGTGGTTCATGAAAAGAACAGACATGCAGTGAAACTGGGTGTGGTTCATGAATAGAACAAACAAGCACTGACACTGGGTGTGGTTCATGAAAAGAACAGACATGCAATGACACTAGTGGGCCCATCCTTATGTGGTCCATGAAAAGAACATACATGCAATGACACTGGTGGATCCTTATGTAATTTGTTTAGAAGAACACACATGCAATGACACCGATGGATCCACATGTGGTTTATGGAAGTAAAAGACATGCAATGACACGAGTAGATCCTTATGTGGTTCATGAAAAGAACAGACATGCAGTGAAACTGGGTATGGTTCATGAATAGAACGGACATGCACTGACACTAGGTGTGGTTCATGAAAAGATCAGACATGCAATGACACTGGTGGATCCTTATGTGGTTCATGAAAAGAACAGACGAGCAACGACACTGGTGGATCCTTATGTGGTTTGTTTAGAAGAACACACATGCAATGACACCGGGTGTGGTTCATGAGAATAACACACACGCAATGACACTGGTGGATCCTTATGTGGTTTTCTTAGAAGAACAGACATGCAATGACACCGGTGGATCCACATGTGGTTTATGGAAGTAAAAGACATGCAATAACACTGGTAGATCCTAGGAGTGGTTCATGAAAAGAACAAACATGCAATGACACTAGTGGATCCTTATGTGGTTTATGGAAGGAACAGACATGTAATCACACCAGTGGATCCATATGTGGTTTATGGAAGTAACACACATGCAATGACACTAGGTGTGGTTCATGAAAAGAACGGACATGCAATGACACTGGTAGATCCTTATGTGGTTCATGAGAAGAACACACACGCAATGACACTGGTGGATCCTTATGTGGTTTGTTTAGAGGAATAGACATGCAATGACACCGGTGGATCCACATGTGGTTTATGGAAGTAAAATACATGCAATGACACTGGTAGATCCTTATGTGGTTCATGAAAAGAACAGACATGCAGTGAAACTGGGTGTGGTTCATGAATAGAACAGACATGCACTGACAGTGGGTGTGGTTCATGAAAAGAACACACATGCAATGACACTGGTGGGCCGATCCTTATGTGGTTCATGAGAAGAACAGACAGGCAATTACACTGGTGGATCCTTATGTGGTTTATGGAAGAATGTACATGCAATGACACCGGTGGATCCACATGTGGTTTATGGAAGTAACACACATGCAATGACACTGGGTGTGGTTCATGAAAAGAACAGACATGCAATGACACTGGTAGATCCTTATGTGGTTCATGAAAAGAACAGACATGCAATGACACTGGTGGATCCTTATGTGGTTTGTCTAGAGGAACGGACATGCAATGACTCTAGCCGTGGTTCATGAAAAGAACAGACATGCAGTGAAACTGGGTGTGGTTCATGAATAGAACAAACAAGCACTGACACTGGGTGTGGTTCATGAAAAGAACAGACATGCAATGACACTAGTGGGCCCATCCTTATGTGGTTCATGAAAAGAACAGACATGCAATGACACTGGTGGATCCTTATGTAATTTGTTTAGAAGAACACACATGCAATGACACCGATGGATCCTTATGTAATTTGTTTAGAAGAACACACATGCAATGACACCGATGGATCCACATGTGGTTTATGGAAGTAAAAGACATGCAATGACACGAGTAGATCCTTATGTGGTTCATGAAAAGAACAGACATGCAGTGAAACTGGGTGTGGTTCATGAATAGAACGGACATGCACTGACACTAGGTGTGGTTCATGAAAAGAACAGACATGCAATGACACTGGTGGATCCTTATGTGGTTCATGAAAAGAACAGACGAGCAATGACACTGGTGGATCCTTATGTGGTTTGTTTAGAAGAACACACATGCAATGACACTGGGTGTGGTTCATGAGAATAACACACACGCAATGACACTGGTGGATCCTTATGTGGTTTTCTTAGAAGAACAGACATGCAATGACACCGGTGGATCCACATGTGGTTTATGGAAGTAAAAGACATGCAATAACACTGGTAGATCCTAGGAGTGGTTCATGAAAAGAACAAACATGCAATGACACTAGTGGATCCTTATGTGGTTTATGGAAGGAACAGACATGTAATCACACCAGTGGATCCATATGTGGTTTATGGAAGTAACACACATGCAATGACACTAGGTGTGGTTCATGAAAAGAACGGACATGCAATGACACTGGTAGATCCTTATGTGGTTCATGAGAAGAACACACACGCAATGACACTGGTGGATCCTTATGTGGTTTGTTTAGAGGAACATACATGCAATGACACCGGTGGATCCACATGTGGTTTATGGAAGTAAAAGACATGTAATGACACTGGTAGATCCTTATGTGGTTCATGAATAGAACAGACATGCACTGACAGTGGGTGTGGTTCATGAAAAGAACACACATGCAATGACACTGGTGGGCCGATCCTTATGTGGTTCATGAGAAGAACAGACAGGCAATTACACTGGTGGATCCTTATGTGGTTTATGGAAGGAACAAACATGCAATGACACCGGTGGATCCACATGTGGTTTATGGAAGTAACACACATGCAATGACACTGGGTGTGGTTCATGAAAAGAACAGACATGCAATGACACTGGTAGATCCTTATGTGGTTCATGAAAAGAACAGACATGCAATGGCACTGGTGGATCCTTATGTGGTTTGCTTACAGGAACGAACATGCAATGACTCTAGCTGTGGTTCATGAAAAGAACAGACATGCAGTGAAACTGGGTGTGGTTCATGAATAGAACAAACAAGCACTGACACTGGGTGTGGTTCATGAAAAGAACACACATGCAATGACACTAGTGGGCCCATCCTTATGTGGTTCATGAAAAGAACAGACAGGCAATGACACTGGTGGATCCTTATGTAATTTGTTTAGAAGAACACACATGCAATGACACCGGTGGATCCACATGTGGTTTATGGAAGTAAAAGACATGCAATGACACTAGTAGATCCTTATGTGGTTCATGAAAAGAACAGACATGCAGTGAAACTGGGTGTGGTTCATGAATATAACGAACATGCACTGACACTAGGTGTGGTTCACGAAAAGAACAGACATGCAATGACACTGGGTGTGGTTCATGAAAAGAATAGGCATGCAATGACACAGGGTGTGGTTCATGAAAAGAACAGACATGCAATGAGTTATGTGGTTTGTTTAGAAGAACACACATGCAATGACACTGGGTGTGGTGCATGAAAAGAACAGATAGGCAATGACACAGGTGGATCCTTATGTGGTTTGTTTAGAAGAACACGCATGCAATGACACTAAGTGTGGTTCATGAAAATAACAGACATGCAATGACACTGGTGGATCCTTATGTGGTTTGTTTAGAGGAACAGACATGTAATCACACTAGGTGCATCCATATGTGGTTTATGGAAGTAAAAGACATGCAATGACTCTAGCTGTGATTCATGAAAAGAACAGACATGCAATGACACTGGTGAATCCTTATGTGGTTCATGAAAAGAACAGACAGGCAATGACACTAGTGGATCCTTATGTGGTTTGTTTAGAAGAACACACATGCAATGACACTGGGTGTGGTTCATGAGAAGAACACACACGCAATGACACTGGTGGATCCTTATGTGGTTTGTTTAGAGGAACAGACATGCAATGACACCGGTGGATCCCCATGTGGTTTATGGAAGTAAAAGACATGCAATAACACCGGTAGATCCTTATGTGGTTCATGAAAAGAACAGACATGCAGTGAAACCGGGTGTGGTTCATGAATAGAACAGACATGCACTGACACTAGGTGTGGTTCATGAAAAGAACAGACATGAATGACACTAGTGTGCCCATCCTTATGTGGTTCATGAGAAGAACAGACATGCAATGACACTGGTGGATCCTTATGTGGTTTGTTTAGAGGAAAAACATGCAATGACACCGGTGGATCCACATGTGGTTTATGGAAGTAACACACATGCAATGCCACTGGGTGTGGTCCATGAAAAGAACAGACATGCAATGACACTGGTAGATCCTTATGTGGTTCATGAAAAGAACAGACAGGCAATGACACTAGTGGATCCTTATGTGGTTTGTTTAGAGGAACAGACATGCAATGACACCGGGTGTGGTTCATGAAAAGAACAGACATGCAATGTCTTATGTGGTTTGTTTAGAATAACACCCATGCAATAACACTAGGTGTGGTTCATGAAAGGAACATATAGGCAATTATACTGGTGGATCCTTATGTGGTTTGTTTAGAAGAACACGCATGCAATGACACTGGGTGTGGTTCATGAAAAGAACAGACACACAATGACACTGGTGGATCCTTATGTGGTTTGTTTAGAGGAACAAACATGCAATCACACTAGGTGGATCCATATGTGGTTTATGGAAGTAAAAGACATGCAATGACTCGAACTGTGGTTCATGAAAAGAACAGACATGCGATGACACTGGTGGATCCTTATGTCGTTCATGAAAAGAATAGACAGGTAATGACACTGGTGGATCCTTATGTGGTTTGTTTAGAAGAACACACATGCAATGACACTGGGTGTGGTTCATGAGAAGAACACACACGCAATGACATTGGTGGATCCTTATGTGGTTTGTTTAGAGGAACAAACATGCAATGACACTGGTGGATCCACATGTGGTTTATGGAAGTAAAAGACATGCAATGACACTAGTAGATCCTTATGTGGTTCATGAAAAGAATGGACATGCAAAGGAAACTGGGTGTGGTTCAGAAAAGAACAGACATGCAATGACACTGGGTGTGGTTCATGAAAAGAATAGGCATGCAATGACACCGGGTGTGGTTCATGAAAAGATCAGACATGCAGTGACTTATGTGGTTTGTTTAGAAGAACACACATGCAATGACACTGGGTGTGGTTCATGAAAAGACCAGATAGGCAATGACACTGGTGGATCCTTATGTGGTTTGTTTAGAAGAACAGACATGCAATGACACTGGGTGTGGTTCATGAAAAGAACAGACATGCAATGACACTGGGTGTGGTTCATGAAAAGAACAGACATGCAATGACACTGGTGGATCCTTATGTGGTCTCATGAAAAGAACAGACATGCAATGACACTGGTGGATCCTTATGTGGTTTGTTTAGAAGAACACACATGCAATGACACTGGGTGTGGTTCATGAGAAGAACACACACGCAATGACACTGGTGGATCCTTGTGTGGTTTGTTTAGAGGAACATACATGCAATGACACTGGTGGATCCACATGTGGTTTATGGAAGTAAAACACATGCAATGACACTAGTAGATCCTTATGTGGTTCATGAAAAGAACAGACATGCAGTGAAACTGGGTGTGGTTCATGAATAGAACAGACATGCACTGACACTGGGTGTCGTTCATGAAAAGAACACACATGCAATGACACTGGTGGGCCGATCCTTATGTGGTTCATGAGAAGAACAGACAGGCAATTACACTGGTGGATCCTTATGTGGTTTATGGAAGGAACAGACATGCAATGACACCGGTGGATCCACATGTGGTTTACGGAAGTAACACACATGCAATGACACTGGGTGTGGTCCAAGAAAAGAACAGACATGCAATGACACTGGTATATCCTTATGTGGTTCATGAAAAGAACAGACATGCAATGACACTAGTGGATCCTTATGTGGTTTGTTTAGAGGAACGAACATGCAATGACTCTAGCCATGGTTCATGAAAAGAACAGACATGCAGTGAAACTGGGTGTGGTTCATGAATAGAACAAACAAGCACTGACACTGGGTGTGATTCATGAAAAGAACAGACATGCAATGACACTAGTGGGCCCATCCTTATGTGGTTCATGAAAAGAACAGACAAGCAATGACACTAGTGGATCCTTATGTAGTTTGTTTAGAAGAACACACATGCAGAGACACCGGTGGATCCACATGTGGTTTATGGAAGTAAAAGACATGCAATGACACTAGTAGATCCTTATGTGGTTCATGAAAAGAACAGACATGAAGTGAAACTGGGTGTGGTTCATGAATAGAACGAACATGCACTGACACTGGGTGTGGTTCATGAAAAGAACAGACATGCAATGACACTGGTAGATCCTTATGTGGTTCATGAAAAGAACAGACAGGCAATGACACTAGTGGATCCTTATGTGGTTTGTTTAGAGGAACAGACATGCAATGACTGTAGCCGTGGTTCATGAAAAGAACAGACATGCAATGACACCGGGTGTGTTTCATGAAAAGAACAGACATGCAATGACTTATGTGGTTTGTTTAGAATAACACACATGCAATGACACTGGGTGTGGTTCATGAAAAGAACATATAGGCAATGACACTGGGTGTGGTTCATGAAAAGAACAGACACGCAATGACACTGGTGGATCCTTATGTGCTTTGTTTAGAGGAACAAACATGCAATCACACTAGGTGGATCCATATGTGGTTTATGGAAGTAAAAGACATGCAATGACTCGCGTTGTGGTTCATGAAAAGAACAGACATGCAATGACACTGGTGGATCCTTATGTGGTTCATGAAAAGAACAGACAGGTAATGACACTGGTGGATCCTTATGTGGTTTGTTTAGAAGAACACACATGCAATGACACTGGGTGTGGTTCATGAGAAGAACACACACGCAATGACACTGGTGGATCCTTATGTGGTTTGTTTAGAGGAACAAACATGCAATGACACCGGTGGATCTACATGTGGTTTATGGAAGTAAAAGACATGCAATGACACTAGTAGATCCTTATGTGGTTCATGAAAAGAACAGACATGCAGTGAAACTGGGTGTGGTTCATGAATAGAACGGACGTGCACTGACACTGGGTGTGGTTCAGAAAAGAACAGACATGCAATGACACTGGGTGTGGTTCATGAAAAGAATAGGCATGCAATGACACCGGGTGTGGTTCATGAAAAGAACAGACATGCAGTGACTTATGTAGTTTGTTGAGAAGAACACACATGCAATGACACTGGGTGTGGTTCATGAAAAGAACAGATAGGCAATGACACTGGTGGATCCTTATGTGGTTTATTTAGAAGAACACGCATGCAATGACACTGGGTGTGGTTCATGAAAATAACAGACACGCAATGACACTGGTGGATCCTTATGTGGTTTGTTTAGAGGAACAGACATGTAATCACACTAGGTGGATCCATATGTGGTTTATGGAAGTAAAAGACATGCAATGACTCTAGCCGTGATTCATGAAAAGAACAGAAATGCAATGACACTGGTGGATCCTTATGTGGTCTCATGAAAAGAACTGACATGCAATGACACTAGCTATGGTTCATGAAAAGAACAGACATGCAATGACACTGGTCGATCCTTATGTGGTTTGTTTAGAGGAACACACATCCAATGACACTGGTGGATCCTTATGTGGTTCATGAAAAGAACAGACATGCAATGACACTAGGAGTGGTTCATGAAAAGAACACACATGCAATGACACTGGGTGTGGTTCATGAAAAGAACAGACATGCAATGACACTGGGTGTGGTTCATGAAAAGAACAGACATGCAATGACACTGGTGGATCCTTATGTGGTCTCATGAAAAGAACAGACATGCAATGACACTGGTGGATCCTTATGTGGTTTGTTTAGAAGAACAGACATGCAATGACACTGGTGGATCCTTATGTGGTCTCATGAAAAGAACAGACATGCAATGACACTGGTGGATCCTTATGTGGTTTGTTTAGAAGAACACACATGCAATGACACTGGGTGTGGTTCATGAGAAGAACACACACGCAATGACACTGGTGGATCCTTATGTGGTTTGTTTAGAGGAACATACATGCAATGACACCGGTGGATCCACATGTGATTTATGGAAGTAAAATACATGCAATGACACTGGTAGATCCTTATGTGGTTCATGAAAAGAACAGACATGCAGTGAAACCGGGTGTGGTTCATGAATAGAACATACATGCACTGACACTAGGTGTGGTTCATGAAAGAACGTACATGCAATGACACTGTGGGCCCATCCTTATGTGGTTCATGAGAAGAATGATGTGCAATGACAACTGTGGATCCTTATGTGGTTTGTTTAGAGGAACAGACATGCAATGACACCGGTGGATCCACATGTGGTTTATAGAAGTAACACACATGCAATGACACTGGGTGTGGTCCATGAAAAGAACAGACATGCAATGACACTGGTAGATCCTTATGTGGTTCATGAAAAGAACAGACATGCAATGACACTAGTGGATCCTTATGTGGTTTGTTTAGAGGAACATACATGCAATGACTCTAGCCGTGGTTCATGAAAATAACAGACATGCAATGACACCGGGTGTGGTTCATGAAAAGAACAGATATGCAATGACTTATGTGGTTTGTTTAGAATAACACACATGCAATGACACTGGGTGTGGTTCATGAAAAGAACATATAGGCAATGACACTGGTGGATCCTTATGTGGTTTGTTTAGAAGAACACGCATGCAATGACACTGGGTGTGGTTCATGAAAAGAACAGACACACAATGACACTGGTGGATCCTTATGTGCTTTGTTTAGAGGAACAAACATGCAATCACACTAGGTGGATCCATATGTGGTTTATGGAAGTAAAAGACATGCAATGACTAGCTGTGGTTCATGAAAAGAACAGACATGCAATGACACTGGTGGATCCTTATGTGGTTTATTTAGAAGAACACACATGCAATGACACTGGGTGTGGTTCATGAGAAGAACACACACGCAATGACACTTGTGGATCCTTATGTGGTTTGTTTAGAGGAACAGACATGCAATGACACCGGTGGATCCACATGTGGTTTATGGAAGTGAAAGACATGCAATGACACTGGTAGATCCTTATGTGGTTCATGAAAAGAACATACATGCAGTGAAACTGCGTGTGGTTCATGAATAGAACAGACATGCACTGACACTAGGTGTGGTTCATGAAAAGAACAGACATGCAATGACTCTAGTGGGCCCATCCTTATGTTGTTCATGAAAAGAACAGACAGGCAATGACACTGGTGGATCCTTATGTGGTTTGTTTAGAACAACACACATGCAATGACACCGGTGGATCTACATGTGGTTTATGAAAGTAAAAGACATGCACTGACACTGGTAGATCCTTATGTGGTTCATGAATAGAACAGACATGCACTGACACTGGGTGAGGTTCATGAAAAGAACAGACATGCAATGACACTGGTTGGCCCATCCTTGTGTGGTTCATGAAAAGAACAGACATGCAATGACACCGGTGGATCCACGTGTGGTTCATGAGAAGAACACATCCAATGACTCTGGTAGATCCTTATGTGGTTCATGAAAAGAACTGACATGCAGTGACACTGGGTGTGGTTCATGAAAAGAATAGACATACACTGACACAAGGAGTGGTTCATGAAAAGAATAGACAGGCAATGACACTAGTGGATCCTTATGTGGTTTATGGAAGGAAGATACATGCAATCACACTGGTGGATCCACATGTGGTTTATGGAAGTAACACACATGCAATGACACTGGGTGTGGTTCATGAAAAGAATAGACATGCAATGACACTGGTAGATCCTTATGTGGTTCATGAGAAGAACACACACGCAATGACACTGGTGGATCCTTATGTGGTTTGTTTAGAGGAACAGACATGCAATGACACCGGTGGATCCACATGTGGTTTATGGAAGTAAAAGACATGCAATGACACTGGTAGATCCTTATGTGGTTCATGAAAAGAACAGACATGCAGTGAAACTGGGTGTGGTTCATGAATAGAACAGACATGCACTGACACTGGATGTGGTTCATGAAAAGAACAGACATGCAATGACACTGATGGGCCCATCCTTATGTTGTTCATGAGAAGAACAGACAGGCAATGACACTGGTGGATCCTTATGTGGTTTATGGAAGGAACAGACATGCAATGACACCGGTGGATCCACATGTGGTTTATGGAAGTAACACACATGCAATGACACTGGGTGTGGTTCATGAAAAGAACAGACATGCAATGACACTGGTAGATCCTTATGTGGTTCATGAAAAGAACAGACATGCAATGACACTGGTGGATCCTTATGTGGTTCGTTTAGAGGAACGGACATGCAATGACTCTAGCGGTGGTTCATGAAAATAATAGACATGCAATGAAACTAGGTGTGGTTCATGAATAGAACAGACATGCACTGACACTAGGTGTGCATCATGAAAAGAACAGACATGAAATGACACTGGTGGGCCCATCCTTATGTGGTTCATGAAAAGAACAGAAAGGCAATGACACTGATGGATCCTTATGTGGTTTGTTTAGAATAACACACATGCAATGACACCGGTGGATCCACATGTGGTTTATGGAAGTAAAAGACATGAAATGACACTGGTAGATCCTTATGTGGTTCATGAAAAGAACAGACATGAAGTGAAACTGGGTGTGGTTCATGAATAGAACAGACATGCACTGACACTGGGTGTGGTTCATGAAAAGAACAGACATGCAATGACACTGGGTGTGGTTCATGAAAAGAATAGACATGCAATGACACCGGTTGTGGTTCATGAAAAGAACAGACATGCAATTACTTATGTGCTTTGTTTAGAAGAACACACATGCAATGACACTCGGTGTGGTTCTTGAAAAGAACAGACAGGCAATGACACTGGTGGATCCTTATGTGGTTTGTTTGGAAGAACACGCATGCAATGACACTGGGTGTGGTTCATGAATAGAACAGACACACAATGACACTGGTGGATCCTTATGTGGTTTGTTTAGAGGAACAGACATGCAATCACACTAGGTGGATCCATATGTGGTTTATGGAAGTAAAAGACATGTAATGACTGTAGCCGTGATTCATGAAAAGAACAGACATGCAATGACACTGGTGGATCCTTATGTGGTTCATGAAAAGAACAGACAGACAATGACACTGGTGGATCCTTATGTGGTTTGTTTAGAAGAACACACATGCAATGACACTAGGTGTCGTTCATGAGAAGAACGCACACGCAATGACACTGGTGGATCCTTATATGGTTTGTTTAGAGGAACAAACATGCAATGACACCGGTGGATCCACATGTGGTTTATGGAAGTAAAAGACATGCAATGACACTGGTAGATCCTTATGTGGTTCATGAAAAGAACACACATGAAGTGAAACCGGGTGTGGTTCATGAATAGAACATGCATATGCAACCTGGGTGTGGTTCATGAAAATAACAGACATGCAATGACACTGGTGGGCCCATTGTTATGTCGTTCATGAGAAGAACATACAGGCAATGACACTGGTGGATCCTTATGTGGTTTGTTTAGAGGAACATACATGCAATGACACTGGTGGATCCACATGTGGTTTATGGAAGTAACACACATGCAATGACACTGGTGTGGTTCATGAAAAGAACAGACATGCAATGACACTGGTAGATCCTTATGTGGTTCTGAAAAACGGACATGCAATGACACCGGTGGATCCATACGTGGTTTGTTTAGAACACATGCAACGACTCTAGCCGTGGTTCATGAAAAGAATGACATGCCATGACACCGGGTGTGGTTCATGAAAAGAACAGACATGCAATGACATATGTGGTTTGTTTAGAATAACACACATGCAATGACACTGGGTGTGGTTCATGAAAAGAACATATAGGCAATGACACTGGTGGATCCTTATGTGGTTTGTTTAGAAGAACACACATGCAATGACACTGGGTGTGGTTCATGAAAAGAACAGACACGCAATGACACTGGTGGATCCTTATGTGGTTTGTTTAGAGGAACAGGCGTGCAATCACACTAGGTGGATCCATATGTGGTTTATGGAAGTAAAAGACATGCAATGACTTTAGCTGTGATTCATGAAAAGAATAGACATGCAATGACACTGGTGGATCCTTATGTGGTTCATGAAAAGAACACACAGGCAATGACACTGGTGGATCCTTATGTGGTTTGTTTAGAAGAACACACATGCAATGACACTGGGTGTGGTTCATGAGAAGAACACACACGCAATGACACTGGTGGATCCTTATGTGGTTTGTTTAGAGGAATAGACATGCAATGACACCGGTGGATCCACATGTGGTTTATGGAAGTAAAAGACATGCAATGACACTGGTAGATCCTTATGTGGTTCATGAAAAGAACATACATGCAGTGAAACTTGGTGTGGTTCATGAATAGAATAGACATGCACTGACACTGGGTGTGGTTCATGAAAAGAACAGACATGCAATGACACTGGTGGGCCCATCCTTATGTGGTTCATGAGAAGAACAGACAGGCAATGACACTGGTGGATCCTTATGTGGTTTATGGAAGGAACAGACATGCAATGACACTGGGTGTGGTTCATGAGAAGAACACACATAATGACACTTGGATCCTTATGTGGTTCTTTAGAAGAACACACATGCAATGACACCGTGGATCCACATGTGGTTTATGGAAGTAAAAGACATGCAATGACACCGGTAGATCCTTATGTGGTTCACGAAAGAAAGAATAGACATGGGTGTGGTTCATGATTAGAATGGACATGCCTTGACACCGGGTGTGGTTCATGAAAAGAATGCATGCAATGACACTGGTGGGCCCATCCTTATGTGGTTCATGAAAAGAACAGACATGCAATGACACTGGTGGATCCTTATGTGGTTTGTTCAGAAGAACACACATGCAATGACACTGGGTGTGGTTCATGAAAAGAACACACACAATGACACTGGTGGATCCTTATGTGGTTTGTTTAGAGGAACAGACATGCAATGACACCGGTGGATCCACGTGTGGTTCATGAGAAGAACACACATCCAATGACTCTGGTAGATCCTTATGTGGTTCATGAAAAGAACTAACATGAAGTGACACTGGGTGTGGTTCATGAAAAGAACAGACATGCACTGACACTAGGGGGTGGTTCATGAAAAGAACAGACAGGAAATGACACTGGTGGATCCTTATGTGGTTTATGGAAGGAACAGACATGCAATCACACCGGTGGATCCACATGTGGTTTATGGAAGTAACACACATGCAATGACACTAGGTGTGGTTCATGAAAAGAACAGACATGCAATGACACTGGTAGATCCTTATGTGGTTCATGAAAAGAACACACGCAATGACATTGGTGGATCCTTATGTGGTTTGTTTAGAGGAATAGACATGCAATGACTCTAGCCATGGTTCATGAAAAGAACAGACATGCAGTGAAACTGGGTGTGGTTCATGAATAGAACAAACAAGCACTGACACTGGGTGTGGTTCATGAAAAGAACAGACATGCAATGACACTAGTGGGCCCATCCTTATGTGGTTCATGAAAAGAACAGACATGCAATGACACTGGTGGATCCTTATGTGGTTTATGGAAGGAACAAACATGCAATGACACCGGTGGATCCACATGTGGTTTATGGAAGTAACACACATGAAATGACACTTGGTGTGGTTCATGATAAGAACAGACATGCAATGACTCTGTTATATCCTTATGTGGTTCATGAAAAGAACATACATGCAATGACACTGGTGGATCCTTATGTGGTTTGTTTAGAGGAACGGACATGCACTGACTCTAGCCGTGGTTCATGAAAAGAACAGACATGTAGTGAAACTGGGTGTGGTTCATGAATAGAACAAACAAGCACTGACACTAGGTGTGGTTCATGAAAAGAACAGACATGCAATGACACTGGTGGGCGCATCCTTATGTGGTTCATGAAAAGAACAGGCATGCAATGACACTGGTGGATCCTTATGTGGTTTGTTTAGAAGAACACACATGCAATGACACCGGGTGTGGTTTATGAAAAAAACATAATGACACCGGTGGATCCTTATGCATTTTGTTTAGAGGAACGGACTTGCAATGACACCGGTGGATCACGTGTGGTTCATGAGAAGAACACACATCCAATGAATCTGTAGATCCTTATGTGGTTCATGAAAAGAAGCGACATGCGGTGACACCAGGTGTGGTTCATGAAAGAAACGGACATGTAATCTTGACACTGGGAGTGGTTCATGAAAAGAACAGATAGGAAATGACACTGGTGGATCCTTATGTGGTTTGTTTAGAAGAACACGCATGCAATGACACTGGTTGTGGTTCATGAAAAGAACAGACACGCAATGACACTGGTGGATCCTTATGTGGTTTGTTTAGAGGAACAAACATGCAATCACACTAGGTGGATCCATATGTGGTTTATGGAAGTAAAAGACATGCAATGACTCGAACTGTGGTTCATGAAAAGAACAGACATGCGATGACACTGGTGGATCCTTATGTCGTTCATGAAAAGAATAGACAGGTAATGACACTGGTGGATCCTTATGTGGTTTGTTTAGAAGAACACACATGCAATGACACTGGGTGTGGTTCATGAGAAGAACACACACGCAATGACATTGGTGGATCCTTATGTGGTTTGTTTAGAGGAACAAACATGCAATGACACTGGTGGATCCACATGTGGTTTATGGAAGTAAAAGACATGCAATGACACTGGTAGATCCTTATGTGGTTCATGAAAAGAATGACACATGCGGCTGGGTGTGGTTCATGAAAAGAACACACATGCAATGACACTGGTGGGCCCATCCTTATGTTGTTCATGAGAAGAACAGACAGGCAATGACACTGGTGGATCCTTATGTGGTTTGTTTAGAGGACCAGACATGCAATGACACCGGTGGATCCACATGTGGTTTATGGAAGTAACACACATGCAATGACACTGGGTGTGGTTCATGAAAATAGCATACATGCAATGACACCGGTAGATCCTTATTTGGTTCATGAAAAGAATAGACATGCAATGACACTGGTGGATCCTTATGTGTTTTGTTTAGAGGAACAGACATGCAATGACTCTAGCCGTGGTTCATGAAAAGAACATACATGCAATGACACCGGGTGTGGTTCATGAAAAGAACAGACATGCAATGACTTATGTGGTTTGTTTAGAATAACACACATGCAATGACACTAGGTGTGGTTCATGAAAAGAACAGATCGACAATGACACTGGTGGATCCTTATGTGGTTTGTTTAGAAGAACACACATGCAATGACACTGGGTGTGGTTCATGAAAAGAACAGACACATAATGACACTGGTGGATCCTTATGTGGTTTGTTTATAGGAACAAACAAGCAATCACACTTGGTGGATCCATATGTGGTTTATGGAAGTAAAAGACATGCAATGACTCTAGCTGTGATTCATGAAAAGAACAGACATGCAATGACACTGGTGGATCCTTATGTGGTTCATGAAAAGAACAGACATGCAATGACACTGGTGGATCCTTATGTGGTTTGTTTAAAGAACACACATGCAATGACACTGGGTGTGGTTCATGAGAAGAACACACACGCAATGACACTGGTGGATCCTTATGTGGTTTGTTTAGAAGAACACACATGCAATGACACCGGTGGATCCACATGTGGTTTATGGAAGTAAAAGACATGCAATGACACTGGTAGATCCTTATGTGGTTCATGAAAAGAACAGACATGCAGTGAAACTGGGTGTGGTTCATGAATAGAACAGACATGCACTGGCACTGGGTGTGGTTCATGAAAAGAACAGACATGCAATGACACTGGTGGGCCCATCCTTATGTGGTTCATGAAAAGAACAGACATGCAATGACACTAGTGGATCCTTATGTGGTTTGTTTAGAAGAACACACATGCAATGACACCGGGTGTGGTTCATGAAAAGAACACACACGCAATGACACTTGTGTATCCTTATGTGGTCTGTTTAGCGGAATAGACATGCAATGACACCGGTGGATCCACGTGTGGTTCATGAGAAGAACACACATATTATGACTCTCGTAGATCCTTATGTGGTTCATGAAAAGAACAGACATGCAATGACACTAGGAGTGGTTCATGAAAAGAACACACATGCAATGACACTGGGTGTGGTTCATGAAAAGAACAGACATGCAATGACACTGGGTGTGGTTCATGAAAAGAACAGACATGCAATGACACTGGTGGATCCTTATGTGGTCTCATGAAAAGAACAGACATGCAATGACACTGGTGGATCCTTATGTGGTTTGTTTAGAAGAACAGACATGCAATGACACTGGTGGATCCTTATGTGGTCTCATGAAAAGAACAGACATGCAATGACACTGGTGGATCCTTATGTGGTTTGTTTAGAAGAACACACATGCAATGACACTGGGTGTGGTTCATGAGAAGAACACACACGCAATGACACTGGTGGATCCTTATGTGGTTTGTTTAGAGGAACATACATGCAATGACACCGGTGGATCCACATGTGGTTTATGGAAGTAAAATACATGCAATGACACTGGTAGATCCTTATGTGGTTCATGAAAAGAACAGACATGCAGTGAAACCGGGTGTGGTTCATGAATAGAACATACATGCACTGACACTAGGTGTGGTTCATGAAAAGAACAGACATGCAATGACACTGGTGGGCCCATCCTTATGTGGTTCATGAGAAGAACAGACAGGCAATGACACTGGTGGATCCTTATGTGGTTTGTTTAGAGGAACAGACATGCAATGACACCGGTGGATCCACATGTGGTTTATAGAAGTAACACACATGCAATGACACTGGGTGTGGTCCATGAAAAGAACAGACATGCAATGACACTGGTAGATCCTTATGTGGTTCATGAAAAGAACAGACATGCAATGACACTAGTGGATCCTTATGTGGTTTGTTTAGAGGAACATACATGCAATGACTCTAGCCGTGGTTCATGAAAATAACAGACATGCAATGACACCGGGTGTGGTTCATGAAAAGAACAGATATGCAATGACTTATGTGGTTTGTTTAGAATAACACACATGCAATGACACTGGGTGTGGTTCATGAAAAGAACATATAGGCAATGACACTGGTGGATCCTTATGTGGTTTGTTTAGAAGAACACGCATGCAATGACACTGGGTGTGGTTCATGAAAAGAACAGACACACAATGACACTGGTGGATCCTTATGTGCTTTGTTTAGAGGAACAAACATGCAATCACACTAGGTGGATCCATATGTGGTTTATGGAAGTAAAAGACATGCAATGACTAGCTGTGGTTCATGAAAAGAACAGACATGCAATGACACTGGTGGATCCTTATGTGGCTCATGAAAAGGACAGACAGGCAATGACACTGGTGGATCCTTATGTGGTTTATTTAGAAGAACACACATGCAATGACACTGGGTGTGGTTCATGAGAAGAACACACACGCAATGACACTTGTGGATCCTTATGTGGTTTGTTTAGAGGAACAGACATGCAATGACACCGGTGGATCCACATGTGGTTTATGGAAGTGAAAGACATGCAATGACACTGGTAGATCCTTATGTGGTTCATGAAAAGAACATACATGCAGTGAAACTGCGTGTGGTTCATGAATAGAACAGACATGCACTGACACTAGGTGTGGTTCATGAAAAGAACAGACATGCAATGACTCTAGTGGGCCCATCCTTATGTTGTTCATGAAAAGAACAGACAGGCAATGACACTGGTGGATCCTTATGTGGTTTGTTTAGAAGAACACACATGCAATGACACCGGTGGATCTACATGTGGTTTATGAAAGTAAAAGACATGCACTGACACTGGTAGATCCTTATGTGGTTCATGAAAAGAACAGACATGCAGTGAAACTAGGTGTGGTTCATGAATAGAACAGACATGCACTGACACTGGGTGTGGTTCATGAAAAGAACAGACATGCAATGACACTGGTGGGCCCATCCTTGTGTGGTTCATGAAAAGAACAGACATGCAATGACACCGGTGGATCCACGTGTGGTTCATGAGAAGAACACATCCAATGACTCTGGTAGATCCTTATGTGGTTCATGAAAAGAACTGACATGCAGTGACACTGGGTGTGGTTCATGAAAAGAATAGACATACACTGACACAAGGAGTGGTTCATGAAAAGAATAGACAGGCAATGACACTAGTGGATCCTTATGTGGTTTATGGAAGGAAGATACATGCAATCACAGTGGTGGATCCACATGTGGTTTATGGAAGTAACACACATGCAATGACACTGGGTGTGGTTCATGAAAAGAATAGACATGCAATGACACTGGTAGATCCTTATGTGGTTCATGAGAAGAACACACACGCAATGACACTGGTGGATCCTTATGTGGTTTGTTTAGAGGAACAGACATGCAATGACACCGGTGGATCCACATGTGGTTTATGGAAGTAAAAGACATGCAATGACACTGGTAGATCCTTATGTCGTTCATGAAAAGAACAGACATGCAGTGAAACTAGGTGTTGTTCATGAATAGAACAGACATGCACTGACACTGGGTGTGGTTCATGAAAAGAACATACATGCAATGACACTGGTGGGCCCATCCTTATGAGGTTCATGAGAAGAACAGACAGGCAATGACACTGGTGGATCCTTATGTGGTTTATGGAAGGAACAGACATGCAATGACACCGGTGGATCCACATGTGGTTTATGGAAGTAACACACATGCAATGACACTGGGTGTGGTTCATGAAAAGAACAGACATGCAATGACACTGGTAGATCCTTATGTGGTTCATGAAAAGAACAGACATGCAATGACACTGGTGGATCCTTATGTGGTTCGTTTAGAGGAACGGACATGCAATGACTCTAGCGGTGGTTCATGAAAATAATAGACATGCAATGAAACTAGGTGTGGTTCATGAATAGAACAGACATGCACTGACACTAGGTGTGCATCATGAAAAGAACAGACATGAAATGACACTGGTGGGCCCATCCTTATGTGGTTCATGAAAAGAACAGAAAGGCAATGACACTGATGGATCCTTATGTGGTTTGTTTAGAAGAACACACATGCAATGACACCGGTGGATCCACATGTGGTTTATGGAAGTAAAAGACATGAAATGACACTGGTAGATCCTTATGTGGTTCATGAAAAGAACAGACATGAAGTGAAACTGGGTGTGGTTCATGAATAGAACAGACATGCACTGACACTGGGTGTGGTTCATGAAAAGAACAGACATGCAATGACACTGGGTGTGGTTCATGAAAAGAATAGACATGCAATGACACCGGTTGTGGTTCATGAAAAGAACAGACATGCAATTACTTATGTGCTTTGTTTAGAAGAACACACATGCAATGACACTCGGTGTGGTTCTTGAAAAGAACAGACAGGCAATGACACTGGTGGATCCTTATGTGGTTTGTTTGGAAGAACACGCATGCAATGACACTGGTGGATCCTTATGTGGTTTGTTTAGAGGAACAGACATGTAATCACACTAGGTGGATCCATATGTGGTTTATGGAAGTAAAAGACATGCAATGACTCTAGCCGTGATTCATGAAAAGAACAGACATGCAATGACACTGGTGGATCCTTATGTGGTTCATGAAAAGAACAGACAAGCAATGACACTGGTGGATCCTTATGTGGTTTGTTTAGAAGAACACACATGCAATGACACTGGGTGTGGTTCATGAGAATAACACACACGCAATGACACTGGTGGATCCTTATGTGGTTTTCTTAGAGGAACAGACATGCAATGACACCGGTGGATCCACATGTGGTTTATGGAAGTAAAAGACATGCAATAACACTGGTAGATCCTTATGTGGTTCATGAAAAGAACAGACATGCAGTGAAACCGGGTGTGGTTCATGAATAGAACAGACATGCACTGACACTAGGTGTGGTTCATGAAAAGAACAGACATGCAATGACACTGGTGGGCCCATCCTTATGTGGTTCATGAGAAGAACAGACATGCAATGACACTGGTGGATCCTTATGTGGTTTGTTTAGAGGAACAAACATGCAATGACACCGGTGGATCCACATGTGGTTTATGGAAGTAACACACATGCAATGACAATGGGTGTGGTCCATGAAAAGAACAGACATGCAATGACACTGGTAGATCCTTATGTGGTTCATGAAAAGAA
Organism: Avena insularis; assembly: GCA_023614405.1. Lineage (NCBI taxonomy): Eukaryota > Viridiplantae > Streptophyta > Magnoliopsida > Poales > Poaceae > Avena > Avena insularis. The sequence continues at coordinate 4,036,775 of CM042692.1, read as the reverse complement.
CAGACAGGCAATGCCACTAGTGGATCCTTATGTGGTTTGTTTAGAGGAACAGACATGCAATGACTCTAGCCGTGGTTCGTGAAAAGAACAGATATGCAATGACATCGGGTGTGGTTCATGAAAAGAACAGACATGCAATGACTTATGTGGTTTGGTTAGAATAACACACATGCAATGACACTGGGTGTGGTTCATGAAAAGAACATATAGGCAATGACACTGATGGATCCTTATGTGTTTTTTTTAGAAGATCACGCATGCGATGACACTAGTTGTGGTTCATGAAAAGAACGGACATGCAATGACACTGGTAGATCCTTATGTGGTTCATGAAAAGAACAGACACGCAATGACACTGGTGGATCCTTAGATGGTTTGTTTATAGGAACAAACATGCAATGACACTAGGTGGATCCATATGTGGTTTATGGAAGTAAAAGACATGCAATGACTCGAGCTGTGGTTCATGAAAAGAACAGACACGCAATGACACTGGTGGATCCTTATGTGGTTCATGAAAAGAACAGACATGCAATGACACTGGTGGATCCTTATGTGGTTTGTTTAGAAGAACACACATGCAATGACACTGGGTGTGGTTCATGAGAAGAACACACACGCAATGACACTGGTGGATCCTTATGTGGTTTGTTTAGAGGAACAAACATGCAATGACACCGGTGGATCCACATGTGGTTTATGGAAGTAGAAGATACGCAATGACACTAGTAGATCCTTATGTGGTTCATGAAAAGAACAGACATGAAGTGAAATCGGGTGTGGTTCATGAATAGAACAGACATGCACTGACGCTGGGTGTGGTTCATGAAAATAACAGACATGCAATGACACTGGTGGGCCCATTGTTATGTCGTTCATGAGAAGAACATACAGGCAATGACACTGGTGGATCCTTATGTGGTTTGTTTAGAGGAACATACATGCAATGACACTGGTGGATCCACATGTGGTTTATGGAAGTAACACACATGCAATGACACTGGGTGTGGTTCATGAAAAGAACAGACATGCAATGACACTGGTAGATCCTTATGTGGTTTACGAAAAGAACAGACATGCAATGACACTGGTGGATCCTTCTGTGGTTTGTTTAGAGGAACAGACATGCAATGACTCTAGCCGTGGTTCATGAAAAGAACAGACATGCCATGACACCGGGTGTGGTTCATGAAAAGAACAGACATGCAATGACTTATGTGGTTTGTTTAGAATAACACACATGCAATGACACTGGGTGTGGTTCATGAAAAGAACATATAGGCAATGACACTGGTGGATCCTTATGTGGTTTGTTTAGAAGAACACACATGCAATGACACTGGGTGTGGTTCATGAAAAGAAACAGTACATAATGACACTGGTGGATCCTTATGTGGTTTGTTTAGAGGAACAGACGTGCAATCACACTAGGTGGATCCATATGTGGTTTATGGAAGTAAAAGACATGCAATGACTTTAGCTGTGATTCATGAAAAGAATAGACATGCAATGACACTGGTGGATCCTTATGTGGTTCATGAAAAGAACACACAGGCAATGACACTGGTGGATCCTTATGTGGTTTGTTTAGAAGAACACACATGCAATGACACTGGGTGTGGTTCATGAGAAGAACACACACGCAATGACACTGGTGGATCCTTATGTGGTTTGTTTAGAGGAATAGACATGCAATGACACCGGTGGATCCACATGTGGTTTATGGAAGTAAAAGACATGCAATGACACTGGTAGATCCTTATGTGGTTCATGAAAAGAACATACATGCAGTGAAACTTGGTGTGGTTCATGAATAGAATAGACATGCACTGACACTGGGTGTGGTTCATGAAAAGAACAGACATGCAATGACACTGGTGGGCCCATCCTTATGTGGTTCATGAGAAGAACAGACAGGCAATGACACTGGTGGATCCTTATGTGGTTTATGGAAGGAACAGACATGCAATGACACTGGGTGTGGTTCATGAGAAGAACACACACGCAATGACACTGGTGGATCCTTATGTGGTTCTTTTAGAAGAACACACATGCAATGACACCGGTGGATCCACATGTGGTTTATGGAAGTAAAAGACATGCAATGACACTGGTAGATCCTTATGTGGTTCATGAAAAGAACAGACATGCAGTGAAACTTGGTGTGGTTCATGAATAGAATAGACATGCACTGACACTGGGTGTGGTTCATGAAAAGAACAGACATGCAATGACACTGGTGGGCCCATCCTTATGTGGTTCATGAGAAGAACAGACAGGCAATGACACTGGTGGATCCTTATGTGGTTTATGGAAGGAACAGACATGCAATGACACTGGGTGTGGTTCATGAGAAGAACACACACGCAATGACAGTGGGATCATCATGTTCTTTTAGAAGAACACACATGCAATGACACCGGTGGATCCACATGTGGTTTATGGAAGTAAAAGACATGCAATGACACTGGTAGATCCTTATGTGGTTCACGAAAAGAATAGACATGGAGTGAAACTGGGTGTGGTTCATGATTAGAACAGACATGCACTGACACTGGGTGTGGTTCATGAAAAGAACAGACATGCAATGACACTGGTGGGCCCATCCTTATGTGGTTCATGAAAAGAACAGACATGCAATGACACTGGTGGATCCTTATGTGGTTTGTTCAGAAGAACACACATGCAATGACACTGGGTGTGGTTCATGAAAAGAACACACACACAATGACACTGGTGGATCCTTATGTGGTTTGTTTAGAGGAACAGACATGCAATGACACCGGTGGATCCACGTGTGGTTCATGAGAAGAACACACATCCGATGACTCTGGTAGATCCTTATGTGGTTCATGAAAAGAACTAACATGAAGTGACACTGGGTGTGGTTCATGAAAAGAACAGACATGCACTGACACTAGGGGGTGGTTCATGAAAAGAACAGACAGGAAATGACACTGGTGGATCCTTATGTGGTTTATGGAAGGAACAGACATGCAATCACACCGGTGGATCCACATGTGGTTTATGGAAGTAACACACATGCAATGACACTAGGTGTGGTTCATGAAAAGAACAGACATGCAATGACACTGGTAGATCCTCATGTGGTTCATGAGAAGAACACACACGCAATGACATTGGTGGATCCTTATGTGGTTTGTTTAGAGGAATAGACATGCAATGACTCTAGCCATGGTTCATGAAAAGAACAGACATGCAGTGAAACTGGGTGTGGTTCATGAATAGAACAAACAAGCACTGACACTGGGTGTGGTTCATGAAAAGAACAGACATGCAATGACACTAGTGGGCCCATCCTTATGTGGTTCATGAAAAGAACAGACATGCAATGACACTGGTGGATCCTTATGTGGTTTATGGAAGGAACAAACATGCAATGACACCGGTGGATCCACATGTGGTTTATGGAAGTAACACACATGCAATGACACTGGGTGTGGTTCATGAAAAGAACAGACATGCAATGACACTGGTAGATCCTTATGTGGTTCATGAAAAGAACATACATGCAATGACACTGGTGGATCCTTATGTGGTTTGTTTAGAGGAACGGACATGCACTGACTCTAGCCGTGGTTCATGAAAAGAACAGACATGTAGTGAAACTGGGTGTGGTTCATGAATAGAACAAACAAGCACTGACACTAGGTGTGGTTCATGAAAAGAACAGACATGCAATGACACTGGTGGGCGCATCCTTATGTGGTTCATGAAAAGAACAGGCATGCAATGACACTGGTGGATCCTTATGTGGTTTGTTTAGAAGAACACACATGCAATGACACCGGGTGTGGTTTATGAAAAAAAACACGCAATGACACTGGTGGATCCTTATCTGTTTTGTTTAGAGGAACAGACTTGCAATGACACCGGTGGATCCACGTGTGGTTCATGAGAAGAACACACATCCAATGAATCTGGTAGATCCTTATGTGGTTCATGAAAAGAACTGACATGCAGTGACACTGGGTGTGGTTCATGAAAAGAACAGACATGCACTGACACTGGGAGTGGTTCATGAAAAGAACAGATAGGAAATGACACTGGTGGATCCTTATGTGGTTTGTTTAGAAGAACACGCATGCAATGACACTGGTTGTGGTTCATGAAAAGAACAGACACGCAATGACACTGGTGGATCCTTATGTGGTTTGTTTAGAGGAACAAACATGCAATCACACTAGGTGGATCCATATGTGGTTTATGGAAGTAAAAGACATGCAATGACTCGAACTGTGGTTCATGAAAAGAACAGACATGCGATGACACTGGTGGATCCTTATGTCGTTCATGAAAAGAATAGACAGGTAATGACACTGGTGGATCCTTATGTGGTTTGTTTAGAAGAACACACATGCAATGACACTGGGTGTGGTTCGAGAAGAACACACACGCAATGACATTGGTGGATCCTTATGTGGTTTGTTTAGAGGAACAAACATGCAATGACACTGGTGGATCCACATGTGGTTTATGGAAGTAAAAGACATGCAATGACACTGGTAGATCCTTATGTGGTTCATGAAAAGAACAGACATGCAGTGAAACTGGGTGTGGTTCATGAAAAGAACACACATGCAATGACACTGGTGGGCCCATCCTTATGTTGTTCATGAGAAGAACAGACAGGCAATGACACTGGTGGATCCTTATGTGGTTTGTTTAGAGGACCAGACATGCAATGACACCGGTGGATCCACATGTGGTTTATGGAAGTAACACACATGCAATGACACTGGGTGTGGTTCATGAAAATAGCATACATGCAATGACACCGGTAGATCCTTATTTGGTTCATGAAAAGAATAGACATGCAATGACACTGGTGGATCCTTATGTGTTTTGTTTAGAGGAACAGACATGCAATGACTCTAGCCGTGGTTCATGAAAAGAACATACATGCAATGACACCGGGTGTGGTTCATGAAAAGAACAGACATGCAATGACTTATGTGGTTTGTTTAGAATAACACACATGCAATGACACTAGGTGTGGTTCATGAAAAGAACAGATAGACAATGACACTGGTGGATCCTTATGTGGTTTGTTTAGAAGAACACACATGCAATGACACTGGGTGTGGTTCATGAAAAGAACAGACACATAATGACACTGGTGGATCCTTATGTGGTTTGTTTATAGGAACAAACAAGCAATCACACTTGGTGGATCCATATGTGGTTTATGGAAGTAAAAGACATGCAATGACTCTAGCTGTGATTCATGAAAAGAACAGACATGCAATGACACTGGTGGATCCTTATGTGGTTCATGAAAAGAACAGACATGCAATGACACTGGTGGATCCTTATGTGGTTTGTTTAAAGAACACACATGCAATGACACTGGGTGTGGTTCATGAGAAGAACACACACGCAATGACACTGGTGGATCCTTATGTGGTTTGTTTAGAAGAACACACATGCAATGACACCGGTGGATCCACATGTGGTTTATGGAAGTAAAAGACATGCAATGACACTGGTAGATCCTTATGTGGTTCATGAAAAGAACAGACATGCAGTGAAACTGGGTGTGGTTCATGAATAGAAATGTACATGCACTGCACCTTTGGTGTGGTTCATGAATAGAACAGACATGCAATGACACTGGTGGGCCCATCCTTATGTGGTTCATGAAAAGAACAGACATGCAATGACACTGGTGGATCCTTATGTGGTTTGTTTAGAAGAACACACATGCAATGACACCGGGTGTGGTTCATGAAAAGAACACACACGCAATGACACTGGTGTATCCTTATGTGGTCTGTTTAGCGGAATAGACATGCAATGACACCGGTGGATCCACGTGTGGTTCATGAGAAGAACACACATCCAATGACTCTAGGTGGGGGGAAATGACACGAGCTCATGGAAGAAGAAGGTTCATGAGAAGAACACACATCCAATGACACCGGTGGATCCTTATGTGGTTCATGAAAAGAACTGACATGCACTGACACTGGGTGTGGTTCATGAAAAGAACAGACATGCACTGACACTAGGAGTGGTTCATGAAAAGAACAGATAGGCAATAACACTGGTGGATCCTTATGTGGTTTACGGAAGGAACAAACATGCAATCACACTAGGTGGATCCATATGTGGTTTATGGAAGTAACACACATGCAATGACACTGGGTGTGGTTCATGAAAAGAATAGACATGCAATGACACTGGTAGATCCTTATGTGGTTCATGAAAATAACAGACATGTAATGACACTGGTGGATCCTTATGTGGTCTGTTTAGAGGAACGGACATGCAATGCCACTGGTGGATCCATGCGTGGTTTATGAGAAGAACACACATCCAATGAACTCTAGTGGATCTATCTTGGCATAATTTGATGTATTCCATGATGTATTTCATTGTACAAGACACTTTCCATTTTTGTACTACTCAGTTTTGCCCTTGGTTTTATGTGGTACTACTTAGTTTTGCCCACCCCCTCTCTATCTTTCGTTGAAGCCCAAAACTGTGCTCACCATGTCTGCTACTCCCTGATTGGTTGTCACAGTTGTCACGCAGATCGTGCGCACCAACCGTTGATTCTGTGCAATCCAACAATGATCGTTGCACACCTCGTGCCCTTCACAGTACAGCGTGAGACAGCACGGATGTCTCCCTCCGCGAGACTTCTACAGAAGGAACATGATGCCGTCCATGGAAAAAGTCGTCGAGCGGTCTTGTCAAGTTTAATCAAGTCTAAAAAGCCTACTACTGCTACTACAACTCATGCATAGGGCAACGGGGTCATCGAGTGCACGGTTGTCGACGGGGCGCTGCAATTTATTGCCACTTGATTTTAATCAGACATATCCCATTTATACGCAGCGCTCTCAATCTCACTTCCAACTGGGCCCTACCGCTAGTAAATTCCATGAGTCAAGGGCCCCCCTCGAGTAGATCTAACGTTGCTAGAAATTAGTTCCGCGCCACTTGCATGCAGTGGAAGTGAGGTCTGCGATGAGCATGTTTTCAATGCAGCTCTAAAGTGGAGATCGTGGCTATTTCAAAAAAAAGGGAACAAAAAAAAAGGGTGGAGATCGTGGTAGCCCCCCCCCCCGCCCACCACACGTGTCCACTCGAGGACTACGAATGGTCCGGTGTTTATAACCCCCCTGGACCTTCTTCTTCCATGAGCTCGTGTCATTTCCCCCCAGTCTGTCTAGTCCTAAGACCCCAATCTACACCTGCCGCGTGCGCTGAATCTCCCTCGTTTGCACTACCTCCTTCCCTTGGTGCGCCATGAAGCATACGCGTGGAGAAGATCCGGAGGTGAAGCTAGTTAAAGGCGAAGCAGCAAATGGCTCGGTCGTCACCAAGCAGACAAAGGCGTCTTCTCTGGGCATGAACGCCGCTCGTCGCCGCGCCGTCGAGGGTGCGAACTCATCCGTCTAGCCAGTAGCCATCGCCGCCGAGCAGCAGGTGGTAGCCATCGCCGTTGAGCAGCAGTTGGTAGCCATCGCCGCTGAGCTGCAGGTGGTAGCCATCGCCGCCGAGCAGCCGGTAGTAGCCGTCGCCGCCGAGCAGCCGGTAGTAGCCGTCGCCGCCGAGCAGCAGGTGGCTGACAATGTCGTGACCGACAATGTCGTGATGCCAGCGGCAAATCTGGCTGGGGGGCAGGCGGCAGGCAGAGGCAATCCAGTGATCTACATCGACAACCCCATCGCCGTTCAAGAAATCTTCGACGCAATCATGGAGAATGATGAGTTCGAGGAGGAGGTCCCTGATGAGGAGTCCGAGGTACTACATTGCTAGCTTCTCTAGTCGTAGCCGCAGTTTTTACTGTTCACACATAGGATTTGCTCAATCGTGTACAGATTCTTTTGCTCTTGAAGTAGGGTAGTATATATATGATTCAATCGGTTGATTGATGCATCTGCCATCTAGTCACAAAACCCCAATCCGTCTAGTCACAAAACCCCAATCTGCTCATCTGCCATCTAGTTGAGTTTGCTAGTTGAGTGTTGATTTCGATACACAGCAGGCCTATAACATTACATTTCTATTCCTTACTGAGCCCAATGATTCAATTTTGCCCCAAAATAGTGCAAGGGCATCTGATGGTCTCGTTTTCTTAGGGATGGTTAGTGGCCTTGAGGCAGCAATGCACATAAACAATATAGGTTGTGCTGTTGGTATTTTGATTCTCTGACTCCATCGCTAAAATATATAATATTTGTATTGTTTCTGATCTATGAATGCGTTGTATGATGCATTTGTATATCCCTGAATATTGTTTGGTACGAATACATTTCAATTTCTTATTGTGGCCAATGATTCAAATTTTCCCCAAAGAGAGGCAGACACATTGGTGTCAAATTTTTACAGGGATGAGTGAGCGAACCTAGGGCCATGTACAAGATCAATATAAGTTGTGCAATTGTTACTTGGTTCGCTTACGCCATCTCTATAGAAACTTATGTGGCTGCAATCTTTATTCTACATTCATAGAACTATGAAATTTGAATTATCTATTCCATGCATTCATAGTGTATAAGAATTACATTTTAGTTTGTCACCGAGGCCGATGATTGAAATTTGTCCCAAAAGAGTTCAAGTGGAGACACGTATGATGGTGTCGTGTTTTAGGGATGGGTTGGTGAACCTGAGGCAGCAATGCACACAAACAATATAGGTTGTGTTGTTGGTACTTTGGTTCCCCAACTCCATCTCTGAAACAAATTTTGAGGCCCTAGATTTATTCTCATATGGAACTACATATATGATCCTTGAATTGTTTCTGATCTTTTAATGATTGGTATGATGCATATGTATATGAATGGTTTTGATCATAAGTATTTTTAACATGCACCTAAAGATTAATTGTTTGGTTTTTTATTTATAATTACAATATTTAGGCTTGTTTTTGTACCTGACTATGTATATCCCTGAATAATGTTTTGTACGATTACATTTCAATTTCTTATTGTGGCCAATGATTCAAATTTGCCCCAAAAGAGAGGCATACTCATTGGTGTCAGATTTTTTCAGGGACGAGTTAGTGAACCTGGGGCAATGTACAACAACAATATAGGATGTGCAATTGTTACTTGGTTCACTCACGCCGTCCCTGAATAAACTTATGAGGCCATAATCTTTATTCTACATTCATAGAACTATGATATTCAAATTATCTATTCCATGCATTCATAGTGTATAAGAATTACATTTTAGTTTGTCACAGAGGCCGATGATTGAAATTTGCCCCAAAAGAGTTCAAGGGAGACACGTATGATGGTGTCATGTTTTAGGGATGGGTTGGTTAACCTGAGGCAGCAATGCACACAGACAATATAGGTTGTGCTGTTGGTACTTTGGTTCGCCTACTCCATCTCTAAAACAAATTATGAGGCCCTAGATTTATTCTCATGTGGAACTACATATATGATCCTTGAATTGTTTCTGATCTTTTAATGATTGGTATGATGCATATCTATATGAATGGTTTTGATCATAAGTATTTTTAACATGCACCTGAAGATTAATTGTTTGGTTTTTTATTTATAATTACAATATTTAGGCTTGTTTTTGTACCTGACTATGTATATCCCTGAATAATGTTTTGTACGATTACATTTCAATTTCTTATTGTGGCCAATGATTCGAATTTGTCCCAAAAGAGAGGCAGACACATTGGTGTCAGATTTTTTCAGGGACGAGTTAGTGAACCTGGGGTGATGTACAATAACAATACAGGCTGTGCAATTGTTACTTGGTTCACTCACACCGTCCCTGAATAAACTTATGAGGCCGCAATCGGATGCAATTATTTGTCATTGTGTTGAGATGAAATGATATATGAACCGATCAAACTATTGCTGAGATGCTTTATCTTTGATATCCACGGATATATTGTCTTACATATACATGTTGTCAATTCTTGAGTTGTAATACAATTCAATCATATGTATGAGTTCTAAGTTATGTTCTTAAAAATCAACAGGAGGATGATGATGAAGTGGACGATAGCAAGGAATCCAGGGACAACAAGAGCCGCTACGTGCTGAGGCGGTTACGGTGTGGGCTAATCCGTTAACACCGTAGGGGGAGACTATTTTGCCCATTCTGTGGTAGAGCAATCAACGTGGACCTCAACAGCATGATCCAGCATGCGGAGGGCGTTGGCAGAGGCAGAGGCAGAAGCCATAGGGCGATTACCTTGGCGCGGCACGCAGCCTACGGCAAATTCCTCTAGAAGTATGTCAGGACTGGCCTGTATCCCATCGACTAGGCTGTCGCTGCCTCCTACTGATAAACCCCTGCCCTGCTAGGCGTCTCCGTGTCCCAGCCTCCTGCTGTAGCCCCTGCTTTTATTTTGTTCTAGTTAATTATTACCTGTGTGTGGCATGTAAGACAATATATCCGTGGTGTCTCTGGTGAACCTTATATATTAATCTACTCCTTTATATGGAGTGCCTTAAAGTTTCTAGTGTTAAATTATATTTACTGATCATGCTCATGCACACTACAAAATATTTCTAGTGCTCGATTATATTATAATTGTCAAGAAATACATCAACTAGTTAAATTGGTGCAAATTATGTATTGAAGTAACTAAATGTATCACACACATAATAAACTAGAAACTAAAATCTAGTTCAAACACATAATGTATCACCACCACTTGTTGTCGTCCTTGACTTGCTTCCCCTTCAGCCGCTTGATGTCATCACCGTCCCAAGATCCTCGCCGTCCGAAACCGCTCTGTCCTCCTCGCTTCTTCTCCTGGGCTAGCTTGCAACCAGGGCATAGCTCTCGCGAAAAACCCTGCCTTAACCATCCCATCTTTCATGGTAATGAGCTTCTCAGACAACTCAGACGCCATGTAGGCGTCTCTGGCTGCATACTCGAGGCGCGCCTGGCTCATCGGCTTCCACTCCCAGTAGTCGTGATCGAGTCGCTTCAATTTCTTCAGTTTTTCATAGGATTTATCGATGATTTCCGCTGCCAGATCACCCATGCCATCCTTCGCTGGGTATGATTTGATCTTGTACAAATTTTGGATGTCGATGTGGTGCCCCTCTGGGATTTTTATAAACGCACGAGAAAGCACAATTGTGTCATTTGTGATATCCACGCTAGTGAAAGTTATCCCTTTCCTACACAAGAACTCGACTGAGCCGACAACGTCTCGCTTGGTTTACTCCTGCACTTAGATGGCTCTAGGGATGTAAGGGAACAAGGGATGCAAAAGTGGTGATCTCAAATTTAAATTTCACATACCTGCAGAAGTGGTAAACGAGGACCTCCTCATGTATGGCGATTTGCATGACAGTGATCTCTTGTGGAGGATTTTTTTCACTTATTTGCACGAGTGTACTCCAAGTCTAGCCCCACAAACTTGTGCTTCTCTTTCTCAAGCAATTGCTCAAACCTGGCGAGAGTTGTCTCCACAGTCGCTTCATCATTTGTGTACACCATCACAAAGTCGTGGTGCCATGGGCAGGGACCAAGTGGGTCTCACAGCGTTTCCCATCGTCCATGCCTGCAAGGAAATGGGTGAAAGGAACTGCACACAAGGAACCGCCGAGAGGAAGAAGAAGATGAACCGACGGTTCCAGAACAGAGGAAGAAGAAGCGCCCAGGAAAAACTGTAGAGGAATGACTGAGGAAGAGGAATGACTGCAGAAGAAACGTGGTAACTGCAACTTTCGGTTCGAGAACTCACCGTGGAGATCGTGGCAGTGCTGCCGGTTCAACAAGTGGGGCCAGTTCCTGCGAGAATATGAAATTAGCTGTGCATTTTTCTATGTGAGAAATTGAGAGAAGTCATTTATATTTTGTCTTTCATAATTAAACACAATGAAGTTGGTACAGCCCAAGAGATTTGCACAAACGAGATTTGCTAGTTTAACATACAACAACACTTACAGGCCCAACATGGCATAACTTGGAGAGCCCCAGAACTTGAGCTACCACAGAGACCTCGGCAGAGGTGGCAGAATTGGTGCGGGTGCAACCACGACGATGGCGAGCTCGGATTCTAGAGGAGGAAAACAGAACCGAGCATGGTCGACAAGGTGATAGATCTCACCGGGAACCAATTCTCATCCCCGACCGTGCCATGGGTGCGTCCATGGTGAGGGCGAGCTCTGACTCGGGATGGGGAGGAGAGCAGGGCCGAGCAGCTTCGTCACTTCCCAGCTCTGCGCCATGGCCGCGACCATAGATTGCCGCTCCGGGGAAGAAGACGAGTAATGGAGGCGCCAACGCTACAAGCCTACAGGGAGGAGAGCTGGGCCGAGCAGGTTCATCCACGTCCCAGCTCCGCGCCATGGCTGCGACGCCCCACAGATTGCCGCTCTGGGGAAGAATAAGACGCGTAATGGATGCAGGCGCCAACGCTGCAAGCTTAATTGACACCTAAGTGACGGGAGCGACAGGAGCGACATAACGGCAAGAACTGACAGGGGGACCCAACTTGACGGTCGTTAGCCTGATTTTTTGTATTGAAACATAAAGTTGAATTCGTGCCGAAAAAGACCCTCTGAGCATTTGGCACGCCAACTATAGTCATCGCGGATGATATCAGGGAACTCGGGTACCGCGTTGCCTGGACACCCCAACTTTAGGGCCGCAAAATGATATTCTCCTGTGAGATATGTACCTCAGATGCTGGAAGGGCCAACGAGGGTATGGCTAAACAATTTACCACCTGGAAGTATCAACTGTTGGATTGATTTTGAGGAAATGTTTGTCAGTAACTTCTCGAGCACGTATCAGAGGCCGAATAGGCCACAGACCTTAGCAATGTGCAAGCAGAGACCGAATGAGATAAACCGGGAGTTCTTGACCCGATGGTGCACTGTGCAAAACTCATGTGAGGGCGTGATTGAGTCATAGGCCATAGCTTGGTTTGCTCAAGGGTGCAGATATGCAAGCATGCTGTGGCAGAGGTTGCAAAGGGATATGCCAACTACACTGGCAGAGACAATCCGGATTGCTGATTCATACGCCTTGGGTGATCCGACTCAACCTAGGCTTGTGTCAAACGAGTCAAATGAGGAGTACTACCAGCGAGATGGAGCCGGGTCATCCCGGTGGAATGATTATCGGGGTAAGAGAAGAGATGATAGAACGGATTACCGGTATAGTTCGCAACAAGTTGCTGTTGTAAATCAAGATCAACCCGGAGCAGGAAGTAATCAGTGTCAGAAAACTGGAGGGCAACAATGGACCCCAAGAAATGATGGCAAGAGAACTTGGACGCCAGAGCAAAAGAAATAGTGGCAAGAAAAGAAGGACCGTCCAAGGTATACATATGAGGCAATGCTGGATCAACCGTGTAAATTTCACACGCCAAATCTGAGTAACCCGGCGGGTCACACAACTCGTCAATGTGAGTGGATGAGGAAGATAGAACAAAATGGTTCGGGGAATGCTCAGGCACCTCAGAACGATCAACCTCGGCAGGAGTTACCCCGGTAGCAATTACTCTCCGGAGTGAACACACAACAGTTAATGTTGCCACCACCTCCGCCGAGGAATGAAAATCATGAGAGAAGGGATGCAGTGCATCAGGTGGAAAACCAACATCAGCCAGATCAAAGGTACCCCAGAAATAAGGGGAGAAATGAATACAGAGAGCATCATTAGAGTTACTGTGTGTTTACCACAGAGGAAACAGATAGAAAGAGCTTGCAGCGCCGACATATGGAAGTGCATGCGGTAATGCCCGCGGTGACGAGGTATATGCCTTGGTCGGATCAGGAAATTACATGGAGTATCAAGGACCATCCCAAACTTATGCCAAGTCCCGGTTCGTATGCTTTGGTGCTGGACCCAACGTTCATCGGGCCAAACATTAATGTAGATTTTCTAAGGTGCTGATTGACAATGGCAGTAGCATCAATATTATGTACGTTGATACAATGCGCAAGTTGGGTATCTCGGAGAACATGCTCCAGGACACGAGAACAACTTTCCATGGTATTGTGCCAGGCATTTCGTGTGAGTCCATTGGCAATGTCCGGGTTGACGTACTATTCGGCACACGAGATAACTGCCAAACTGAGAATTTGGAATTTGAGGTTGTGAACTTAGAAAGTGCATATCACACGTTACTCAGCAGACCAGCCCTGAACAAGTTCATGGCAAGTTGTCACATCAGTTACCTGAAGATGAAGTTTCTCGGGCCAAATGGAGTAATTACCATAGCAGGAGATTTCCGATGTTCCATTGAGTGTGCGTCAGCCGGGTCTAACCTGGCCGAGTCACTCGTGATTGCACAAGAGAAGAGAAAGATCCAGGAGGTGGCGGCATTGGCTTAGTCCGCACAGCAGTATATGCCGGCGCTGAGTAACCCGCATGGAAGTGTCTCGTTTCAAGCAACAAAGGATACAAAGAAAGTGCCTGTTGATGATCTGTTCCCAGAGCGCACCGTAACAATTGGTGCTGGGTTAAAAGACAAATAGGAAAGCGAGCTCGTCAACTTCCTTCGTGAGAATCAGGATATCTTTGCTTGGTCCACACATGACCTTCAAGGTGTTCCGAGGGAGTTGGCCGAGCACTCTTTGAATGTGAGACCCGGAGCAAAGCCGGTCAAGCAACCTCTCCGCCGCTTCACCGAAGATAGGAGAAAAGTCACTGGAGATGAGATAGCTCGGCTCCTAGCAGCTGGGTTTATCATGGAAGTGCTTTACCCGGATTGGCTATCTAATCCGGTGCTGGTGGAAAAGAAGAAAGATGATCCGAATGTGGCAGTGGTTTGGCATATGTGCATCGATTACACGAACCTAAATAAGGCGTGCCCAAAAGATCCATTCCCACTGCCAAGGATAGACCAGGTCATAGATTCTACTGCTGGGTGTGAACTGCTATCATTCATAGATGCATATTCTGGTTTCCACCAGATACCTCTAAATCTGAATGATCAAATAAAGACTGCGTTTATCACCCCGTATGGGGCTTATTGCTATCGCACCATGCCTTTTGGTTTACGTAATGCGGGGGCAACGTACCAAAGATGTATGCAAAAATGTTTGCACGACCAAATCGGCCGAAATGTGCAAGTGTATGTGGATGATGTGGTTATAAAGACCAAGCAAAGCAAAATGCTCCTTGATGATATCAGGCAAACGTTCGCGAACCTAAGAAGATTCCGAATGAAGCTTAACCCGGAGAAATGTACCTTTGGTGTCTCGGCTGGAAAATTACTCGGATTTCTTGTTTCCAGCCGAGGTATCGAAGCAAACCCAACTAAAATCCGAGCCATAGAGCGAATGGAACTACCGAAGTGTCTTAACGATGTCCAGAAGTTCACTGGTTGCCTGGCATCTTTAAGTAGGTTTGTATGTCGGATGGGAGAAAAGGCATTGCCTCTCTATCAACTAATGAAAAAAGTGGACAAGTTCGTATGGACGCCGCAGGCCAATGAAGCCTTCATCCAGTTAAAGAAAATGTTAGCCACTACACTAGTGTTAGCCTCTCCACTATCAAAAGAGCCAATGTTGCTCTACATAGCCGCAACCAACCGAGTTGTAAGTGCAGTAGTAGTGGTAGAGCGCGACGAGGAGGGTAAGTTAGTGCAAAGGCCAGTCTATTACCTGAGCGAGGTATTATCAGCATCAAAGCAAAATTATCCTCACTATCAGAAAATGGCGTATGGTGTGTATATGGCAGCAAAGAAGGTAAAGCACTACTTTGAAGAACACCCAATCAAGGTGATATGCGAAGCCCCCATATCTGAGATAATGAGCAACAAGGATGCAAGCGGCCGAATCACAGAATGGGCAATTGAGCTAGCCCCTTATGCTCCGCAATACGACAGGCGAGGTGCGATCAAGTCTCAGGCTGTGGCCGACTTTTTTGTGGATTGGGCCGAGATGCAATATGAGCCACCATTGCCAGATCCGAACTACTGGAGAATGCATTTTGACGGATCAAAAACGAAAACTGGGTTAGGCGCCGGAGTTGTACTTACCTCGCCAAAGAACGACCAGCTGAAGTATGTGCTGCAGATCCATTTTGCAGCATCAAATAATGTAGCCGAATATGAAGCGCTTGTGCATGGGCTCAAAGTGGCAAAAGAAATTGGAATACGTCGGATCCAATGCTTTGGCGACTCGGATTTGGTAGTTCAGCAAGTCTCGGGGAAATGGGACGCTCTTGATCCAAACATGGCGTTGTACAGATTCCATGTGCAAAAGATATCAGGGTATTTTGAGGGATGCGAGTTTCACCATGTACCCCGGTTGGAAAATGAGGCTGTCGACGTATTGTCGAAGCTCGGATCAACCCGACAAGCAATTCCACCGGGAGTAGCGCTAGAACACCTCAGAAAACCATCTATCAGGCCATCCCCAGAAACCGACTCAATCTACATCCCTACAGATCCGGAGTCCGGAGCTATACCCATGGACATTGACGTGGGAAGTGGTTCAGGAAACCCGGGGACTGCTTCGCAGAACCCGTAGACGGTGCAGCGTGATCCGGCCGGGGTTATGTCGATGGAGCAAATGGAAATTGATGAGGATGTGTTTCTAGTGCGAGCCATACCAGCTTGGGCACTGCCCATATTTCAATTCCTGAAGGATGGAACTTTGCCTAGTGAAGAGGTGCTTTCCAGGCAAATTCAGAGGCGCGCAAAGGCATACACGATTATCAATGCCGAACTATACAAGAGGAGTGTCACGAATGTCCTGCAGCAATGTGTTGACCCGGAAGAAGGGCTTGACATCCTCCGAGATATACATCAAGGGGAATGTGGGCATCACGCCTCGTCCAGAGCATTAGTGGCAAAAGCTTTCCGGCATGGGTTCTATTGGCCAAGTGCCTTGGAACAAGCAAAAGATCTAGTAAGAAAATGCAATGGCTGTCAGAGGTATGCTACCAAGACACACATGCCAATGTCGGAGCTCAAGACCATACCAATTACCTGGCCATTTGCCCTATGGTGTTTGGATATGGTTGGCCCGTTTAAACCAGCAAGGGGAAATATGACCCATATCTTGGTTATGGTTGACAAGTTTACAAAGTGGATTGAAGTAAAGCCAATCAGAAAGTGTGATGGAGCTACGGCCGTAACATTCCTCAAAGATATCATTCTGAGATATGGCTATCCTCACAGTATCATAACAGATAATGGCACAAATTTTGCTGAAGGAGCTTTTGTGCGATTCTGCCGAGATAAGAAGATCCGGCTGGACGTTGCCTCGGTAGCCCACCCTGCATCAAACAGACAAGTGGAAAGATCCAACAGATTAGTATTATCCGGGATAAAACCCCGGCTCATTGAGCCGCTGCAAAGATCAGCGGGGTGCTGGATAGAAGAACTACCAGCTGTACTGTGGAGTTTAAGAACAACTCTAAATCGATCAATAGGCTATACGCCATTCTTTCTGGTATATGGGGCAGAAGCTGTACTACCAGCCGACATAGAGCATGATTCGCCTAGGGTCACCCAATACACAGAAGACGAAGTGCGAGAAGACCAGCAAAATGATGTTGATCTGCTGGAAGAAGCAAGAGAATTGGCATTGTCCAGATCCGCCATATATCAGCAAAATCTCCGACGCTATCATAGCCGAAAAGTTCACCCCCGAGTCTTCCGGGAAGGTGATCTGGTACTCCGGTTGGTACAACGTACTGCTGGCATGCATAAGCTATCCCCCCATGGGAAGGGCCATTCATTGTGAGCAAAGCATTGCGCAATGACTCTTATTATCTCATCGATGCAAAACCACAGGAGAAGAACAAGGCAGACAGGTCCGGCGAGGAATCTAAGCGTCCATGGAATGTAGCTCTACTCCGTCCGTTCAACACTTAGCAAAGAAGTGTGTGTATCTGAGTCTCTCATATGTTGGTATGTATGCCGGCAATGAGTTTATCAATGAAATCTTGGCACCTCGAGCAGTAACTCGGGGACTGCCTTAGTGATATTTATTGTTTTCTGTATTTATTATTTATATGTCAGCTGGCGTAAGTTGCTTCTACCTAAGCCGGATTAGTAGTGTGTGAGCACCAGAAACTCAACTCTTCAACTTGCTGCTGTCCAACAAGATTTGGCTTCATGGCAAGCAAGAGAACAAGTTTGGAATTGCATAGCACACGAAAAACAACTAAGGAAAAGAACTTAATCGAGCCGACATTTGTTATTCGGACTAACCTTATGCTTACTTTATATTTACTACGCTGAATTATTTTGAGCTAGTCCTAAAGTTTCCAAGTATTGTTAAGTCAATTTTTGAAACTCGGACTCATAAGTCACAAAACCGAACCAAGGTAGACACGAGCCGAGCCAAGAAATTGGAGAAACAAGAAAATGAAACTCGGGGACTATGCCCAAGTTAATCTGGCACGAGTAACTTAGTAGCAAAATATGATCAGTGTGCTTAATACATTTGCACCCGGCATACCGAGGATCTGATAAACTTCAAAGTGTTTGTTGGTGATCAAGGAGCAGCAGGGGGAGGTAACTCGGTGCCAGCAGGTGGAACTCCGGCCTCGGCTTCAGCATCATCTTCATCTTTTTCAACATTCGTGGCTTCGTCATCTTCCTCCTCACCCGAATCACCTTCGACATATTCATCGTTAATGGCTTTGAGAAAGCTTGGTCCCTCGTTCCATTGATGGACGGGAGCAAACTGAATGAGGCTATGGGTGCAAGCCTTGCGCCGAGCTATCCAATCCGGGTCATTGGACCACCTTGATCCGGTGCACATGCGCTCGAGAAGGTTCAGATTTATTTTTTCATACCATGTGAGCATGTAGTGGAGGACGGTTTCAGCTCCGGCACGTCCGCGGATTCCCTCCAGAGGTCAATCTGGGTCTCGCACTCCATTAACTTGGTAATTAGAGCAGTGGATCCCTCTGGAATATCTTCACCAGGCCAAAGGGCATTAAAGATCTGAATTGATGCATCTAGGATGTCCTTACCATAGTTCTTCACAATCTCAACGCGAGAAGATAAGCTGAGCAGCAGGTCCTCCATGTCATAAGGAATATTTTCAGTGCCAGGACCAGTTGGGGTACCCCTCTTCTGGCGGAACTTGGCAATGGCAGTTGATGCAATGGCATCACCTTCCGAAAATTTGTCTGAAAACGAGACAAGTGAAATAAGTGAAGGAGGTTAACCCGGAAGGATCCATGTCAGCTGAAGGAAAAGAACTTAAGAGAAATATGGCTGTGGATCTGGGTCAGCTCCTTGGTGCAGTTGTCACGCTTCTTCCGGAGTAGCACAAGTTCAGCATTTGCCGACTCAAGCTTAACGTCAGCCTCCTTCAGCAGTTCTTGATCTTTGGAAATTTGGAGGTTGAGACGTTCCCGTTCCTCGGTGAAGTCTTGGCCAGCTTTATCCATCTCGGTTTTGTGGAGCGCCTTGAGCTTTTTCATTTCTGCCTTGAGCTTGGCAATCTCATCATCTTTGGTCCGGAGGAGAGCGAGCTCATCGTCCTTCTTCTTAAGTTCGGCCTGATGCTGCCCTTCTTGTTCGAGAAAATGCAGCATCATATCAGGCATGGGCACACTATCTTCAAGAGATGCTGAAACAGTTAGTTGACCTGGCAAAGCCGAGGTATGAATATCTGCCGAGCCAAGAAGAAAAGGAGAAAGAGCGCAGAAGAAGATTAAGCAAAACTAGCTTACCCTTTATCTGCTCCAAGTTCTTTCTCATGATAGTGTTTTCGGCCTCCACTCCGGCTGTGCAATCCGAATGATGAATTATTTCGGTGAGAAAGACAAAGAAAAACGGGGAAAAAACCAAGGAGAAAACTTACCCCTTTTCTCGAACTCAGCGAGAAGCGTAGAATGTTTCGAGCGTAGCGCCTTATGTGTGTCCAAGAGGCGCTGAAACTCAGCGGCTCCATCGATTGGTGGTAACCTGAGAAAAGCAAAGTTGACTTGATCATGTGCATATTCGAAGTGTACAAGATCCGGGTCGAGTGGAACTTAACCCGACTCTAGGTGTGTGCATATTCGAAGTGTACAAGACCCGGGCCAAGTGGAACTTAACCCGGATCTAGGTGTGTGCATATTCGAAGTGTACAAGATCCGGGCCAAGAGGAACTTAACCCGGCTCTAGGTGTGTGCATATTCGAAGTGTACAAAATCCAGGCCAAGTGGAACTTAACCCGGCTCTAGGTGTGTGCATATTCGAAGTGTACAAGATCTGGGCCAAGTGGAACTTAACCCGGCTCTAGGTGTGTGCATATTCGAAGTGTACAAAATCCAGGCCAAGTGGAACTTAACCCGGCTCTAGGTGTGTGCATATTCGAAGTGTACAAGATCCGGGCCAAGTGGAACTTAAACCGGATCTAGGTGTGTGCATATTCGAAGTGTACAAAATCCAGGTCAAGTGGAACTTAATCCGGCTCTAGGTGTGTGCATATTCGAAGTGTACAAGATCCGGGCCAAGTGGAACTTAACCCGGCTCTAGGTGTGTGCATATTCGAAGTGTACAAAATCCGGACCAAGTGGAACTTAACCCGGCTCTAGGTGTGTGCATATTCGAAGTGTACAAGATCCGGGCCAAGTGGAACTTAACCCGGCTCTAGGTGTGTGCATATTCGAAGTGTACAAAATCCGGGCCAAGTTGAACTTAACCCGGCTCTAGGTCTGTGCATATCCGAAGTTACTAAGGAGCTATGCTAGTTCTCTAAGGAGCATCCGGCCGAGTAACAAGTTACTCCCCCGAAGGCTCGGGGACTAATGGTTATATCACTAATGTTTAGTACATGTTAAAGAAAAGACAAGGTAGCGTACCTCCATCATCTGGCTGGCAAGGTTGATAGCCTTGGCAGCTGTATTCATCTGTGCGGCAAACTCGGCAGGCCCAAATTTCTCCGGGAGATCATCGTTATGGACGAACTCCGCCTTGTTCTAGTTATATATGAACTCGATCAAGGCCGGAGGATAGTGCTCTCCGCTAAGCATATGGGGCTCAATTAAACCCTTGGCATGGGCCTCCCTCCTCTCAACTTGGGCAGCAGCGGGGCTGGTGTGCAATGCAAGTTGCGTGCTAGCTGGCCCGGGGGAGACATCTTTCTTCGGAGGGGTCTTCTTCGGAAGCATGGACGCGAGCGTGCGCTGTCCAACCTCGATAGATGCTGCCCTGGCGGTGTCAGAAGGTTTCTTGGCCTGAGGCTGCTGCTGAGAAGTTGAGGTTTGAGCCGCGGATTTGGTCTTGGGAGCTGCCTTGGTGCTAACCGGGCCTTCTCGCCGAGTCTTGGAGGATTTGGACGAGGCGGAAGGAGTTGGTACTGCTGCTGATACTTGTGCTGCTGCTGGTGTTGGTGCTGGTGCTGGTTTTGGCTGGGGTGCTGTGGGTACCTCGGAGATAGCAGGTTGCGGCTGAGCCGAAGTGGAACTGGGAGCATCTGCTTCCTCGGCAGAACCACTTCCCTCTGCTCCAAGGTTTCCCTCCTCTGGACGAGGTGTGCTAGAACCCGGAGCAGCCGCTGAACCCTCCTGAATGGGGCTCAACGGGTGTGTATCGTCGCCACGGGGGGAAGATGGGCTATGCCGGAGGGGCGAAGCGATGCTGGATCCGCTCTGAGGAATCTCCACCGCAGCCCTACCGAATCAAACAACGGATAATAAGTTACAGCTGAAGAAAAGCATGAGACAAAGGATTGGACAGAAAGATAAGTGACTTACTCATCAGAGGTCAATGGCTCCTTGGGTGTCCGAGCTCTCTGAGCCGTGGCCTTAGTCGTAGGCTTGGTGGCGGCTTTGTCGGCAGACTTCTTTCGCCTCTTGGTTGGCTTAGAAGGTCCGAAAGAAGAAGCAGAAGCAGCCCCCCTTTTCTTTGACGCGGCCGGGACAGGCTCGCCCGTGGCGAGAGGAGGATCTTCGTGGATCTGCCACGGTTAGCCGGGCCGAAAGGCGTAAGAAAGGGGTATAGCGTCAAATGCTTCCATCACCTCAACATCCGAATCATCTTCATCATCAGGCCAATCTCTTAAGGATGAGAAGTTACCGGTAGGTCGCTGGTCGCATCGGGGAATGGTAGGAACGTTTCCTGATCCGGCTCCTCCTCGTTCGGGGCATCTCGATCCTTCGCCCATTTGAGAGAAGGCTTGGTGCCATCCTCGAGGGTTTGCTGAAGAAACAGCTAAGAAGAAAATGCAAAGGGATCAAACAAACAATAAATTCCGACATATGGTATAGCTCGGAAAGAGATTAAGTCGCGAGATTTACCGCAGGAGGAAGTCTGTCCTGGCAGAAATGTTCAATTCCCCATTCCCAATCAGCAGAGAAGTTTTTGTCAGTTGTGAAGAGGGCCTTAACCCAGCGGAATATCTCGGTATTGCTCAGTTCAAATGAGGAAGTCTGGTTGGGGTCAAGTCGCCAGCTCACATGGCACAGTTTGTGTGTGCGCTTCTGGAGAGGAGAGATCCGGCTGCGGACAAATGTGATCATCATGTCCTCGTTGCGCAGCCCCGCGTCCTTCAGCTCCTAAAACCGTTTATTGACTTGGTTCACCAAGACAGTGGGTTTCTTGGAAATCCAGTCCCACAGATCCGGATTAGGAGGACCCGGAGCGTAGGGGCGCAGCTGGATCAGATCTTCATTCATGCCATTTCTGACATAAAAGAAGGTTCGGGCCCAGCCCTTGCAAGAATCAAGCCCCGTGACCCGGGGAAAGACGGATTGTTTCCGGGGACAGATAGAAGCAGCACCAAACTGCGTAAGATGTTTGTCCTCCGGGTCAAGCTCCTTATTCGGAATCACGTTCCGGTGTAGACCGAAAAACCGGATCCAGAGCTCCTTAGTGGGCCACAATCCCACATACCCCTCTATGGTGGAGGCAAAGGAAGAAAGGGAAGTGATGGCATTCGCCGGAAGGTGGTGCGATTGAAGTTCATAGATGTCAAGGAAATCATGGAAGAAATCGCTGACGGGGAGGCCAAACCCGCGCTGGAACTAGGAGAGGAACACCACGAACTCACCGGGATTGGGTGAGGCGGGCAACCACGCCCTCAGGGATGCGCCGGGTGCGGTATAACCAATCTTGGTTGTACTAGCACACCCAGGAGCTAGCCTAGGCGCCGCGTTCGACGTTCTCCGCCCCTCCTCCATCTCCGCCTCCATGATGGTGAGCTCCTCTTCGGTCATATCCAAATCGCTGTCCTCACTGGCCCTATCGGAGGTGGGGCGGTGCCTTGGATGCGCACCTGCAGGTGGAACTGCAGGAGCGCGCAAGGCGTGCAAGGAACGGCAGGCGCGGCGCTGGCTGAAAGGCGGCGGCGCTGTCTCTAGGAGGAAGAAGAAGAAGAAGAGGCAGAGGGACGCGAGAATGGGGAAAAATACCAAGGGGCGCGCCCCTCCCCTATTTAACCACACCCCAGCGGGGGTAGTGGGATCGTGCGCTACGGCAAGGCCACACGGTGTGGCCATGTATCCGCCGAGTCAGCCAATCACAGGCAAGCCAGAGGAAGGGCCACAGGGCGCAGGAGATCCCACGACGCGACCAGGATACGCTTAATGAGGAGACCACGACATGACGCGTGTGTAACAAGAACACGACATTAATCAAGTAAGAATCGTGCATGCCCTTAAAATGTGGCAAAGTAATGATTACCCTCCACGTGGGGAAGCGTACGAGAGAAGGAAGAATAACCCGGATAACTATAGTGTGACCCGGCCAGCGAGTGAAAACTCGGAATGTGCCAAGGGAAAAGCTAGCCAATGAAATTCGAGATATGAGGTAACTCGGAAAAGGGAGCAAAAGGCTCGATAAAATTGAACCTGCTGTGGCCTTAGCAGCTGGGGCTGCCAAGACTGCACCAGCTTCAGGGACTAATGTTGGGGGGATACCCCCGGGTAGGGTCATGTCGGGGTATAAAGGACGAGTTAGCCGAGGTACGGCAAGGTCAAAGCGAATGCTGGCCGAGTCACCTCAAGGCAGGCCGAATCACGGAGTAACCCGGACCAGGGGATGTCCACCTAATGAAGTCCCGGCCGACATATGTAGTATGCCGACGGGATTCATGTAATTTGTGTGCAGGTACCCGCGTGGCCGGATTAACCAGGCATGATCCGGGTTATATCAGGCTTGCAAGAGAAGGAAGGTATCTCGCTGGTCAAAAGGTGGCCACTATACGCTAGAGAATGAGCGAAGCGGACAGAGGGAAGGAGCACCGAGGCGTGGCCGACAAGGGTGACGCTGCCTGTGTCGGATGACGCTGGCGCCGCAGAGGCTCACGTAGCCTCTACATGGCTTACGATGGCGAAAAGTAACCCGGGCGGTTTGCTATTTTGGGAAGAGGCATATTCCCTAGAATATGCCTCCACATATGCCCTAGTTGGAGACCTAGCCTCCCCTATATAAGGAGGGCTAGGGCCTCTGTAGAAGGGTTGGGTTTTACTTGGTTGAGGGCTAGTTGATTGGCATTTGTGTAGTAGGTTCCTGAGAGCAAAATAGTGGTGAGAGTAAGAGAGTTCCTTCTTCCTCCTCTCCCCAATACAGCTCAAGGGGCACTTGTAAACTCATCTAGCTTGAAGAATACAAAGCATCTGTGTGTGGAATCACCACACTATCCCTCCCTGGATTCCTCTAGTGCATCTTGTCCCCACCTTTAGCCTATCCATGGCATCTGCCGTGACACCACCACGACAGGAAGTGTTCTATACCTTTCTTGAGTGGGAGTTGATATTTAATGGTGCCTTCTTTCATATCAATAATGGCACCAACAGTTCTAAGAAAAGGTCTTCCCAAAGTAATAGGACAAGAAGCATTGCATTCAACATCCAAAACATAGAAATCAACGGGAATATAAGCATTGTTAACCATAATAAGAACATCATTAATACTCCCCATGAGTTTCTTTTTAGCATTATCATCAAGTGGGACATTCAAATAACAATCTTCCAAAGGTGGCAAATCAAGCATATCATAAATCTTTCTAGGCATAATAGAAACACTACTATCAAGATCACATAAAGCTTTAAAATCAAAATCATTCACTTTCATATTGATGATGGGTTCCCAACCATCTTCTTGTTTTACAGGAATAGAAGCTTTATGTTTCATCTTTTCTTCTTTAATTTTTATGAGAGCATCAGTAATGTCTTTTGTAAAGGCCATATTCATAGCACTAGCATTAGGACTTTTAGCAAGCTTTTGTAGGAACTTAATAACTTTAGAGATATTGCAACCATCAAGATCAAAATCATAATTATCATCTAAAGTAGTAGAACTATTACTAGCTTCAACACTAGTGGTAGTGATAGTA
This sequence comes from Avena insularis, assembly GCA_023614405.1. Classification (NCBI taxonomy): domain Eukaryota; kingdom Viridiplantae; phylum Streptophyta; class Magnoliopsida; order Poales; family Poaceae; genus Avena; species Avena insularis. Next base: position 4,011,564 of record CM042692.1, on the reverse strand, counting down.
GAAACACTAATGTTTCTAGCAATTTCATCTTCTCTTTCCCACTTAGCATGCAATTCAGCTAATAGTCTAACATTTTCATCAGTTCTAACTTGTATGCCATTAGTAGCAGCAAAGGGATTATCAATAGTTTCAGGTTTAGCAGCCATTTTATTCAAAGAAGATTGTGCTTCAGCCAATGATGCTATATTTCTTTCAGCATTAGTGAATTTTTCCTCAATAGTTTTATTGAAAGCAGTTTGTTTACTAATAAAATCTTTAAGCATAACTTCAAGTTCAGAGGGAGCACTCCTATTATTGTTGTAGGAATTTCCATAAGCATTACCATTATTGGGAGGATATGGCCTACAGTTATTATTACCAAAATTATTCCTGTAGACATTGTTGCTAAAATTATTATTTCTTATAAAGTTCACATAAACTTGCTCTTCTTGAGTAACCAAAGAGGCTAAGGGAACATGATTTGGATCAATATGATCTTTCCCATTAACAAGCATAGACATAATAACATCAATTTTATGACTCAAGGAGGAGGTTTCTTCAACAAAATTTACCTTCTTACCTTGTGGAGCTCTTTTAGTGTGCCATTCAGAATAGTTAACCATCATATTGTCCAGAAGCTTTGTTGCAACACCCAAAGTAATGGTCATAAAGGTACCTCCAGTAGCATAATCCAATAGATTTCTTGAAGAATAGTTCAATCCTGCATAAAAGGTTTGGATAATCATCCAAGCAGTCAGTCCATGAGTGGGACAATTCTTTACCAAAGATTTCATTCTTTCCCAAGCTTGAGAAACATGTTCATTATCAGATTGTTTAAACTTCATTATTTCACTTCTCATAGATATAATCTTAGCAGGAGGATAGTATTTTCCAATGAAAGCATCTTTGCATTTAGTCCAACAATCAATACTATTTCTAGTTAAGGATTGCAACCATTCTTTAGCTTTTCCTCTCAAAGAGAAAGGAAACAATTTAAGCTTAATAATATCCCCATCTATATCCCTATGCTTTTGCATCTCACAAAGTTCAACAAATTTATTTAGATGAGCAGCAACATCTTCATTACCAATACCAGAAAATTGTTCTCTCATAACAAGATTGAGTAGAGCAGGTTTCATTTCAAGGAAAGTAGCTTCAGGAACAGGTGGAGCAATAGGTGTGCACATGAAATCATTGGTGTTGGTGCTAGTGAAGTCACACAACTTAGTATTTTCAAGAGTAGTCATTTTTTTGTTTTTAATAAAGAAAGCAAACTAGTAAAACTAATTTTTTGTGTGTTTTTGATAAAGAAACAAGCAAACAAAGCAAAAATAAACTAAGCAAAAAAAAATAACAAAGTAAAGAGATTGGTTATGAGAGACTCCCCTTTTGAAGATGTCCTTAACTCCCCGGCAACAGTGCCAGAGAAAGAGCTTGATGGCCCAAAATATATCGAGCTCGTTGGGGAACCCAAAGAGGAAGGTATGATGAGAACATCAGCAAGTTTTCCCTCAGTTATGAAACCAAGGTTATCGAACCAATAGGAGCAAGGAAACACCTCCAAGGTGTTGTTGCCAACTTGGAATCCTGCACAACACAACCACAGAACTTTGTCCCCAACTTACAGTGAGGTTGTCAATCTCACAGGTTTTGCTGAAAACAAAGGATTAAACGTATTGTGTGGAAGAAAGTAAAAACTTGTAGAAAGTAAACAGAAAACAGTAAATAGTTGTACATTGATGGTAAAAGAAAGGACTGGGGTCCATAGTTCACTAGTGGTGGTTCTCCTTAAGATATGACATGTTGAGTGAACAAATTACAGCAGGGCAATTGAAAACATCGAGAAAGCATACATGCATATACTAATCATATTGACTCCTATGAGATTTGATTGGGCATTACAACATTATACATAGACCGTAATCCAACTGCATCTATGACTAATAATCCACCTTCAGGTTATCATCCGAACCCCCTCCAGTATTAAGTTGCAAGCAACAGATAATTGCATTACGCATTGCGTGTAAAGTAAACAATACGATTGTTATATGAACAAAGGATTGTTGTTTTCTACCTAGTAGCAACAACACATCTAGTACCTTAGATATTTATGTCACTTCCCCAGATTACTAGAGGCGTGAACCCACTATCGAGCATAAATAATCCCTCTTGGAGTTGTTAGCATCTACTCGGCCAAGATATCTACTAACAATGGAGAGCATGCAAGATCACAAATAACAAAGACATGATAGAATCAATAATCAATCTGAAATAGCGTCTCAATATCCATCGGATCCCCACAAACACAACATGCAGGATTGCAAATAGATGATCTTGATCATGAACGGAGCTCACAAGATCTAGACATGGTAGCACAAAGGAGAAGAACCAACCATCTAGCTACTACATGGACCCATAGTCCAAGGATGAACTACTCACGCATCACACCGGAGGCTTGCATGGTGATGAAGAAGGCCTCCAGGGTGAATTCTCCCCTCCGGCAGGGTGCCTGGAAGAGCTTCAGATCCCTCCCGATCTAGGGATGGAGATGATGGAGGCTACAGACTCTTTCGTGGAATTTAGATCGGGTGCTTAGGGTTTCTATATCGGAGGCATCTTATAGGCGAAAGGGGAGGCCGAGGGGGTGCCCTAGGCGGCCACACCACCCCCTGGCGTGGGCCAGGCCTGGCCGCCATGTGTGGTGTGGCGGCCCACCGCCCCTCTCCGTCTCGTATTCGCCCGTGTCCCCTCGGTGAAAACTGACTTTTGCTTTTGTCCCGTCCAATTCGATAATATTCATTTTCGACTTTCTGAACCAAAAACAGCGAGAAAACAGAAATTGTCACCGTGGCATCTTGTTAATAGGTTAGTCCAAGAAAGTGTATAAAAAGTACTCCAAAGTGTGGACAATGAAGGGGATCCGCAGCAGAAAACAAATTTTTTCCTACATGGGAACCCCAAAACTGCCTAGGATCTATCTATGTAGTAATGCGGTAACGGCCAATGCGTATAGAATACATACCCTTGTAGACCGTATGCGGTTAACGTTCCACGGGGAACGTGGTTGAAGTAGTCGTACTCGTAGCCGACCTCAAGGTCGCGAAGCTCCTCATAGGTCACCCCTTGCTCCTTCTTCATCTTCATCATGCAGCAGCTCCGGCTCACGACATTTAAGCGCCCCAAGTGTTGCGCCTCGTGTCTTCATACACATCCGGTGCATGATGAGACCCCCGGCTCCCCGATCCAGCCGGAAGTGCGGAAGTTGATATCCGGCTAGGAATCCCTGCAGTGCAACGGCGTACTGCAGGTGTGCCTCGATCACACATCCCAAACTTAGGGCCATGGTCACAAGGTATAGAGAGAGGGAGGGAAAAAGTCAACCAAAGAACTTCTCTAGTTGTGTGTTTAATCCTATCAATGGGCACCCCATTATATAGGTGGAGGAGATGTGCCCTACCCATTTGGTTAGCCATGTGGGACTAATAGTAGAAGAAAAGTACCAGGTATTTTCGTCCTGGCCGGTTGGGCTAAAAACCAGCCCAATAGCCAAAATAGAAAATAGCTAATAAAAAGGAAAAAGGGCCAGCCAGCCGAGTGGGCGATGGAGCCCAAAGACCAAAGCAACAAGCGTGGTGGCTGGGTGGCGCTGCCCCCCAGCCTGGCAAATACCATGACGCGCTAAGTAACCAGGGGCTGCCAGCCCTGGGTGGCCCAGGCTGGGTCATGGCCTCTGCCATAAGCCGCATGGGCCGTGGTCGAGCCAGGCTGCACCGCTGGTATATCTGAGCCCGCCCATGTGCCGCCTCGAGTATCTTTGGCCTCAGCGGTCTCGGCAAGGCCGCTACATCTGTCAGCCCCTGTGTGGCGGCAACTTATCTGCCGCCCACGTGGGCTGTTCCTTTTTCTCATTTTCTGCAGATTTACTCTTAGGCCTTTTCCCTCCGGGATTTGGCCTAATATAAAATTTTCCTTTATAAATCTTAATCTAAATATTATTTAGAATATATTAATTCACAATTAACATATAATAAATATATATTCAAATTCCCATTTATCCAGAAACACTTTTCCTGGTCTTTTCCTTTATTCTTTCTCCGAACAACTTCAGATCTCTCTGCGGAACGATTCTGGCTTTCTCTTTCTCTACTGTGATTCCATCTAGCAAATGATCGCTCTCATCGTACCCTTAAGTGTATCCTCTCATGGCTCGGGAATGCTCTAGACATGATGTGTATCAATGATCAACAGAGGGACCAGGGATATCCATGTGACCCCTATGCATTCCTGATGATAATGTCGTTTGAACCGCTAAATGTAGCATCCTCTTCCTTTTGTTTCTCGATACGACTTCTCCGAGATCCGATCATTGGTATCCCATACCTTGTTCAATTTCGTTCACAACAAATTCGGTTTTCTTGTTACCGTGATATTACATCCCCGTGACCGAGTCACATGTTGCAACATTTATGGATGTAATCTCACCAAGCCTGCCGTATGTATCTTTACCCGTCATGTGGGTGAACAAATCCCGGTCTTGCAGTCACATGTCATCTACTGTTCCTTCGAAATACCCAACGTACACCTTTATAACCACTGTATTACCAAGTGGCGCTTGATGCAGTCTAAGCAGCCTCGGGAAATAATGAGTAATATGAGCTCACAGTCTAAGGAAAAAGAGTCTAGGTATAGATTTTGCAACAATGAACTATATGACTTGATCGTGTTGCAATCCTTTGAGGAATGTCCAATCACATCATTCTCCAATGATATGATCCCGTTGTCAATCGGCATAAATGCCCATGATCTTGAAACCCAGAGCATCCTCATGACCAACGAACTAGTATGAATAGAGGCTATTAGGGACTTTGTTGTTTCATACCACACCTGTAACAATGTTTCTACTTGGCACAGTTATAGCACAATATGAAACTATTATAAACTAATTGAGATATGACAATAAAAACCTATTTATTATTTGCCTCTAGGGAATATCTCCTTTAGTCTCCCACTTGCACTAGAGTACAAATAATCCAGCTCGCATTATACTCATATAAACCATATACCATATGTGTTTACAGATCATGCATGCTCATGGGAAACGTCATGTCCATGTTCTGTTTTACCAGATTATTATGTCTTTTGCAAATCGTTAATGTCTTCCTAATTTGACATTCACACCATTATCTTATAATGGGTCGAAGCATTTGTTTGGTGACAAAGTGTGACTTTGTTTCTAGTGTTTATGATGACGGTCGTTTTCACCGTTGTCATCTAAACTTCGAAACACACTTTGTTATCCTTTGTGTATATACTATATTCATGGCAGCAGAACGAGGCCGGATTCCAGGAGCTTATATTGACTTTAGATCAACCTCGAGGGCTTTCTCATGGGCGCTGGGCCCTGGGACACATCATTCTACGTTAAAAGCGACCTAGCCCCGCCATAACATTATACATCACATCATATGTAGCCTTTATACTTCTATATTTATGTAGATCCTAGTGCATGAAATGCATCTATGCCACTTACATTGCTTCTTGCCATTTAAGTACAAACTTAATTCTGGTTTAGTGATCAACTCAGGAATCACTTAAAGACATGTTCTTACACTTAAGACTTTGTCCTTACAACCAGAACTTCGGGTCACATTACGTCGAGTATACAATATGGTTATATGGAAGAACCTATGACTGAGGCATAAGAGATGCAACGCATCTCTTTCTTTCAACCATAGTTGCAATACTAACTCAATGCTTTATATAGTAAGAACTTCTTTCTTACCTTGTTCCATTCTGAGCTTCTTCAGAATCTTATCTTAGGACATTCTGAACATTTTTCAGAATCAAGTCCAGGAAGCATTCGACCTTTAGTGTTTATTAAACTCACCAATCTATCTCGATAGATCTTTTTGTTTAATAACTTCAACTTCATCCTAACTTAAATATTATTAACACCAATCACATCATTCACATATGTCATCCACATATCACAGAATGATTTCACGCTCCCACTCAAAAATGACATTCATGTTTGAGATCCAGGGATTTCACTTAGCTCCCACTAAAAATATGTCAGCTACAAATTATGAACTAGCCAAGCTGATTTGCTCCCACTCAAATCTAGGTTCTCTCGATAATCTTGGACATTCCAAAATTCTTTGATCACCATCAAATCGAGAATTCTACTAACGAGATTTCAATGACTATTCATTTCTCGTACTTAGGTCCATCACGCTTCTTTGTATTTCGTAGGTATGTCTTGTTCAAAACATGACAAGTGAATCAACAATATAATTCCACAAACTTGTAGAATATATAGTTGAATCATACTATCTTTAGTAAAAGTATTCGCTGAAACTTTATGATCATTATCATTGGTTTCTCCTCTATTTGCGGAGTTTGGATTCACGAAACAAATTCCACTGCGCCACTCAATAATCCGGAGGCAAGGTCAAATACCTTGTTTGATCTTTTACTTTCTTCCACTTGTATCTTCATCAAGACACATCAACTTTGGATAACAACAGGTTTGCCCCTTTGTGGAAGATGCATTCATAGCTTCCTAAGAATGCTCTACAAAGACTTGTTTATTCGCCACGACTTCGACCTGTCGAAATCTCCAGAAACTCGAACTTGCCATAACACTTATGGTGTTGTTTACACGAATCTTTTAGATGTTCCTTTGTATTTCAAATGAGTGTTTGCTTATTTTGATCTCTAACTCTAAACGACAACTATAACCCCTATAAGAGATAATACTATTCCATATGTATCTTAATACATAATGATTATGATGTTTAGACATTTCAATACAATTTGAATTTGTCCAATTATCATAATTTGTGAAACATATTTCACAAGTCCCTTTTATGCTAAACTTAACTTGAATACTTTAGTCATGTCGATCAAATCGAAGAGACTTCGTATTCTCGTTAATTTCAATATCCTCTTATTGTTGTAAACTCATTTGAACAATTCAAATCATTTCGAACTCATGTTTCATTAAGTAAATATGCTTATTCACTTAAGTCCACAATAAATGATTTCCACTACTTGTTGAAAATACGATACATCACTATGTCTAAGATTCAATATTTCTTCGCATATCACCGTTTTACCAGAATGTGGAGTTTTAGTCATTCTGCCCAAGAAGCATGGTTTTGCAAAGTCTCTAGATTAAGCATCTAGGACCCCGATCTTCATTAAGAACATGCAATAACCAAAATGACTTAAACTATAGTGTCATTTCATTATTAAACTTTGGGTATCTTTTAGCATTCTAATCCTTTTATAAATGCTTAAACCATTATCATTAACATAGTGATGTGAATAACTTATTTATAATCGTAATGTGACCATAAGGTATTGTTCATAAGAATAGTACAAACTGGCTTGTAACTTGTTCATATGAATAATCGTCTCACCAAAAGCAAGACACACAAACAGGGATTACAAATTTATATTCAAGTCCACTAATCCAAATGATAAACTTTGAGGAAAGAGGTGATGTCGGCCATCAACTGTTTTGCTTGCCGTCATCAAATCACGTTGCCTCAAAACCAGCAATTCTCAAGCAGATCCTACTATTTTCACAAAACGGGACAAGTATCAAATAGTTTGCAAACTGCAACGAGTTTTGCAAGAACCACATTTATAATTTGTATATCTTACATATACCTTTTCATCCATGACCTCCATTTGCAATCAAGCCCTTCTAAGAGTTCTCAACTCTAATGCAAGATCACTAAGTATTTTTCCAAACATTCTGGAGTCATCGAATTATCTCCTAATGGTTATTGTATCAAGAAGAGAAGATCACCTTTTACGAGGATATCCCTCAGGCGTGGGTATTAATCTATGAAGTTGGACCCTTTTGCTAAGTTCCATATTAAGCAATATATTCCCATGGTCGCAAAGGACCTCAATGGGATAGGCCAAGAACTACTAAGATATTTGCAAATAGACATCTAGACTAAGTTTATAATAAGAGATCAATTTATAATTGGTCTCCACTAAAATTGTCATCCCCTAGACGATTTTAGTGATCACATGATCCCTATCCTCTGCACCTCGCCCAATTAACACGACCATCAGTGCATTATCAAAGGTAGACATTCACTAATGCCAATCACATCATCCATGTGACTCATGCTTGATCTTTTGATCTCTTGTGTTCCGAGGCCACGCTTCTATGGCGTGCTAGGCTCGCCAAATCTAACTTGTGGGTATTCGCTGTGCAACATGGCTTACACCCACTGTATGCGAACATAGATATTTCAGACCCCTACTCACCGCATGGCGCCTCATACCGAAGAACTTTCTTGGTGGTGGACACACAAGGGGAACACGGAACATTGGAATTCAATAGGGATTATCTTATTTGCTACCATTGAGTATCTTAATACTAGCACACAATAAGATGTAAAACAGGTATCAACAACATATGTATAATGTGATATGATATGGTCTTTCTTGCGCCTTGATCTCCATCGAGCGCTCCGGCATGATTTCCATCTCGCCCTTGGTTTGACGCCAAGTCCATGACGCCTCCACCAGGTAGTCCATCGGAACGATGACTATTACTATATTACTTAGTAATAGAAAAGTAAACTACTTTACCTTCGTAACAACCAATGCCATATCATAATCACATGCCCCCTGCAAAATAAAGTTAGACGCCTCTACTTTATCTATTGCAAGTTTTACGTGGTTGTTAGGGATTTCACAATAGAACCGTTTCTAAACTACGAACTTTCCAACCACAACATGGATCCGACAGTTCTCTCTATTACACCCCTTCCGGGGCCCTCTGTTGCAAATGCTATACCAACTATCGAATGAGAGACAGACACCCGCTAGCCACTTATAGGGTACAAGCCGTATGTTGAGCGTGGAACCGGTCTCGCGTACGAATACGCGTAAGGTCGGTCTGGGACGCTTCATCAAACAATACCGCGATATAAACAAGTACACGTTAGAGGGTAACAACTAAGGGATCAATGCCCGCACTATACTTGTGCATACTGGCCGTACAACACTCCTATGCATAGATCGGATCTGATACCACTGAAGGGGATCCGCATCAGAAAACAAAAAAATTCCTACGTGGGAACCCCAAAACTGCCTAGGATCTATCTATGTAGTAATGCGGTAACGACCAATGCGTATAGAATACATACCTTTGTAGACCATACGTGGTTAACGTTCCGCGGGGAACGTGGTTGAAGTAGTCGTACTCGTAGCCGACCTCAAGGTCGCGAAGCTCCTCGCAGGTCACTCCTTGCTCCTTCTTCATCTTCATCATGCAGCAACTCCGGCTCACGACATTTAAGTGCCCCAAGTGTTGCGCCTCGTGTCTTCGTACACATCCGGTGAACGATGATACCTCTGGCTCCCCGATCCCGCCGGGAGTGCGGAAGTTGATATCCGGCTAGGAATCCCTGCAGCGCAATGGCATACTGCAGGTGTGCCTCGATCGCACAGCCCAAACTTGGGGCCATGGTCACAAGGTATAGAGAGAGGGAGGGAGAAAGTCAACCAAAGGACTTCTCAAGTTGTGTGTTTAATCCCATCCATGGGCACCCCTTTATATAGGCGGAGGGGGTGTGCCCTCCCCATTAGGTAAGCCATGTGGGACTAATAGTAAAAGAAAAATACCAGGTATTTTCGTCCTGGCCGGTTGGGCCAAAAACCAGCCCAATAGCCAAAACAGAAAATAGCTAATAAAAAGGAAAAAGGGAAAGCCAGCCGGGTGGGCCAGCAAGCCGCACCGTGGCCCAAGAAGAAGCGGCAGCTGGGGCCGGGCGCCCCGGCTGCCCCCAGGCTCATAGCGCCATGCCTGTAGCGCCCAGCGCTGGTGGGCCCTTGCCCACGGCCGGGCTGGCTGGCCCCTCATGAGCCCCACATGGGCCGGGTCGAGCCAGGCCGGTGCTGGTAGAAGCTGGCGCCCGCCCAGGCGGCACCAGTATCCGCCGACAAAGCGGTCTGGCAGCGGTCGCTACATCTTTGTTGCCCCGTCAAGCAACTTATCTGCCGCCACGTAATGCCTTTTTCTCATTTTCTGCAGATTTACTCTTAGGCCTTTTCCCTCCGGGATTTGGCCTAATATAAAATTTTCCTTTATAAATCTTAATCTAAATATTATTTAGAATATATTAATTCACAATTAACATATAATAAATATATATTCAAATTCCCATTTATCCGAAATCACTTTTATGGGTCTTTTCCTTTATTCTTTCTCCGAACAACTTCGGATCTCTCTACGGAACGATTCCGGCTTTCTCTTTCTCTACTATGATTCCATCTTACGAATGATCGCTCTCATCGTACCCTTAAGTGTATCCTCTCACGGCTCGGGAATGCTCTAGACATGATGTGTATTAATGATCAACAGAGGGACCAAGGATATCCATGTGACCCTTATGCATTCCTGATGACAATGTCGTTTGAACCGCTAAATGTAGCATCCTCTTCCTTTTGTTTCTCGATACGACTTCTCCGAGATCCGATCATTGGTATCCCATACCTTGTTCAATCTCGTTCACAACAAATTTTGTTTTCTTGTTACCATGATATTACATCCCCATGATCGAGTCACATGTTGCAACATTTATGGATGTAATCTCACCAAGCCGGTTGTATGTATCTTTACCTGTCATGTGGGTGAACAAATCCTGGTCTTGCAGTCACATGTCATCTACTGTTCCTTCGGAATACCCAACGTACACCTTTATAACCACTGTATTACCAAGTGGTGCTTGATGCAGTCTAAGCAGCCTCGGAAAACTGTGAGTAATATGAGCTCACGGTCTAAGGAAAAAGAGTTTAGGTATAGCTGTTGCAACAATGAACTATATGACTTGATCGTGTTGCAATCCTTTGAGGAATCTCCAATCACATCATTCTCCAATGATATGATCTCGTTGTCAATCGGCATAAATGCCCATGATATTGAAACCCAGATCATCCTCATGACCAACGAACTAGTATGAATAGAGGCTACTAGGGACTTTGTTGTTTCATACCACACCTGTACCAATGTTTCTACTTGGCACGGTTATAGCACAATATGAAACTATTATAAACTAATTGAGATATGATAATAAAAACCTATTTATTATTTACCTCTAGGGCATATCTCCTTCAAACAAGACATAAGAAAGTAGATAAAAACCAAGCATGGAACATCAAAAATTATGGATACGTTAGCAACGTATCAATGAGTAAATCCACTTGGAGCCCGTTTAAATGGTCCTACCATGTCAAGCCCCCAGACCGCGAAAGGCCATGTTATAGGTATTGTTCGCAGCTGATTGATACATTGCAAATGTATCTATAATTTTTGATGTTCCATGCTTGGTTTTATCCACTTTCTTGTGTTTTGTCCACACTTTGGAGTACTTTTCATATGATTTCTTGGACTAACCTATTAACAAGAGCCACAGTGCCAGCTGCATGTTTTCTGCTGTTTTTGGTTCCTGGAAAGTCAAAAAATGAATATTCTCGGAATTGGACAGGATAAAAGCCAAAGTGCCTATTTTTCCGGAAGTCATGAGATGCCAGAATACGAGACGGAGAGGAGCCAGGGGGCCACCACACCACCTAGCCGCGCAGGCCAGGCCTGGCCGCGCCAGGAGGTGGTGTGGCCACCCCAGGCACCCCCTCGGCCTCTCCTTCCGCCTATAAGATGCCCTCATGACGAAAACCCTAGGTACCCGATCAAAAATCCACGAAAGAGTCTGTAGCCATCGTCATCTCCATCCCTATATCGGGAGGGATCTGAAGCTCTTCCCGGCACCCTGCCGGAGAGGGGAATTCACCCTGGAGGCCTTCTTCATCATCATGCAAGCCTCCAGTGTGATGCGTGAGTAGTTCATCCTTGGACTACAGATCCATGTAGTAGCTAGATGCTCCTTTGTGCTTTCATGTCTAGATCTTGTGAGCTCCCTTCATGATCAAGATCGTCTATTTGTAATTCTGCGTGTTGTGTTTGCGGGGATCCGATGGATATTGAGATGCTATTTCAGATTGATTATTGATTATATCATGTATTTGTTATTTGTGATCTTGCATGCTTTCCATTGTTAGTAGCTATCTTGGCCAAGTAGATGCTAGCAACTCCAAGAGTTAGTATTTATGCTCGATAGTGGGTTCATGCCTCTGGTAATCTGGGGAAGTGACAGAAATCTCTAAGGTACTAGATGTGCTGTTTCTACTAGGGAGAAAACAACAATCCTTTGTTCATAGAACAATCATATTGTTTACATTACACGCAATTCATAAAGCAATAATCTGTTGCTTGCAACTTAATACTTGAGGGGGTTCGGATGATAACCTGAAGGTGGATTATTAGTCATAGATGCAGTTGGATGGCGGTCTATGTATAATGTTGTAATGCCCAATCGAATCTCAAAGGAGTCAAGATGATTAGTATATGCATGTATTGCTTTCTCGATGTTTGTCAATTGCCCCACTGTAATTTGTTCACCCAGCATGTTATCTATCTTGAGGAGAGCCACCTCTAGTGAACTATGGATCCCGGTCCTTTCTTTTACATACAATCTATAAACTGTTTACTACTTTGTGTTTACTTTCTACAAACTATTACTTCCTTCCATTCGATACGTTTAATCCTTAGTTTTCAGCAAAAACGGTGAGATTGACAACCTCATCGCAAGTTGGGGACAGAGTTCTATGGTTGTGTTGTGCAGGTCTCCATGTTGCTGCTGGCACCGGTAGTGTGCCCTGCCATCGTTCAGCTAGCCACACCTTTGGGGTGTTTCCTTTCTCCTACTGGATTGATAACCTTGGTTTCGTACTGAAGGAAAACTTGTTGATGTGCTCATCATACCTTCCTCTTGGGGTTCCCCAACGAGCTCGACATACTTTGGGCCATCAAGCACATTTTCTGGCGTCGTTGCTGGGGAGCGAAGAAGAAGAAGAAACTCCCATGTCCACACCGCGCCATCAAAGATATTTTCTAGCACCGTTGCTAGGGAGTCAAGGACATCTTCACAAGGGGAGTCCCTCATAACCAATCTCTTTACTTTGTTATTTTTGTTTTTCTAAGTTTCTTTTTTCTTTGTTTGCTTGTTTCTTTATCAAAAACACAAAAAAAATTAGTTTTACTAGTTTGCTTTCTTATTTAAAAACACAAAAAATGACTACTATTGAAAACACTAAGTTGTGTGACTTCACTAGCACCAACAACAATGATTTTATAAGCACACCTATTGCTCCACCTGTGCCTGAAGATACTTTCTTTGAGATAAAACCTGCTTTACTCAATCTTGTTATGAGAGAACAATTTTCTGGTATGGGTAATGAAGATGTTGCTGCCCATCTAAATAACTTTGTTGAACTTTGTGAGATGCAAAAGCATAGGGATGTAGATGGTGATATTATTAAGCTGAAATTGTTTCCTTTCTCTTTGAGAGGAAAAGCTAAAGAGTGGTTGAATTCCTTAACTAGGAATAGTATTGATTCTTGGACTAAGTGCAAAGATGCTTTTATTGGAAAATACTACCCTCCCGCTAAGATTATATCTATGAGAAGTGAAATAATGAAGTTTAAACAACTTGATAATGAACATGTTGCTCAAGCTTGGGAAAGAATGAAATCTTTGGTAAAGAATTGTCCCACTCATGGACTGACTGCTTGGATGATCATCCAAACTTTTTATGCAGGATTGAACTGTTATTCAAGGAACCTATTAGACTCTGCTGCTAGAGGTACCTTTATGACCATCACTTTGGGTGCTACAACAAAACTTATGGATAATATGATGGTTAACTATTTTGAATGGCATACTGAGAGAGCTCCACAAGGTAGGAAGGTAAAATTTGTTGAGGAAACTTACTCCTTGAGTGATAAGATTGATATTATTATGTCTATGCTTGTGAATGGGAATGCCCATATTGATCCAAATAATGTTCCTTTAGCCTCTTTGGTTTCTCAAGAGGATCAAGTTGATGTGAACTTCATAAGAAATAACAACTTTGGCAATAATGCTTATAGGAATAATTTTGGTAACAACAATTATAAGCCATATCCTCCCAACAATGGTAATGCTTATGGAAGTTCCTACAACAATAATAGGAGTGCTCCCTCTAAACTTGAAGTCCTAATGCTAGTGCCATGAACATGGCCTTTACAAAACACATTACTGATGCTCTCATAAAGATTAAACAAGAAAAGATGAAACATAAAGCTTCTATTCCTATTAAACAAGAAGATGGTTGGGAACCCACCATTAATATGAAAGTGGATGACTTTGATTTCAAAGCTTTCTTTGATCTTGATAGTAGTGTTTCTATTATGCCTAGAAGGATTTATGATATACTTGATTTGCCTCCACTTGAAGATTGTTATTTGAATGTCCCACTTGATGATAATGCTAAAAAGAAACTCATGGGGAGTCTTAATGATGTTCTTATATAGTTAACAATGCCTATGTCCCCGTTGATTTCTATGTTTTGGATGTTGAATGCAATGCTTCTTGTCCTATTACTTTGGGAAGACCATTTCTTAGAACTATTGGTGCCATTATTGATATGAAAGAAGGCACCATTAAATATCAACTCCCACTCAAGAAAGGTATAGAACACTTCCCTAAGAAGAGAGAGAAAATTTCTTTTGCTTCTCCTATGAAAACAAAATTTGGTCTTAATGCCTCTTCATTTGAGAACACTTGATCCTTTTTCTTGCTTCTTATGCCTAACTTAAAGGCGTTAAAGAAAAGTACTTATTGGGAGATAACCCAAAAGTTTTAGATGAGTCTTGGAAGTTATTACTTTAGTAATAACCGCTCCTTATCCTTTTTATTTGCTTTTTGTGCCAAGAGTAACCTCTAATGAGAGAGAAGTAATGATTGGGAAAGTTGCTGTCCCGAAACAGATTTCTATGCTTCATCGTAAAAATTCGTGTAAAATCTCTGAACGTCTTTTTGAGGCTTGAATTTTTGTGCTTCTGCCCCAGGTTGTTATCTAATTTTCGTTAGTTCAAAACTTTTTGATTTGAGCAACATAAGGTCTTAAAACGAATTAGTCTTTACCTGCTGGTCTGTTTTGACAGATTTCTGCCATTTTCTGCATTTGCTTCTTGTTGGTTCCTTTTTGAGTTCTTTTGGGGAATTGAGCTTTTTGAGGGAAGTACTTCAGTAGCTAGTGTTCTAATGGAAGTTTATTGGTGTTGTAACTGAACCTTAAGACTTATTATCTTGAGTGCATTAATGTTGCTAATAAAAATTGTGTGAAGTTTTGTATGAAGGAAATATTTCAGGTGTATGGAAGGAATGAGTAATGAGATGAAGGACGGACTAAAGCTCAAGCTTGGGGATGCCACGCGTGTCACCCTAAGAAATATCCAAGAATTACAAGCATCAAATCTTGGGGATGCCCAAGGCATCCCCCTCTTCATCAATAAAAATTTCAGGTTTCCTCCAAACACTTCATTTTTATTGTTTCATGCACAGTTGTGTTATTCTTGGAGAGTCTTCTTTTTTGTTTTCGTTTTGGTTTTTCGTTTGCTTGGTTTTCTTAGTTTTATGAATAAATTGGTTGGACCCCCTCTTTCATACATTGGTTTGCAAATATTTTGGTTTGGATTGGAAAAGAGTAGGAGAGTTCATACTTATGTGGTAAAAAGAGCTTGTTCTTTGACTGTGGCCTATGCTTTGTCATGCCATGCTTGATATTTTTTTGTCTTTATGCTTAGTATTCTTTGCTGTAGCATGACTTGTTATAAACAATTGAGATTGCTTAATGTGCCTTGGATGAATCATGCGTTGTTTTAGCATATTAAAGCATAGTATAGTGGTATTCTCCTTTGATGCTTTATTTGGGTTGACTTGGCGCATGCTCACACCATGTTATGACTATCTCAAGTCACCATAGCCTTTATGATCCTTTACTTTTGAACTTGTAGTATCACTTTATGCTTTGATCAATGATGTTTTGTCGCTCTGCATGATTATGGCCATTATTGCTCTCTTAATTTGTTGCTCCCAGTCTTTTGCTAGCCTCCACAACCAAGTATGAGTTCCACTCATGCATCCAACTCCCTAAACCAAGTTATTCCAAAGAGTCCACCATACCTACCTACTAGCTTATGCTATTCCAAGTATATTCATGCTTTTGTTTACCTTCCAAATTAAACTTTTTATGAGAAAACTAGTGATTAAAGCTCTCACGAACTTGATGGCACACTTTACTTTTCTTGCCCTTAATAAACTTGAACCATTCGGTCCATCTTTGTTGCGTATATGCTTGGGCTTTATAAGTTGAAGTTAGCAGAACCATGTATCATGGGGAACGCTTTCAACATTGCACTTGTACTTTGTACCCCGTTGATATCATGTTCTTTTGCTTACGGATCCCGGTGGTGTGAAATAAAAGTGGAACTTGTAAGATCATGGAGTTTGTATGTGTGTTAGAGAAACGCCTGGGCCACTAGCCTAAGCCATGCCTAATCATGGTGTAAACTTGCAGCATCACCATAATGAGCACTCTATGAAGCATCCTCAATAAAAACCTATGCAAATAGCAAATAAAAAGATTGCTGAGATGCTCATTGTCTGCTTGCTTTGTCATTTTGATTATGGGATAGCTCCTGTATCATGTGCAAGGGGTACCCCGTTGGCGGTTCTTTATGATACACATGTACTTACAATGACAAGTTCTTACTTGTGACTAAAGTTGAGTAGCATGAGGATCGGTCTTTGTAAGTAAGGGGCATGAGATTTTGGTTTATAACTTGTCAAGCATATCCTCTTAGTTGTGTCACTTTAACCTTAATAACCTTCAAGATGCTTATGATAGGGGCAATGAGAGCTGAAATCTATAAGTACCATAATTTTTGGAAGCTCTTTATGAGACTTGAATCCCTACTTCCTTCTATGAAGGCCTTTCTTCCAGTATTATATTGAGTCTCCACCTTCTATCTTTATGCACCTACTTTGAGAGCATAGTGGTCATTCTTAGTTCTATGTGCATTGTCCCAAGACTAGTTGATTGATGCAGAACTTGATATTGCTTGTTTTAAACTATTTGTATCTAGTCACTCTTATGAATTTTGAAGGTGTCCTATGCATTTATATTTGCTACTCTATGAGGGACAAACTGAATACTATTATGCTATGTTTTCTTTATGTGAAACAAACAAACGTCTTGCAAAGCATTGTTATTCATGAATCTTTTGTTTGTGCCTTTTCATGTTGCATCATAGTTTCTTTGTCTTATTGCTAGAACTTTGTCTTTCATGTTATGATTGAAGTACTATGATCCCAGCTTTGAATGTTTTACAAATACTTTGATCAAGTCTTTGATGGTGCATGTCACCTCAAAAATTATTCTTTCTTTTTATCACTTACCTACTCGAGGACGAGCATGAGTTAAGCTTGGGGATGTTGATACATTGCAAATGTATCTATAATTTTTGATGTTCCATGCTTGGTTTTATCCACTTTCTTGTGTTTTGTCCACACTTTGGAGTACTTTTTATATGATTTCTTGGACTAACCTATTAACAAGAGCCACAGCCACCGCCTGTTTTCTGCTGTTTTTGGTTCCAGGAAAGTCAGAAAATGAATATTCTCAGAATTGGACGGGACAAAAGCCAAAGTGCCTATTTTTCCGGAAGTCATCAGATGCCAGAATACGAGACGGAGAGGAGCCAAGGGGCCACCACACCACCTGGCCGCGCGGGCCAGGCCTGGCCGTGCTAGGGGGTGGTGTGGCCAGCCCACGCACCCCCTCGGCCTCTCCTTCCGCCTATAAGATGCCCTCATGACGAAAACCCTAAGTACCCGCTAAAAAATCCACGAAAGAGTCTGTAGTCGCCATCATCTCCATCCCTAGATCGGGAGGGATCTGAAGCTCTTCCCAGACTTGGAGAGGGAATTCACCCTGGAGGCCTTCTTCATCATCATGCAAGCCTCTGGTGTGATGCGTGAGTAGTTCATCCTTGGACTACGGATCCATGTAGTGGCTAGATGGCTGGTTCTCCTCCTTTGTGCTTTCATGTCTAGATCTTGTGAGCTCCGTTCATGATCAAGATCGTCTATTTGTAAATTCTGCATGTTGTGTTTGCGGGGATCCGATGGATATTGAGATGCTATTTTAGATTGATTATTGATTCTATCATGTCTTTGTTATTTGTGATCTTGCATGATTTCCGTCGTTAGTAGCTATCTTGGCCAAGTAGATGCTAGCAACTCCAAGAGTTAGTATTTATGCTCGATAGTGGGTTCATGCCTCTGATAATCTGGGGAAGTGACAGAAATCTCTAAGGTACTATATTTGTTGTTGCTACTAGGGAGAAAACAACAATCCTTTGTTCATAGAACAATCGTATTATTTACATTACATGCAATTTGTAAAGCAATAATCTGTTGCTTGCAACTTAATACTAGAGGGGGTTCGGATGATAACCTGAAGGTGGATTATTAGTCATAGATGCAGTTGGATGGCGGTGTATAATGTTGTAATGCCCAATCGAATCTCAAAGGAGTCAAGATGATTAGTATATGCATGTATTGCTTTCTCGATATTTGTTCAATTGCCCCGCTATAATTTGTTCACCCGGCATGTTATCTATCTTAAGGAGAGCCACCTCTAGTGAACTATGGATCCCGGTCCTTTCTTTTACATACAATCTATAAACTGTTTACTGCTTTGTGTTTACTTTCTGCAAACTATTACTTCCTTCCATTCGATACGTTTAATCCTTTGTTTTCAGCAAAACCGGTGAGATTGACAACCTCATCGCAATTTGGGGACGGAGTTTTGTGGCCTTGTTGTGCAGGTCTCCACGTTGCTGCTGGCACCGGTAGTGCGCCCTGCCATCGTTCAACTAGCCACACCTTTGGGGTGTTTCCTTGCTCCTACTGGATTGATAACCTTGGTTTCGTACTGAGGGAAAACTTGCTGCTGTGCTCATCATACCTTCCTCTTGGGGTTCCCCAACGAGCTCGATATATTTTGGGCCATCACTGATCAGCCGGAACATGAGCTTGTTTGGCGTATTTTTGGCAGCCCTTGCACGTCTTGACCTGTCGTTCGGCATCTGCCTTGGCTGTAAGCAAGAAAAAACCGTGTCGGAAAGCTTTTGCCACTAGAGATTTGGCTGCAGCGTGGTGACCACACTCGCCTTCGTGGATCTCTCGTAAGATTTCCACTCCTTGTTCCGGAGATACACGACGCTGAAAGACCCCAGACGCACTCCGCTTATAGAGCTCACCACTAATTATAGTGTAGGCTTTTGCTCGTTGGACGATCTGCCGGCTCAGAACTTCGTCTTCGGGTAATTTTCCGTCTACCAAGTAATCAAGGTAGGGTTGAGTCCAGCTGGGAATCACAGCCAGAACTGCTACTAAAGGTGAGCCGAATTTGGTCGGATATTCCTCGTCGACTCCTTTTATAGAGGGAACTTTGAGGTGCTCTAACAAAGCATCATCCGGAACCTTTTTCCTGGTAGAGCCTATTCAAGATAGTGCATCTGCTTCCTCATTTTCTGTTCGAGGGATGTGTTGAACTTCAAACGATTTAGATAGTTCATCCATGACAGCCCTATATGCTGCCATGTGCTTGTTTGCCTTACAGATATCCGACACTTGTTGGGAAACAACATCCAAATCTCCATAACACATTAAACGTCGGATGCCGATGTCCTTAGCAATCCAGATTCCATGCAGTAGTGCTTCATACTCGGCAATGTTATTTGTCGCCGTGAAGTGGATCTGCAGTACATAGAAAAGTTTATCTCCCTAGGGTGATTTGAGTACCACACCAGCCCCCGAGCCTCCGAGCGCCTTAGACCCGTCAAAATGCAGGGTCCAGTACTCCGACTCTGGTAGGGTCATATTCTCCATTGTCTCTGTCCAATCAGCGACAAAGTCAGCAAGGATTTGGGATTTGATTGCTGTACGAGGTTTGTACTCAATGTCAAAAGCTGAAAGCTCTATGCCCCATTTGGCGACGCGTCCTGTGGCATCACTATTGTTGATTATGTCTCTCATGGGAGTTGTGCTCACCACGGTAATTGGATGTTCCTGAAAATAATGTTGTAACTTACGAGATGCTAAAAACACATCGTAAGCCAGCTTTTGATAGTGCGGATACCACT
The DNA here is from genome assembly GCA_023614405.1 of Avena insularis. NCBI lineage: Eukaryota > Viridiplantae > Streptophyta > Magnoliopsida > Poales > Poaceae > Avena > Avena insularis. The sequence continues at coordinate 3,991,461 of CM042692.1, read as the reverse complement.
GTTTTGATCCAGTTAAGACCTCGCTGAGATAGTAAGTCGGACGCTACACCAGGTGTTCCTAATTTTCCTCCGGTCTCTCCATTACCATGACGATACCAACGACCTTGTTTGTCGCAGCGAGATAGAGCAACATCGGTTCTTGTGGTTCCGGTGCTACAAGGATGGGAGCAGATGAGAGTACTGCTTTCAGGTCTCGTAGCGCAGCTTTAGCTTCGTCGGTCCAAACGAATTTCTTGGTCTTTTTCAGGAGCTTGTATAGTGGTGCGGCTCTTTCATCGAGCCGTCTTACAAACCGACTGACTGCAGCAATGCAACCAGTTAGTCTTTGAACATCCTTCAGGCGAGTTGGCCTGGAAATATTGAGTATAGCCATGATTTTGTCCCGGTTTACCTCTATGCCTCTTTGAGACACGATAAAACCTAACAATTTTTCGGCTGGAATTCCAAAGAAACATTTCTTCGGGTTAAGCATTATGTTGTATTTTTGTAGATTGGCGAATGTTTCCTCCAAGTCGGAAATCAAGGTTTCCTTCTTTTTGGACATCACCACAATATCGTCCACATATGCATGTACATTGCGTCTGATTTGGTCGTGGAGGTAACGCTGCATAGTGCATTGGTACGTAGCTTCTGCATTTTTTAGCCCAAAGGGCATCGTAACGAAACAGAAGGTTCTGAAGGGGGTTATGAATGAAGTTTTGACTTTGTCAGATTCCTTCATCCGGATTTGGTGATAAGTGGAATATGCATCGAGAAAACATAGGAGTTCCGAGCTTGCCGTAGAATCGATAACTTGATCAATCCTAGGCAGAGCGAACGGATCTTTGGGACAAGCTTTGTTCAAGGCAATATAATCAACACACATCCTTAAATCAGTGGTGTCCTTTTTAGGGACCATTACAGGATTGGCCGACCATTCAGTGTGGATGACCTCTTCTATGAATCCGGCTAACTCGAGTTGTGCTAGTTCCTTAGCTATTGCCTTACGCTTTTCATCGCCAAAACGTCGTAGGGACTGTTTGATGGGTTTAGCATTCGAGTGTACATTCAAAGAGTGCTCGGCAAGTTCCCTAGGTACTCCGGTCATGTCAGATGGCTGCCATGTGAAGATATCTTGATTTGCTTGGAGGAACTTGACGAGCGCGCTTTCCTATGCACTATCTAGGCCTACGCCTATCTAGGTCACCTTGGAGGGGTCATCATCCTTCAACGGTGTCTTCTTCGTCTCTTCCGATGCCTTGAACTCCGAATTCGGCTTTGTCACCTCCTTCTTTGTCGCGGGAATCTCTGACGGATCAATGGTTTTCTTGATCTCCTGGTACTCCCGGGCGTGCAGCACGGCTTCAGGAAAGGCGGCATTTCCGTCCTTGCACTCTTGTGCCTTCTTCGGGTCTCCCCTGATGGTGATCACGCCGTCGGGACCTAGAATTTTCATCATATTGTAAATGTAACACGGACGAGCCATAAAAGCCAGTAAGCCGAACGTCCGAATATAGCGTGGTACGCGCTCTTGAATAGGACCACTTTGAAGGAAAGTGCTTCCGTCCGATAGTTCTTTGGAGTTCCAAAGGTCACATTCAAAGTGATTTCTCCCAGGGAATTTGCTTGTCTTCCTGGGACAACTCCATGAAAGATCACAGAGCTGTAATTCAGCTGGGTCTCCGAGATCTTCATCCGGCGTAGCGTTTCGACATACAAGATGTTAATGCTGCCGCCGCCGTCCATGAGAGTCTTGGAGAAACCATAGCCATTAATAAGTGGATTGACGACTAAGGCGTATTTTCCTCGCCTATGTAACTTAGGCGGATGATCAACGCAGTCAAAGGTGATTGCCACTTCCGACCAGTCCAAGGATTGGGGGACAGCCGGAACAGTCGCGTTGAGCTCATGTAGAACTTCTTTCTTGACCTTAGCTGGTTGAGATCCGAGGAAGGTGACGTAAGTGTATTTCTTTGTTGGGAAGTTTTTCTTTCCTTCCGTCTTGGGATTTGAAGCATCGGCTTCATCCATGTTGGAATATTCCTTGGTCTCCTTATCCTTTTCAGTATTCTTCATTCCCGTCTTCCGCTTAGCCATGTAGCCAGCAATATCATCTTTCTTGATGTCGTCATTAAAACGACACTCGGCGTTTGTGTGAGACGAGCCCCCATTGGCATCTATGTGATGCACACATGGGTTATTGGCAATGTCGGCCCAGGAGTAGGTTTTGCCAGGTTGCTGGTCTCCTCTACCTTGGACTCTTGATGTCCCACGACCGCGTCCACGGCCACCGCCGCGTCCTCGTCGTCCTCCAGACCCGAAAGTAGCAGTGACCACTGATGATTCCGCGTTGGGTTTTTCTTCCGAGGTATTCTTGCGCTTTTGAGCTTGCTGCTTTGGTTGTTTTTCCGACTATGGCATAGCTAGGACGTTCAGTAATCCCTCTACATCATGGTCAGCATCTTCATACTTGCTCGCTGTTTCTATCATCTCTCCCAAATCAGTTACCTTGTCGCACTTCAAGCGATGACGTAGTAAACCAATTGGGAGTCCTGCAATGAAAGCTCCAATCGCAGTTTGGTCATTTACCCCTTCGCAGGAGTTCTTAGTGTCGATCCATCATCCGAGATAATTTCGGCAAGTTTCTCTGGCTTTCTGGGTGCAATGTTGTAGGTCTCCTACCATACAGGGCCTCTGATATGTGCCTTCGAAATTCCGAAAGAACGCGCTTTGCATGTCATACTAGTTGTGGATGGTCTTCCGCAGAGCAAGAGGCGATCGCTGAAGATCCGGTTCTTGAGTAATTGTCTTCCCGACGGTCAGAATGGTGATGCTGTTCTGGAGCCTGCTAGGGTGTTACGTCATTCCAGGCCGGATCCATGTGACATTGGTCGGATTGAGAGACCAGTTTTCCGCTTTCGAATTTCACGGCCTTTTGATGTTCCAGACCCTTGCTGAGTAGCTTGATGCCCAACCGAACCTGTTCTGGGCCTGGATTATTTGCCAGGATGTCTCGAGCAGTGGTGGTGTTTTGCACTAGTGTTGGGTACACCAGATCTCCCTTGCTATCGAGTCGAGGTATCCCCGGAGCTCCCTCAAAGAGAACCTTATGTACTTTCGGAAATTGATTGTCATGTGTATGTCGTTTCTGGTTCTTCTGATGTTGCAGAGATATGAGCTTCTCCGCCTTGGCCATGCATTTCTTTTCTTGCTCGATGTTTTTAGCTTCATCCAGGAGTACTTGGCGATGCGCTTCTAGGGCTTGAGCCCTTTCGTCCAATTCCGCAGCAGTTAGTTCTGCTGCAGTAGGGGTAGGTATGGTTAATGCAGCATCGATGAGTTTACGGGCACCTGCGGTGACCACATGTCCATCCACCAATTTTTCTTTGGGCTCGTCTAGGATAAGTGCTCCATCCGATTCTTCCTTGTATTCCTCGGCAATCACCTCCTCTGCTGGAAGTTCTTTTGTGTATTTGGCTACTAATCATAGGGTTTGCCGAAGTGACAGAAACCTGAACCCCCGTTAGGAAACCATTTCACAAGGGACGTAAGGGTCTTATAGTTTAAAGTTGTGGTTAGGTTTCTACCTTAATTACTTTCTTGTACTTACAGATGTTTGCAAGGGGTATAATCATAAGTATGTATTAGTCCTAGGAAGGTCGGTACATTAGCACAGGTTCACCCACACAACACTTAGCAAGCTAAAGAAGATTAATCAACTATATGAAGCGAAAGCACTTGACAGTCTTCCCATGTGTCCTCGAGAACGTTTGGTCATCTTAAGTAATACAACCGTCTTGTCCTTTGCTGCATAAAGGATTGGGCCACTTGCTACATTTATTCCTACTGTCTTTTATTTACTCGTACTTTGTTTACTTGCTTAATCAAAAAACCCTAAAAATCCGTTTGGTAAGTATTTGCAGAGAATTCCTGATCCATACCACTAGCCAGCACCTTCTGCTCCTCGTTGGGTTCGACACTCTTACTTATCGAAAATACTACGATACACCCCCTATACTAGTGGGTCATCAAGACTATTTTGTGGCGCCGTTGCCGGGGAGTGAAGCGCTATTGGAGAGTGGAACTGGTAAGGGAAACTTCTACTATGAGTATTGTTTACTTCTGTTAGTTGCTTTATTTTTGTTATGGATAATTCGCTGAGTTTCTTATTTGGTAAAGCTACTACCACTGCTAAGGTAGTAGATGAACCACCACTTGCTGAGAATGATTCTTTTAAAATACCTACAAGAATTATTGATCGTGTTATGGATAACTACTATGTTGGGGATGGAACTGTCCATCCCGGTGATCATTTACTCTTTATACACGAATTATGCGGGTTGTTCAAGTGTGCAGGTATTACTACAGATCAAGTTAAGAAGAAGTTATTCTCATTATCACTAAAAGGAAGAGCTGAGGAATGGTATAAGCTACTAAAGAATGGTCAAGCTCTTGAATGGGAGGAAATAGTACATCTCTTTTATTCAAAGTTTTATCCTCCTAGTGAGATTCATAAAGATCAGAATCAAATATACAACTTTTGGCCTCTTGATGGAGAGAGTACAACTCAAGCTTGGGGGAGATTGAAGTTACTAAGGCTCAAATGTCCCATTCATGAGCTCCCCAACAATATGATTATCAATAACTTTTATGCAAGGCTCCCTCTAGATGATAAGGATTTATTGGATGCTTCTTGTGCTGGATCATTCACTCGCATGGAAGAAGAAGCTAAATGGGATCTTCTGGACCGTATTCAAGACAATGCTGAAGCTTGGGAGAATGACAAAGGTAGAAAGTCAGGTATAAATTATGATTATGAATGCATTGAATCTTTTATGGGAACTGATGACTTTCAAAATATTAAAATGCTTATGGTCTAGACTCTCAAGCTATTGCTTCTTATTTTAAGGATTTTGCTTCCTACACTGAAGTGCCTAAAAAGAAGTGGAATAAGTATCATGAACCTTATAAAGATATTACTAAAAGTGTTCCTGCAAGAAATACTGAAGTTTATACTGCTAATCATGTCTTACCTGAACCTTATATTGAGAAAATGCCTTTCCCAGTTAAGATAAAGGAACATTCGATGATAGCTAGTATGGTTAATGAAAGTACACATAAAGCTGTTGAACCTGATAAACAAATGGTTGATGAACCTATAATATAAAATGTGAAAGACTTTGTTACTAAATATGAAGAAGAGGGACACACTATCCTTTGTAAGGATACCTCTAATATATTTCACAAAGTAGTGTTATGAGAGCTAGTATTCCTGTGTTTTTTCTGTTCGAATAAGTGATCATTGCTACAATGGTCCTTGTGATAGTTATATTGTTAAGTTTATGCAGGATACTGAAAGTTACTATGAGATAGGGAAAAGTGTTCTTATTTATCTCAATAATATCAAGTTTCCCCGTTTTATGCTGAAAGTTTTTATGGTGCACTTCTTTTACCTTCCTATGCTTGTAGCCTCTGGTTTCAAAAACTTATTTGTTTACAAAATTCCCTTGCATAGGAAGTGGGTTAGACTTAGACGTGTGTATTTTTGCTTCTTAATGCTCCCTTTCACCTCAATTCATATTCTTATGTGAGCATCTTTGAAATTATCATGCCCATCTTAATGGCTATAAAGAAAGAGCTTTTTGGGAGACAACCCAGTTTATTTTTGCTTTCAGTTTGTTTGTGTTTCTTTGAGTCTTGAAAGTTATTACTTCGGTAATAACCTCTCCTTATCCCTTTTTGTTTGGTTTTTGTGTCAAGATCAATCTCTAATGAGAGAGAAGTAAGATTTGGGGAAGCTGCTGTCCCGAAACAGATTTTTGTGCTTCACCGTAAAAATTCGTGAGAGATCTCTGTATGTCGGATTGAGCTATAATTTTTTGTGCTTATGCCCCAGATGTTATTTAACTTTCATTAGTTTTGCATTTTTGATTTGAGCAACAGAAGATTTTCGAAAAAAATGATCTTTACCTGCTATTCTGTTTTGATAGATTTTGCCACTCTTGCATTTGCTTCTTTATTCGATTTCCTTTTTGAATTCTTTTTGGGTTTTAGGAAGGAGTTGCTACAGTAGCTTATGTTTTGATGGTTTTCAGTTGAATTTGGGATCAAAAGGTTTTATCACTTCACTTATACTAATGTTGCTAATGAGAACTGTGTGAAGTTTTGTGTGAAAGAAATTTCCAGGTAGTGGAGATAATGGTGTAATAAGGAAGAGAAGGGTTTTATGACTAAAGTAATAAGTGTATGAAGATGAAGATATCGATGACATTCAAGTGGTGACTCCGGAAGAATCTACTAGATACCAAATTCAGAGACCTGCAGAGTCCATTTTCAAATAGGTAACAGTTCTGGTAAGAAAAGTTCCGCGAAAATACAATCCAACTATATTTTTTGAAGTTTTTAGCTAATAAGGAAAGTTACGAAGCGAAAGAGGGACGGAAACGGAGCCAGGGTGGCTCACACCACCTTGTGGCACGGGCCCACCCCTGGCCACGCCACCAGGTGGTGAGTCCACCCCGGACTCCACCTTCGACTCGTTTTCTCCTAGTACCTTCCATTTCTTGTGAAACTTCGTAATATATAACCCCCCAGATCCCCCGAGGTTCGTATATTGTGTTTTCGTCGTGTTTTTGTTTCGATCTGTTTCTGCCAGGAACTATCTTTGAAGCTTAGAAGCACAATGGTGTCCGCCAAGGATAAAGGGAAGGAGCCTATCGAGGAGGATATCCAAGACCCCGGGAAGGAGAAGGAGATCAAGAGTGAAGGTGAAGAGGAGGCAAAGCACACCGGCACTACCGTTGCAAGCATTGGAGTGGTGGCAAACCCAGCCATTGGAGGGAAGCCTCCTCATCACCGTTCAGATCCCTGGTCACTTCCTCCACTCACCAAGAGTCCTTTCCCTACTCTTATCCATGAGCATCAATACCAGAATATGTGATGACCCACAAGTATAGGGGGTGTATCGCAGTATTTTCGAGGGAAGTGAAACCCAATTTATTGATTCGACACAAGGGGAGCCAAAGAATATTTATAAGCCTTAACAACTGAGTTATCAATTCAGCTGCACCTGGAAACAATCTTGCTCACAGCAGTTTATAATTAGCAACAGTTTTGTAGTAGGAATAGTAAAGTAACAGCAGTAGTAAAGCAAGGACAGTAGTAACAAAAGCAGTAAACTGTGGGATTTGAGTGCGGTAGGCATAGGGATGGATGGACGGGCGTTGCATGGACAAGACAATTCACATAGCAATCAGAACATAGGGCAATTGCAGATAAATAAGATAAAGCATCCAAGTACTAGATAATCCTAGGCATGTGTTCCATATATAGTCATACGTGCTCGCAATGAGAACTTGCACAACATCTTTTGTCCCGCCAGCCCGTTTGCAGCGGGGCCTCAAGGGAACTACTGGCAATTAAGGTGCTCCTTTTAATAGAGCACCGGAGCAAAGCATTAACACTCCGTGAACACATGTGATCCTCACATCAAAGCCATTCCCTTCCGGTTATCCTGATTTACATACTGGGGCCATAGGTTCCGGACAACAACGTGTGTATAAAACTTGCAGATAAGACCAAAAACAATACTATCATAATGAATCAATAACATGTTCAGATCTGAAATCATGGCACTCGGGCCCTAGTGACAAGCATTAAGCACAACAAGTCGCAACAAAGTCATAAAGCACTAATAAAAGATACTAGGCACCATGCCCTAACAATCTGATGCCATTACATGAACGATCTCATCCAATCCCTACCATCCCCATAGCCTACAGCGGGGGATTACTCACTCATAGATGGGGGAAACATGGATGGTCGATGGAGATGATGGTGGAGATCGATGGAGATGGCTCCGGGGGCACTTCCCTGTCCTGGCAGGGTGCCAGAACAGAGACTTTCTATCCCCCGAATCTCCCCTTCGGTGGTGGCGGCGCTGTGGAACTTCTTCTGGAAAAACATCGAACCCCCGGAGTTTTTAGGTCAAAAGGCTTCTTATAGGCGAAGAGGGAGACCGAGGGGGTGCCTGGGGCCACCACACCATGCCCTGGCGCGGTCAGGCCCAGCCCGCGCCTGGGGGTGTGGCCAGCCTCTGGCCCTCCTCCGTCTCGTATTCTGGCTCCTGGAGTCTTCTAGAAAAAAAGACACTTTGGCTTTTGTCTCGTCCAATTCTGAGAATATTCATTTTCTGACTTTCCTGGAACCAAAAACAGCAGAAAACAGGCAGCTGGCACTATGGCTCTTGTTAATAGGTTAGTCCAAGAAATCATATGAAAAGTACTCCAAAGTGTGGACAAAACACAAGAAAGTGGATAAAACCAAGCATGGAACATCAAAAATTATAGATACATTTGCAATGTATCAACATCCCCAAGCTTAACTCCTGCTCGTCCTCGAGTAGGTAAGTGATAAAAAGAAATAATAATTTTTGAGGTGACATGCACCATCAAATACTTGATCAAAGTATTTGCAAAACATTCAAAGCTGGGATCATAGTACTTCAATCATAACATGAAAGAAAAAGTTCTAGCAATAAGATAAAGAAACTATGATGCAACATGGAAAGGCACAAACAAAAGATTCATGAATAACAATGCTTTGCAAGACGTTTGTTTGTTTCACATAAATAAAACATAGCATAGTGGCATTCAGCTTGTCCCTCAAAGAGTAGAAAACATAAATGCATAGGACACCTTCAATGTTCACAAGAGTGACTAGATACAAATAGTTTAAAACAAGAAATATCAAGGTATGCATCAATCAACAAGTCTTGGGACAATGCACATAGAACTAAGAATGGCCACTATGCTCTCAGAAAAGTGCTCATAGAATGTGTGGAGACTCAACAAGGAAATGAAAAGGTTTTGAATAGTTTGAAAGGCATCCAAATGCTGAAAATATGGTACTCATTATCTTTGAGCTCTCATTGCCCCTATCATAAGCATCTTTAATGTGGTTAAGGTGAAAGTGAGGTCCAATCTGAGTTATATGCTTGACAGACTATAAACTGAAAATCCCAAGTCCCTTGAGTACGAGGGCTGCTGCTCATGCTACTCAACTTTAGTTACCGGTAAGTTCTTGTCATCGTAAGTATGTGCGTATCATTGAGAACTGCCAACGGGGTACGCCTTGCCCGATGATACGGAAGAATCCCCATATCAAAATGACAAGGCAAGCAGACAATGAGTATCTCAGCAATCTTCTTATTTACCATGGGAAAATGGTGCTTTTTTCTCTCTTTCCTCTTTTCATCAAACTCTTTTTTTTCTTTTTCTCAATAGCTATCTCTCTTTTTTTTATAAGAAGAATGCTTCATAGATATCATTATGGTTACGCTGTAGGTTTCCACCATGTCAGCATGGATTAGACCAACGACCCAGGTGTTTCTCTAACACACATACATAACTCCATGGACTTACAAGCTCCCCTTTTATTTCACACCAACGACATCCGCAAACAAAAGAGCAAGGTATCAACTGGGTATATATTTACAAGTGTTGAAAGCGTTCCCCGTGACAACACGGTTCTGCTAATCCCCAGCCTATAATTAGCAAGCATATAACTTTCATGGAGAGTCACAATGGTTCAGGTTTATTAAGTGCAGGAAATAAAGTGTGTCATCAAGTTCGTGAGAGTTTACTAACTAACTTTCTCAAAACAAGCAAACATTTTATTAGGAAGAAAACAAGGCATATTGAATATGCACAGAAGTAGAAAATGATGCTAATAGGTAGGTATGGTGGACACTTTGGCAATATTTGGTTTAAGGGAGTTGGAAACATGAGTAAAACACTCAGTATAAGTGAAGGCTAGCAATAGTAAGGGAGCGACAAATGAGAGAGCAATAATGGCCATAATCATACAGAGCGACAAAACATCATTGATCAAAGCATAAAGTGATACTACAAGTTGAAAACTAAAGGATCATAAAGGCTTATGGTGACTTGGGATAGTCATAACATGGCGTGAGCATGCGCCAAGTCAACCCAAATAAAGCATCAAAGGAGAATACCACTATACTATGCTTTAATATGCTAAAACAACGCATGATTCATCCAAGGCACATTAAGCAATCTCAATTGTTTATAACAAGTCATGCTACAACAAAGAATACTAAGCATAAAGCCAAAACAATATCAAGCATGGCATGACAAAGCATAGGCCATAGTGAAAAACAAGCTCTCTTTACCACTTAAGCATGAGCTTTCCTACTCTTTTCCAAACCAAACCAAACTATTTGAACACCAATATATGAAAGAGGAGGTCCAACCAATTTATTCAGCAAACTAAGCAAACCACGCAAACTAAAAACCAAAATGAAAACAAAAAATAAGACGCTCCAAGAACAACACAACTGTGCATGAAACAATAAAAATGAAGTGGTTGAAAGAAACCTGAGATTTTTATTGATGAAGAAGCGGATGCCTTGGGCATACCCAAGCTTTGACGCTTGTACTTCTTGGATATTTCTTGGGGTGACACGCATGGCATCCCCAAGCTTGAGCTTTAGTCCATCCTTCATCTCATTACTCATTCCTTCCATACACCTGAAATTTTTCCTTCATACAAAACTTCACACAATCTTTATTAGCAACATTAGTGCACTCAAGATAAATAAGTCTTAAGGTTCAGTACTAACACCAAATAAACTTCCATTAGAACACTATCTACTGTAGCACTTCCCTCAAAAAGCTCAATTCCCCAAAAGAACTCAAAAAGGATCCAACAAGAAGCAAATGCAGAAAATGGCAGAAATCTGTCAAAACAGACCAGCAGGTAAAGACGAATTTTTTCGAAGACCTTATGTTGCTCAAATCAAAAAGTGTTGAACTAACGAAAGTTAGATAACAACCTTGGGCAGAAGCAAAAATCTTCACACCTCAAAAGGACGTTTAGAGATTTTACACGAATTTTTACGGTGAAGCACATAAATCTGTTTCGGGACAGCAACTTTCCCAATCATTACTTTTCTCTCATTAGAGGTTACTCTTGGCACAAAAAGCAAATAAAAAGGATAAGGAGCGGTTATTACAGAGGTAATAACTTCCAAGACTCATCTAAAACTTTTGGGTTATCTCCCAATAAGTACTTTTCTTTAACGCCTTTAAGTTAGGCATAAGCGAAAATTAAAACGGATAGAATAGAAGTAAGCGGAGATAATCAAGGTGAAAACATTGTTTTGTTCAATGAAATCCTTTTGTTAACAAGGTTGATCAGGTCTTGTTACCAAAACAATTTCATATGAGACAAAACTTTATATTCCACTAATGATTATGTTACCTCAACCTTGATAGCAATGGTCCGAATCATAATAGGTTCAAATTTTTCTCTTGGTATGGGACAATATATTTCTCCAACTTGAATGCCCTCAACATGTTCAATTGAATTCAAACCATAAGTCCTTTCAATCTTCTTGGGGAAATAGATAGTATGTTCCTTGTCATTGACATTGAAGGTACCTTCCCTTGATTACAATTAATAATAGCTCCTACAGTATTTAAGAAAAGGTCTCCCAAGAATAATAGACATATTATCATCTTCAGGCATAATAGTTTGAGAGGATGCTCACATAAGAAATATGAAGTGAAGTAAAAGAGAGCATCAAGAAGCAAATCCAAAACACATTTAAGTCTAACCCACTTCCTATGCATAGGAATCATGTATGCAAATAGATTCGTAAAGAACAAAGTGACAGGCATAGGAAGATAAAACAAGAGTGACTTCAAAACCTTCAGCACAAAGAGAGGTGTTTCAATACTATGAAAACTTCTACAACCATATTTCCTCTCTCATAATAATTTTTGGTAGCCTCATGAATAAACTCAACAATATAGCTATCACATAAAGCATGCTTTTCATGATCTACAAGCACTAGAGCTTTATCATAAACATCTTCAAAAGAATCCCCAGGAACATAACATTGATCCTTCTTTAGTAAGCATGAGGGACAATCAAATAATGTAAGGGATAAAGAGTTACTCTCATTATAAGGTAGGCATGGGTAGCTAATCCATTCTTCCTCCTTTTGTTCATCACTCTTCTCCTCTTTTTCATCTAATGAGATTTCAGGTTCATCAATTTCTTCTTCCATAGGATCCTGCAAGGCATTAGTCTCTTCCATTTGTGGAAAGCATCTATTAAAATATTCAAGAATATAGCCATTTTCATCCTTGTAATTATCAAAGCAAAATTTAAGTATACCATACACCTCATATTTTTAAGGTGAATCATCAATATTTTCAAGAAAACTAGCAAGTTCAAAAGCACCTTTCCAAGCAATAAATTCTTCAATTTGTTCCGCATCATAAAAGTCATAAATTCCTTTAGCATAGGAAGATATGGTATCATTATCATTATACTCACATTGAAAAGGGAGGTGTTTATACCTCTTTCTGCAACAAGATTCATCACAGCAATAAGTAACATTATAAGTAGAGCACACGTTTCTAGCAATGGTATACAATCTATCAATTTGTTCCCATAAGTGTTTCCATTTTTATGACAAGCGGTGTTCCTTATAATAATATTTTTGATCTTATGTGAACCCACCTTGCCAATAAGCTTCAGTTTCAAAGAAACCAACCATTGACAACAAGCATGATAGAGCAAGACAATAACAGACCAACGAAAATAACAACGAGAGTAGGAACCAATTTTTTTTGTATTTTTGATAAAGAAACAAGCAAACAAGGAAGAAATAAACTTATCTTGAACAATAGTGATTCCAAGTGAACTTGATAAATAAAGCTATGCTCCCGGGCAACGGCGCCAGAAAATAGTATTGATGACCCACAAGTATAGGGGGTGTATCGCAGTATTTTTGAGGGAAGTGAAACCCAATTTATTGATTCGACACAAGGGGAGCCAAAGAATATTTATAAGCCTTAACAACTGAGTTGTCAATTCAGATGCACCTGGAAACAATCTTGCTCACATCAGTTTATTAGTAGCAACAGTTTTGGTAGGAATAGTAAAGTAACAACAGTAGTAAAGCAAGGACAGTAGTAACAAAAGCAGTAAACAGTGGGATTCGAGTGTGGTAGGCATAAGGCTGGATGGACAGGCGTTGCATGGACAAGACAATTCACATAGCAATCAGAACATAGGGCAATTGCGGATAAATAAGATAAAGCATCCAAGTACTAGATAATCCTAGGCATGTGTTCCATATATAGTCATACGTGCTCGCAATGAGAACTTGCACAACATCTTTTGTCCTGCCAGCCGGTTTGCAGTGGGGCCTCAAGGGAACTACTGGCAATTAAGGTGCTCCTTTTAATAGAGCACCAGAGCAAAGCATTAACACTCCGTGAACACATGTGATCCTCACATCAAAGCCATTCCCTTCCGGTTATCCCGATTTCTGTCACTTCGGGGACATAGGTTCCGGATAACAACGTGTGTATACAACTTGCAGATAAGACCAAAAACAATACTATCATAATGAATCAATAACATGTTCAGATCTGAAATCATGGCACTCAGGCCCTAGTGACAAGCATTAAGCACAACAAGTCGCAACAAAGTCATAAAGCACTAATAAAAGATACTAGGCACCATGCCCTAACAATCTGATGCCATTACATGAACGATCTCATTCAATCCCTACCATCCCCATAGCCTACAACGGGGGATTACTCACTCATAGATGGGGGAAACATGGATGGTTGATGGAGATGATGGTGGAGATTGATGGAGATGGCTCTGGGGGCACTTCCCCGTCCCGGCAGGGTGCCGGAACAGAGACTTTCTGTCCCCCGAATCTCCCCTTCAGTGGTGGCGGCGCTACAGAACTTCTTCTGGAAAAACGTCGACCCCCCGGAGTTTTTAGGTTAGAAGGCTTCTTATAGGCGAAGAGGGACACCGAGGGGGTGCCTGAGGCCACCACACCATGCCCTGGCGCGGCCAGGACCAGCCCACGCCTGGGGGGTGTGGCCAGCCCCTGGCCCTCCTCCGTCTTGCATTCTGACTCCTGGAGTCTTCTGAAAAAATAGACACTTTGGCTTTTGTCCCGTCCAATTCCGACAATATTCATTTTTTGACTTTCCTGGAACCAAAAATAGCAGAAAACAGGCAGCTGGCACTGTGGCTCTTGTTAATAGGTTAGTCCAAGAAATCATATGAAAAGTACTCCAAAGTATGGACAAAACACAAGAAAGTGGATAAAACCAAGCATGGAACATCAAAAATTATAGATACATTTGCAATGTATCAATATGCCCAAGGGGAAATTACCCTCCAATTGGGATTTACCTCATTCTAGATATGCAGGGAAGGAAGACTTCAAGGAGGTAGAGTGGGGAAAAATCGCAAGAGCTGGGATTCTCAACCCGACATGATCATGAGCCGCATTGAGCAAAACTCACGGCTTATTCAAAATCTCACCTTCGAGATTGAGGACTTGGGTAAATTGATTAGAGAGCTCTTCAAAAGGATACCACCACCACCAAAAGAGTGATTCGTCATCAGGTTTGGCATCCCCTTGGTTTGTTCCAAGCTTGGGGGAGTGCCGCGGTATCACATCACTATCTTCTATCTTTTTACCTTATTAGTAGAGTCATATCATGAATAGAGAAGTTATTATGTAGGATGGTTTGCATTATGGAAGTGTCCCATCTCTCGTTAGATATGTATCCCTTGGTGTGAGTTGCCGTTATGGAATATTAATGAGAAGTTCTATCATTCACTCTTTTTCATAGCTTATATTAGTTTTCAATTCGTGGTTGTATGATTGATCTTGTTGTTAGTATTGGTATCACTTTGGGATCATTGAGTTAATTTAGTTGGTTTTGGCAAACTTGGCTCGGTCAGTAGCAACACTATTTTTGAGAGTTGAATGAAAAGATAAAAGTACTCTAAAGAAATATAATTCCATCATCTTTCTTTCTTGATTTGCTCATAAGTTTAGTATTCTCTAGTTAAGATCGTTTATGCTTCCAAGGAAGATTGCATGTTTGTCTTTATCACTTGTATGTTTGCTTGTTTCCTTCGAATCTTATACTTGCTACCCAGCCTTGCTAGCCAAAAACCTGTACTGAGAGGGAATCCTTCTCGTGCATCCACTCCTTTAAACCAAAACCCACGCTATTTGTGTTCACCATACCTACCTATTAGCAATATTGCTATTCCAAGTAAATTCTTGTTTTATCTACCTCCCAAATTAAACTTGTTATGTGAAAATGAGTGGTTAAAGCTCTCACGAACTTGATGGCACACTTTACTTTCTTGCACTTAATAAACTTGAACCATTGTGCCCATCTATGTTGCGTATATGCTTGCGCTTTGTAAGTTGTGAATTAGCAGAACCATGCTGTCATGGGGAACACTTTCAACATTGCACTGGTACTTTGTACCTAGTTGTTATCATGTTCTTTTGTCTATGGATGTCGTCGGTGTGAAATGAAAGGGGAGCTTGTAAGTCCATGGAGTTATGCATGTGTGTTAGAGAAACGCCTAGGCCGCTGGTCTAATCCATGCTGACATGGTGGAAACCTGCAGCGTAACCATAACGAGCATCTATGAAGCATTTTTCTTATAAAAAAAGAGTCTGATATTGAGAAAAAAGAGATCATGAAAAGAGGAAAGAGAGAAAAAAGCAGCATATTCCCATGGTAAATAAGAAGATTGCTGAGATGCTTGTTGTCTGCTTGCCTTGTCATTTTGATATGGGGATTCTTCCATATCATCGGGCAAGGGGTACCTCACATGGTTCTCTATGATACACATATGCTTACGATGATAAGAACTTACCGGTGACTAAACTTGAGTAGCATGAGGAGCGACCCTCGTATTCAAGGGACATGAGATTCTCAATTTACAACTTGTCAATGCATATCCTCATATTTGATCACTTTAACCTTAATCACCTAAAGATGCCTATGATAGGGGCAATGAGAGCTGAAAGCTAGTAAGTACCATAATTTTTGGGAGCTCTTTATGAGACTTGCAATCCCTGCTTCCCTCTGCGAAGGGCCTTTCTTTTACTTTTTAGTTGAGTCAGTAAACCTACTCCCTTCTATCTCAGCAAGTATTTTGAGTTGTTGTGTTTCATTCATTCATATGATGATTTATTCAATCATGTTTCTTATGTTCCTTGTTTTGCACATTGCTCTTATCTTGGTGTTTACTACTTTGAAAGCTATCATTGAAAACCAGTTATTTGTGAACTCCAGCAATTTATCAACTATTCTTCGACCAAGAGCTAAGTTTGCCATTACCAATTATGATTTACTTTATGTATCTTTATTGTGTTTCCTTTACTCATTGCAAGTTGAGTTATATAATAGTGAGTTGTCTTCTATTATGATCTATGTATTGATGAATGTGATGCTTCTTGTCCGTATTCTTTTATTCTTTTATCGACTTTTCACTCCATAAACCTGAGGTCATGTTTATTGAGCTCAGTTTCACTTGGGGACAAGCAAAGTCTAAGCTTGGGGGGAGTTGATACATCCATTTTGCATCACTATTCTATGTCATAATTCACTGTTATTCATTGACATATTTCATATTGAGAGGTGATACTTATGTTATTTCATCTGTTTTTGCATGGTTGGTGACTTTTGGAGCATGGACCGCTACAGTCAGGATTCTGATGGAAAAGGTGTTGTTTGGAGGCAAAATTCACGAAGATCAGAAAATCCGGAAAAATATACGGAAAATCCTATTTTTCCAGAAGACGAAGGAAGCCAGAAGGGGGGCTGGAGATGGGCCACAGGGGGCCCACACCACCCCCTAGCGCGGGCCAGCCTAGGCCGTGCCACCAGGTGGTGTGGCCGCCCTGGTCCACCCCTGGCTCTCCCCTCTGGCGTATATTATTCTCCCGAAACCCTAAGACTCGGGGAGCGACCATAGAAAGATTTCGCCGCCTCTACGGGGCAAAAAACACCGAGAGAGAAAAATCTCTCCGGCAGACAGAATTCTGCCGGGGGAATTCCTTCCCGGAGAGGGGAGATCGTCGCCATCAACACCACCATCAGGCTCGACTTCATCGGGATCATCATCATCACCACCATCATCACCATCAGCACCCTCATCACCATCTCCATATTGCTGTAACAATTGGGTTGAATCTTGCATAGTTCATAGGGGAAACTTTCCCGGTGTTGATTACTCGTTGTAGTTGATGCTATTGAGTGAACCATTGAATTATTGTGTATGTTCAGATTGTTATACATCACTATTCCATCTCTGATCATGATCCATATGATGTCTTGTGAGTAGTTCGTTTTGTTCTTGAGGACATGGGAGAAGTCATGTTGTTAGTAATGGAGTTATGTTGAGAAAGATTCAATAGTTTGATATTTAAGTTGTGGTGTACTTCTTCTAGTGGTGTCATGTGAACGTCGACTACATGACACTTCACCTATATGGGCCTAGGGGAATGCATTGTGTATTTGGCTACTAATCGTAGGGGTTGCCGGAGTGACAGAAACCTGAACCCCTGTTAGGAAACCATTGCACAAGGGACGTAAGGGTCTTAGAGTTTAAAGCTGTGGTTTCTACCTTAATTACTTTCTTATACTTACGTATGTTTGCAAGGGGTATAATCACAAGTATGTATTAGTCCTAGGAAGGTCGGTACATTAGCACAGGTTCACCCACACAACACTTAGCAAGATAAAGAAGATTAATCAACTATATGAAGCGAAAGCACTTGACAGTCTTCCCATGTGTCCTCGAGAACGTTTGGTCATCTTAAGTAATACAACCGGCTTGTCCTTTGCTGCATAAAGGATTGGGCCACTTGCTGCATTTATTCCTACTGTCTTTTATTTACTCGTACTTTGTTTACTTTCTTAATCAAAAACCCCTAAAAATCTGTTTGCTAAGTATTTGCAGAGAATTCCTGATCCATACCACTAGCCAGCAACTTCTACTCCTCGTTGGGTTCGACACTCTTACTTATCGAAAATACTGCGATACACCCCCTATACTTGTGGGTCATCACTTTCCTCGTGGGCTTCCTCGAAAATCTTGATGGTTTGGAGAACCTCATCCACTCTTGCGTCTTGCATCATCATGCGCCTCAACTTGTGCCTCAGGAACAGTTGATCTGTTCCGGCGTTGGCAGGGCCGGAACCAAGTTTGTTGTTGTGATCCTCTTGGATTTCGATCTCAGGGGGTGGATCGATCTGGGATTCGCCCTCGCTAGGGAGATCCACTCCAGATTCGACTTGTACCGAAAGATCTGCTTCAAGCTCGGATTTCTCCACTATCTTCGCAATGGGTGCGGGCTAGGTGGGATTAGGGTTTTCTGAGATCCGGAACTCTGCCGCCTCCACAGACAAAAGGGACCCAGAAACTTCTTCTGCCTCTATCATCACCGCTGGGGTGGGTGGGACAGGTTCAGCGAATCCGATGTACACATTGATCTCGCCGAAAGACATAATGGTGTAAGCAATCACGGCCTCCCTAGCCGGAATCCAGGTCTCGTCGAGAATGATGACAGGGACGTCACTGGCGTAGAGGATGCGACCGACAGCGATAGTCTCGCCGATTCCGATTCTTGCAGATTCCGCTCGGAACGCAGATCCGAAGCTCACTTGCCCCATGGTGGGCGCCAACTATCGTCGGACTGATGACTGGTACACCATGAGGGGGTCCTCGAGGCGTGTGGAAGAGAGGGGTGTGAGACGTACGATGAGCACACAAGTTTACCCAGTTTCGAATCCGCCGGCTTTGGACGGATCCTACTCCTGCTAGCAATCCAGTAATACGACATAGGCGGAATATGGGTTACAAGGGTTTCGCCTGTGCGAGTTGAGATTGTAGACTATTGTGAGAGTTGCCCTAAAGGCTTTTCCTAGGACGGCTTATATAGATATCCGACCTAGGGTTTACAGGAGAGATCTATCCGTCTACGACTAAGAGTCGGTTACAAAGTACATCTTGAACTACAAGTAACACTATGGGCCTATGTCGGTAAGTCTTCTGGGCCTTCCCAGAGCGGATGGACTCGTCTCTTCTCCCCGATGGCCGCCCGTGAAGCAAAGCTCTAACCCGAAGTGGGCCGTCCTGATCAGTGAGGCACAGTGAGGATACCCGGAAAGTATATCCCCAACACCCTAAGTTCTCACATACCACACAGTCGGGAATCTGAGAAAAAAGGGTCTTGTCATGACCTATGCCTGCCATATAAGCATTGTGTTGTGGCTGCTTCAGCACAGGAAACCGCAGAGTCGGGTGAGACGAAGCATCACAAATGTAGCAATAGTGAGTAACCTTGCACTCTTTAGATGCATGAGAATCAACAGCACACTCCCAACACCTGACCGCCTTCTTATTCTTCTTTGCCACCTCCACTGCACTCGACCCATCTGGAGTCACCTCCGTCGCACATGCCATGGCCCCATACCATACCTGCTAGCCCTGTGTATCAGCTAGAAACTGTGTCAGATCAGTGTAAGGCGAGGGAACATAAGGCTGCTGAAACCCATACTACTGATGTCCCATCATCTGTGGGGGATGCGCCTGCTGCGGCAAGAACGGCCCAGCCTACTGCTGCTGGGTACCCTGCGTAATCTTCTTCTTCTTCTTCCTCATCGGAACCACGCCTCCAGCAGCACCGACCCCGACAGAGAACTATTGGGAACCCGACGACTGGCCAGGTTGCGCATGGGGCATAGGGGCATAGGCTCCACCCTGCCCGTCCCCGGCCAAAGCAGAATGCGGCAGCCCGACGAAGTGAGGAGCCGAGGGCCCCCAGTAGGGGGGCTACAGTGGAGGTAGCAACGTAGTCTGGGAGGCCGCGAAATAAGCCGTGGGCGACCGAAACTGGACCCCGGGGGGAAGCTGGGGTGCCCTCCAAGAGGCAAGGTCGAGTTGGTCGCCGAAAACCCCGCGGCCGGAGCCGACCCACGCGGAAGACCCATCGCACCAGGGAATAGCGCAGCGGGCTATATCCCCCGCGATGGCTGCGCCGTAGTAGAGGCCCCCGACAACAAAGCAACAACAGCGGTCGGAGCCCTAGGAGGCGGCGCTGATGAAGTAGCCCGCGCCGATGGAGGCACGGTCGGAGCCCTAGGGTTTCCCCCTTGGTTCAGGCCCGCCATAGGCCTCGGATCAGCGACGGCTGCGGCGAAGGACCTACCGGGGAGAACCGCCGACGGAGAAGGCGACGAACGAGCCGAGGGAGGAGGCGATGTCGACCCCGGCGGCGAGAGTGGCGATGACGAACTTGGCGTATGCGACGAGGATGGCAGGAGACCCCTAGACCAAGCCGCCTGTAGTCTCTTGGCGATTCCCGTCCAGGAGAAATACAGCTCAGACTGCGTCACCACCGGGCCCACAATCACGTCAACCCTGGGTCCCACCTCCTCCACCGAGTCCGCAATCCGTGCTGAAATCGGAGGCCGATCCGAAGACTGCGCCCGCTGGAACGCCGCATCCACTAGGGAGCCAAGAAACGGCACCGCCGAGGTCCTCCGGTGAGGTAGAGGGCCCCTCCAGGGTTTGACGCGCCTCAACAAGGCAGCCACCGGCCGCTGCACCAGCAGAGGCGAGGCCGACCTCCTCCTAGTCCGATCATCCCGAGCAAACTCCGGCGAGCACCACCACGGCCCTGAACAAAATTTGACCAGAATCCGTGTATCCAACACTTGGATTGATAGAACCTGCATAAAATTTAGAGCAAGAAAATTACCAAAGCGAGGGAATCTGAAACAAATTAGAGTCACTAAGTGTAGTTGGAGATGGTACGACGCAGAAGAGAAAGATAGAAGGGCAAATATATATATGGAGACATCCTAAGGGAGAGAACTTATGTCTAGTAGGTAGCAGATAGTAACATACCTTCACCATCCAAGCATCCACCGTCAATGAGTGGCACAGCTCAATAGCAATTAATGGATTTGAGCCTACCTGCTTCAACGCCGACGGATCAACTTCTCAATCACTGACCGCTCGCCATATCGCGTGGTTTCTCCTCTGATGTCGCTTCGCGTCGGCCAAATCCCCCCTCTCGTGTTTTTTTTGTCCGGAAATTTGTGCATGATTGCTGCCATTAAGGATTTGCAAGAACTGAAAATTAATACGGTCATAAAGATCAATTAGAACAGACGCATCATGTCGCCGTGAATGGGAAGTCGAGGGTAGGCTCCGTACCGTATTCACGGGAGAGATGGATGCCCGCTCCAGATTTTAGCCTGTGGTCGAACGGATCAAGAGATGTGTATCTCGTCTAAGCATGTCGTGTCCTCTCCTGTTTTTTCCCGCTTGTTCCATATCAGACGCACAACCGGTTCATCATAGAATGGTGCAGTCAACTAAGTTACGGACCGAATTAAGCATTCCGGCCCAATTAATCACATAAAGACTTTTTGATATTCAGAGAAGCGTCTAAGAGATAAATGGGCCCATGCAGGATTTGAGGACCATCCAGCGGCCAAAATAAATCTAAGGATGTGATCGGACGACCAAAATTGCTCAGTTCGTGGGAGGCCTCCTCTTTGACGCAGTTTTAATATCCTAATAGGCATAAACCAAATTTCCCTCCTAAGCTGGCATGACACGGCCCTGCTTTTGCCCTGGCAAGGGTGGGCCTATTGCTTCATCAAAAAAAATAAAAAACAATTTTGTTATTTCTCAGTTTCTTTTTGAGGGAGAAAGCTCATACATTAATCAGAAACATTGTTTACAAGGTCTTGTTTAGCAAGTTCAGCTATATCATCTGGTACTGGATAAAACCATCGGCTACATACACCTGAAGCACGAGCCCGATTGGCCAGAACATGCGCCACAGTATTTAGCTTTCTACTAATATAAGTAACCGAACAACTTGTAGACACTCCAGTGTGCTGGGAGTGGTTCCTATTTAGTTTGTTTGACGCAGCGACTGCAAGGGCACTGTCTGACTCCATAGCGAGACATCCGATTTTTAGTTCTGAAGCCAGACGGAGCCCAGCCAGAATAGCTCTAGCTTCAGCTTCCTCAGTGTCGTTACAGGAACAAATGGAAGAGATGAGAGCAGCAACCACAACGCCTTGCTCGTTACGTACCATGGCGCCAATAGCCGCCTCTCCCGAGATAGGAAAGAATGCCGCATCTACATTCAGCTTGACGACCAACTCGGCCTCTCCTTGCTTGAACTTCTGCTAGAATCTGAAATATCGAAGTAGTTATTAGTGCTCAACGGACTTACAGGGGATTTACCTTTTTCCCTTTTGTTATTTCTCAGTTTACTCTAGAATAATTCCTGGTTGACGCTAAGAACCATCATTTGGAGAATCATGATACGGCTATTAAGAAGAAACACAAAGTTTATTTTTATTCTGCAAACCCAGTACAACCGCACACACTCATAAATAAGAGCATACACTAACCACAAGCACACACCTTACCCTATCAGACTAGTCATAATAGGAAGTACATATACTAGTATATGATACCATCTTCATAATGCATAGTACTCCCTCTAGTACGGTTTACTAGGCGCGTTAGGAAAATCGTAGAGACCTAGGTAGTAGTTGATTGATTGAAAAAAACAGTACCACAACGTCCAAATTAAATGGACATGCATGCATGCAGGACTAAACCGGTTCACGCTGCATGCATATTTGCAGTGTTCACAGATGCATGCAGTAGAAAAGGAAACGAAAGTCGAGGAAGGGGTTAGCACGTCGTAATTAAACGGGGTAAATAAATGCAAAAGCACCTAAGCAGAAAGGGTCTTGATACTGCATGATTTTTCAAGTGCGTCTAGTAAACTGTCATGGAGGTATCGTAGTCTTAGTTTATTTATTGTTTTGTACAATCTCGATATAAAATTGTGCACAAGATTTATTTAAGATTAGTTTTTCTAGTTTCACGTGCTATGATACCGTATCTATCTATGATACCAACACGATTTTTTTTATCATTAATTGCAGTGACACATAAGCATTTTGCATGCATATGATGCATGATACCACCTATGATATCTATATTAGGGCTAGTCTCAACATCTCTGAAAGATTGAGTCCGAGAGACTTCGGTAAGTCCTAAAATTGACAAATTCATCACGGACATCCCACTATCAACTGGATTCTGGAACGTCTTGCCAAAAAATATTGGGAAACAACAATATATGCAAATACGTTGTTTGGTCTCTCCCTTAATCTGGAATAGGCAGCAATGATAGCACGTCATGGGGTGACAGTCCTCCTCCCTCCCCAACAGCGTCTATCCCCAACCACTCCTTTGAGAGTCGACCACCGCCTCCCGGGCCGATCCGACGCCCCCCTCGGCGGCGATGCCTGCCCGAGGCAGCCTAGGAGAGGCGCTGGCCCCAGTAGCTTAGTTTCTAGGTCTTGGTTTTGTAGGTGTGCTGCCCCCGTGGCATCTTGGAGTCGGTCGCCGGACCTGGCGTGCCCATTGTTTCACCTCTCTCTCTCTGTCCTGCTCCAGTGGCAAGAGCGGTGGCATGGGGAGCGGCTGGAGCTTGGCATCTCCATGAATAAGGCCGTCTTCCCCTTTCTTCGAAGGCCTTTCGTCTTGGTGCTCCTCCGCGGCACCGGGCGTTCGTCGGCGATCTCCTGCATCGAGCCCTCAAGGTGGTGGCTGGGTGCTAGAAGAGGATCTGGCGAGACCTTCTTCAATAAGCGGTCTATGCTCCTCCTCTGGCTCTGGAAATCAACACGGCTATCCTCCCTTCTACCTAGCCATGGTGGCATGGAAGAAGCTGGTATGGTTGAGTTGATCTGCAGCGGCAGAGGAGATTGGGAATTTCGTGATACTGATTTTTCCTGGAGTATCCCATCAGAAGCACGTGTTTGCCTTCTGAATCTTGTGGCTGATAGACAGCACCTCCAGACCCTGACGCTGGCGTCGCGTCAGGTGATCCTCAACCTCCAGTGGAGTCCCTCTCCTGGTCTTGCGGCGATGCTCCTCTTCTCCTCGGCTCCATGTGGCCTCGATGGTGCCGATGGCGGAGCTTGTTGCTTGAAGCCAGATCTTGTCGTCGGTGATGGCGGACCTGATTGCGTTTTCTGTAAACTTGTTAGGGTCTACTTTGCATTGTGCAAGGACCTGGTCCAAATTGTTTTATTTTCTAAGGTCCTTCTTGTAATTTGTACCACACCGCTTATTTAATGCAGTATTCAGGCCCTTCGTGGCCTTTCCCTTGTTCAAATATAAGATAGCACGTCATGTGGCCATACGCGCACGCCGCGGTTACGCCGCACATCGCTTCTTCGTACATTTGGCAAGTGAGAAAAGACGGGGGGCAACCTCCCATCCCATGTACTAGATTTAGGGGTGCGTCTTGGCGCACGACCCCGTGGCTCTTGCACCGGTATCTATATTATATAACGCTAAAAAATGTGGGAAAATGATAACATGTTTACAAATCCCGCAAACAACATCAGTGAATGCCAAACTTTCGCATTGATGAAAGTTTTGAAAGACAATTCATAGTAACCTAGGAGAAAACAAAGAGAACATGGTAAACATAATTATTGGAACCAACACTAAATTCCTTGTGCACTCTTCCTTGCACTCAACATCCCGAGGGTAGAAGCAACATACGCTCAACATTGCCAATTATTTCCTGTATCAGTATCTTCACTGTACTATAAATGAACACTAAAGAACGGTAGAAGCAGCATCCAACACAAGGTGCACATGAGCATCGTCGAAACAAGCTTATTTTATATTTGCACATCAACTACAAAATGGAATAACATTATCTTCTAAGCCCAGATTCGCAACCAGCAAGGAACGAACATCCACTAACAACCAAGTATCACCAAAAGTTGCCAGTCCTAGAAAACAAAAGCAGAAGTCAGGCACCAACTAAGCTGAAGATATAGAACACCAATAAGAAAGGGAACATGCTTTATTTATACTCGGTATCATGAAGAGAAGTCTATGATTTACTCATAATCATTAACTGAATGGTCAAAGTACATTGTATACATATGACCTACTATTTACTCCTCGCTGAAACTTTCAAGAGTATCCAAAATCTGCACATAAGAAGAGGTATGGAAATCATTTTAGGTTTTATACCTGATTCTGATTAGGTTTTATCCTTCTTGCCCTGTCCATCCTCCTGAGATTTCTGCAACGATAGCATGCGCCTACAAATGTTATATAGAATACCTCAATAAGCATATAAGACATAGATATGTACCACACAGTGACACAGATTAAGACATGGGAGGCTGTTTCGCTAGCTAAGAGTAGAAGCTACATATTATCTGTCATGCTTGTGGGTGGCGTATGTGGCTGATTTGGATCATCAAGCACGGATGAACCAAGCTAGTGTAGATGGCAAGTAAACCATAACAAACGATCAAACCTACCACATGTGTTTTTTCCGAAACAAGAAGTGTACATGTTATGCTCCCCGAGGGGATCTAATTTAAACAGAGGGAAATACGCAACGCTTTACATGATGTGCATCAAATAGTTACAAAGAACATATCATAGAAACAAAATTCTTAGAAATCAGTAGTATGTCGAGGTGGACCTCACAATTGGACTGGCTTTATTCACGAATCTATGGTTTAGTGATGTTTTTGGCAATTATGGTTTATGATATTGAGAGGAACAATATGTGAACGCACCAATAATTCATCGTTGTAAGTTGCCGAAAAATTCTGAGAGCGGTGAAACTTCTTCCTCGGTAGGAGCTTCCATAAATCCGCATCGTTATGTTCACTAAAAGGATCCGCGATGATGATGGCCGACAGGGCAGCGGCTGGTGGCACGGTTCTCTTCGCAAATGCTTCTCCTCCTATTGTTGCTCGCCCCTGTTGGCCGAGCTACGGATGAGCGGTGCATTGCCACGAAATCGCCCACCATCGCAGCAACTGCTCCTCCTATTCCTGTTGTTCGTGTCAAATTATAACTTTATAAGATGCTCACTGATCAACATTGTGTTATTGAAACAAAGTTCAATATAAGTGTAATAGCATGCCACTTCATCGATCAATCTATTTCATAAATCATACTAATAGAAGAACTTGACAACAGACAATAGTTCTATCTCATATTTTTTATATATAAAAAATATGAGAACTATTCGTTGAACATACACAAGAAATTGGCTAGAAGATAATTTGTTCTTTCCTCCGTTTTCTGATTTTAGATCATCGAAAGAATGGTTGATGCATTAACGAATTTCGGGAACTTAAACAACAGAAAGAGAAATACAGAGATGTTTAAAAAAGCACAAAAGTAGTCTTTACCAGCTGCCCATGTACTTGAGCGATCCCTTAGATGAGCTAGGTTTTCTAATTGCAAGTGGACAGTGAGACTCCGTGGACTGCCCTGCCTTCTGAAGAACTGCACAATTAAGACATGCAAACGGTCAAAGAAAGCAGAGACAAGCTGCTGGGCTGGTGAACAGAGAAAACCGGTTCAGTTTTTAGATGACACCGCATCCCGTTATCCTCGCTATTTCGTTATAGGGATACCCCCTCTTGATTTGGTCCAGAAAAAAAAACATTGACACTAAGTTCTTTCTAACGTGCATGTAGTGAAACAAAAAGCATATGCCAAAATGCAAATTGGCGTGATTATAGGATGAAGCAGGATGTGGTATGGTCATGTACACATGTGTTGGCAGGAATATGTATATGTACAGAGGTACTAACATAGATGACTTGGTAAGGAATACAGCTAAAGAGAAATTAAACATTATCTAAGTACAAGGACAAATTTATACATTACCATCAAGTCAATCAGTCCTGCGGTTCAGATTCTAGCGATAATCATTCAATAACAAAACCATGATGCCAATTGTTAATAGTATATTTTTTATCACATCTTACAAACTCCGCATGATATCAATTTACCGGATGCTAGAAATTGATCTAATCGTGAAGGTTAGAGTTAAGAATCACTGAAAATTTTAACAGTTGCAGCACATTGACACGGGATATGAGCGTTTCAATTTACCCTTGAGCTTTGTGTTATTATAAATATATATATGTCAACAGAGAAATGGTTTTCTAAGAGAAGTGTACACTAATAATGAAGTTAATATCTTACCATTTCATGTCGCAACTTATCACGTTCCTGGATGGTAGTTCCATCCTCTTCCCTCAGTTTAATGATCAAATTTTCAGCCTGTAGAAAAAGGATAATGCAACAAACACAATGATTCCGAAATCGTCAAGAGAATTTGTTCACATGATTCATTACAGAATCTGCATTTGGAAAGATACCTTGCTAGGTTCTAGCAATGGGCACACTGAGGTGACTCCGGCCGGAGGCAGCGGCACATCAAGGAATTTGGTTTGTGACCAACAAATTTACAATCATCCAATTTTCAGACCTAAATATCAAATATCAGATAGCAACTTGATGTCAGGTTATAATACAACTTTTAAATAATACGCCAGTCCGGCAAAAGAAGGTAGCATATACACGAATACCAATCTGCATATTGAATGGAGAAACACAATTTACAAAATCGTAGTAGGTGGTCTAGAAATCAGTATTGTTCTACGCCAGCAGGAAAGAAATATGAAAGAAGGTTAAAATAACCAATTTGATGATCAGAACATGCTTTATTTATGGTTCTGGTCAAAATTTATTACTAAAACCTTGAGCATCAATGCTGTTCTTGTTGCCGCCGACCTAAAAATTCCTGTCATTGGTACCCAAGCATCGGAGGTCACATTAGTAAGAATAAACTAATGCTCAATAATGAATCAATTGATCCCAGCAACACATAGCCACCTAGTTCACTTGAACATGGTTTCATTGGAGAATCAGGGCTGCTAGCACTATGCTACGCACCACCCAAACCCTAGCTACCGAGCAAGAAATCAGATAGAGGAACTCGTCCAAGAGGGTTAAAGCTCTTCTTAAGGATGGAGCAGCGGCGAATCTGCGGCGGAGTACCTCGGCAGGTCGTCCTCGTCTCCATCTCTCCGGCGACGGCTAGGGATGCAGCTGGCGCTCGTTTAGAAGTGGACCAAGAATGACGGTGGGGGGAATATGTGGGGGAGTCCACCCAACAGGAGAAGTTGCAGCAGGAAATGGGGATGGAGAGGATGGCACCAGCCCGGCGCACTACTCCTGCCGGGAAAAGGTATATAGTAAACTGCAAACAGAAATAGCTCTATTGGTTGGCGTTAACGGTCAAAATTATATTAGACAACATCTGATTCCTCAGGAAAAGGCTACACTATGTATACAGTAGAAGTTCATAGCAGGTAGACAACACCAACTGAGACACTCCTTAAATTTGGTATCCTGTGCCTGGGTGAGAGTGGCACACTCCAAGTCTACACACTATATCAATTTTACTTAATGATTAGTTGCGCACTTCCCTTTTCAACTATATATAAAAGCGTGTGCCTTAATCTTGACAATAGTTGGAGAAGACACCCTCTGCCTTAATGAATATACTCATGGCTAGACCTGGTCATCAGCTTATATATGTGGAAATAGATCACTGATTTTCTGGTGCATAAGAAGGTAAAGCCATGTGTTTGAAGAAAAGAAAAAGCTCAGTAAGCATGCATTTCTTTCAATTAGAGCAACCATGGTACAAAGGTAAAGACTATAAGATAGGGAAAATGTAGACTGTTTCAATGTTAAGGCCGTCAATTTCACTCTGACTATTTGTAAGTTGTGATGGTTTTATTGGTCACTTCGGCCTTATTATCATAGGGCTGCTGAAAGATAGAACTTATGACAGTTTAATACATCTAAAAACAACCAGCTTACAACCAGCTACTTATTTACTCATTTGTTTAAGTAAAGGCAGGGACGTCACCATCCTTACTTATGGAATTTTATAGATATTATCTGACAAAATTGCGTCTTATATGTTAATTAGTACTGCTATACTGAAGAAAACAATGATGCAAAGCTGTAGGGAGCAAAGAAACTATAATGTTTTGGGTGGTTTTTACCATATAGACTACACAAAAAGAACACGAAGTACACAACAGAAACTACTGACCATGGCGCAGCATGGAGCTAACTGCTAACAAAAACTACATATAAGTAGCTTGGGCACCAAATGTTTGCAGCTATCGTCTGCATATATCAGACTGCACTGAATGTCTGTAGCTCTCATCTGCATATAACTGAAATTAGCTGTCTGAGCATCTTGGCCCTACAAATAGTCCTGAACAATCAACTATTGTATTGTCTGAACTAGTGCAGATTCAGATGCCAAATAATGCATAAAAAATAATCATACCAGTATGTAAGCAAAACTCTCTTCAACTAAGATAATATGGTCTTGACTACTGGCAACACTTGCTCTTCAGGTCAGCCATCTAAACCATGATGGCACTAAAAACTCTAACGAAAGAAGAGGCAGAAAACATAATTCTGTCAATAGAGTCCACCCTGAAAGAAGTGCAACAAAGGAAAAGATTAATCGACTATGTAAGAGATAGCACATCTATAGGTGACCAAGCACCTCTCATTGCACTATATGTCACCTTCGACGCTCAAGATTCATCAAGTACATTTAATCATTGAAATGCCCATGCAAAAACGTAGGCTTTGGAAATTTGACAGCAACCTTAGTCGCTGAGAGAACACATGAACCAGAACTAAACGGTGCCACTGAGAGAGCGAAGTCGACACTAAAGGCCACCCAACTGATAACATCGCTAGCCAGCTTGAGGGCGAGCTCGTCGAGGTTTCCATCGTCGTGCTCCTGCACCCGCAGCTAACTGTATGATCTCGGCGGGATGGGGCCGGCAAGGTGCGGCGGTCCAGATAAAACGCAATCCTCTGTTAAGGCAACACATCTCCAGTTTGTCATCAGGCTAAAAGCAGAATAGATCTGGTGGTGGGTATGTTAGCACAGCCTCTGCCGCCGAGTACTTTTCGACGACACTGACGAGGAAATTCCGACGAGACGACACGCACGTATCCGATAACTTCCGTCGAGATGCACGTGCTGCTAGCTGATCGATTCTTTTGATCTAACTAGTACACTCACGCACGCATACGCAAAACAACTTTGATTGCCAAAGGCTCTTGTCGAGCCTTGCTTTCTCTCTTGTATTGCTCAACTCCACGGTGTTGTCCGGTACAAGATTACAAGGTCAGGTGTGTGCATATATATATGCACTACTAGGACCTAATCAACTAGGAGTTGGTATACTACTCCAAAACCTAGTCTAACACATATACGTATACTACCTGGACACTACACCTATTCGGACTGCAATTCCAATACGTGTAGGACACGTGATTATCTAACAATCACCCCCTAATCACGATGTGCTTCTTTACATCGACCTGGGTCCCAAATGCGCCAGCTGCTTCTCGCAGGCGTCATCCTTGGCATTGCTTTCGCCGCTCCAGGCGTCATCCTCCATGTCACCGACTTTACCTTTGTCGGCTTCTCCATGACTTGACGTCGACCCTTCTTGTTCGCGCCTTCGGTATTCGTCGGTTCCTTGATGAACAACGGGTCCTTTTTGTGGTTCATCGTTACCGAATTATTTATCATCCGAAATTCCTTCTTCGGATAGTAGTCCAACACGCGTCTCATGCGTGCTCGCGTCGGTCGTAGTCGTCTCAGCTCTAGTGCAGTCGAAGGCTATACGACATACTCTTCTACGTCTGACCTTGCCCTTCTCTCTTTATCTTTCCAACTTCCACTCGCCAAACTGATAGACTTCAATACAACACACTTGAAGATCATGCTTGGATTTGTTGTGATGAATCTCCAAGCATCTTCTAGACTTCCACATAGCGGTGTAAGATGAAATAGTATGCTCCTTTCTTCTGACCTGATTGAACCAACACCAGTGATTCTTTTATCTGGCCAATTTGCTTCTTGCCTGTTTTCTGGGCAGGCTAGCCTTGGCTTGACTGGACCTACTTTTCTTGGTCCGTCAATTTCTTTTGGCGCTACAGCGCGCACGCTGTTTAGCCTACTTGTTTTTTCAGATCCAACTTCTGGGATGGATGTCCCTAGACCTCCTGACGAAGCTCCTTGAGGCAGGTATTTTCCTTTTAGCCCGTCTCCTTCTGGCGTTTCTGGGTCGCCAGCCCCTAGACCATCCTCTGGTCTATTTTCTGGGTCTCCGTATGAAGCCCCTATCGGCGGATCACATACTTTTGGACCGCCTCTTTCTGGCGTTTCTGGGCCGCCAGCCCCTGGACCTTCCCTTGGCCCGGGCTCCACACGTGAAGCTCCTCCTCCTGGGATGCCGAGCAGAATACATGCGCCACGTCTGCCTACTGTTGCTGGTGGCCATCCTACCGTGCCATTGCCTTCATCATGCAACGCCACGTCTTCTCGATCCTGGACGTCGTGTCCGGCGATGTCGGTAGTCCGAGTACTCTCCGGTTGCGCTTTCGAGCTTGAGGTTAACTCCTTCTCAGAATTTGACATGTTCACGCCGACTTCTTTTGACACCTTGGTCGCCGTACTTGACGTCGCCACACTTGACGAACCAACCGGGGTCACTTCCGGTTCTACAAATGTCATCTCGTCGTTCAAGATAGTCTCCTGCTGCCCCACGTGGACACTAGTGTCGTCGACACCTGCGCATACTACCATGATCGCTCCCCACACATCCTTTGCCGATTTCTTTCCGACGAGGTGTTGTAGCATGTCCGTCGCCATAACCGAGTAGAGCGCCATCAATGCTTGGCTACCCTCTCGATACTTCGCACCTCCCTTGACGTACTCATCGCCACCGGGATCGATGGCTTCCCAAATCTGCTGACCTTCCATGGCGCACTGCATCACAAACGCCCATAGGTCGTAGTGCTTGCGATCCAGACGCGGATACAACTCCGCGCCCACCGTCTCAAACGCTGGTGTCGAGCTCTCGCCAAACTTCACCATTGCCATGACCTCCTAGTACTTTCAGCAGATCACGAACGACAAACTTGGCTCTGATACCAATTGTTAGCACAGCCTCTGCCGCCGAGTACTTTCCGACGACACTGACGAGGAAATTCCGACGAGACGACACGCACGTATCCGATAACTTCCGCCGAGATGCACGTGCTGCTAGCTGATCGATTCTTTTGATCTAACTAGTACACTCACGCACGCACACGCAAAACAACTTTGATTGCCAAAGGCTCTTGTCGAGCCTTACTTTCTCTCTTGTATTGCTCAACTCCACGGTGTTGTCCGGTACAAGATTACAAGGTCAGGTGTGTGCATATATATATGCACTACTAGGACCTAATCAACTAGGAGTTGGTGTACTACTCCAAAACCTAGTCTAACATATATACGTATACTACCTGAACACTACACCTATTCGGACTGCAATTCCAATACGTGTAGGACACGTGATTATCTAACAAGGTAAAGATAAGGACTGTAATAAAAAGGAGTACTCACTCAGTTATGGAGAGTAAGGATCAATTCCACGACATGGCAAAAAGAATGACCAAAATAAAAAGGAGTACTTTCTGAGCTGCAAAAATTTTAAGTAGAAAGTCAGATGAACAACTATGGTATTACCAATGCTCATGTGAGAATAGTACACCAAGAATTTGAGCACAACGTTCAGGAAGAAATGTAAGCTATTTTTCCTCCTGAGGGATCCTATTTAGCGCAGAATTCTATAGATGTTGGCGTTCTAGGTATATGAGAAATTCTATAGATGTTGGCGTTCAGGAAGATTTCATATACCTCTGAGAAATACTATCTTTCCATGTGACTAAAACTAACAGTATTATGCTAAAGGCTTATCTTTAACCTCTGAAAATCCTATTACATTCTTAGAAATAAACCCACTGATGCAATTTACTTTGTAATGCAGATCCAGTTGTTACTGTAAGGAAGTATCATGATGCACTTGATTAGACCTTATTCCCACAAGATACAATAGAAATTGTTGCAGCTACAATTCGGTTACTTACAGAATCATTGCAAGCGTGACCTGAAAGTAACATCAAAATCTAACACTCACAACTGACTGGAACTAATGATAACCTTGTGTAATCCACTATACAGTACTACCAGTTAACTAAACCAATTTTTGTACATTCCCCTTGATATGCTTAGTATTTCAACATAAAAAAGGTAATATTTAATCACAGAGCTGGATCTTTCGAGGAGACAGGTCCCAACACCCATAAAGTTCATATAGAAGATTGGGATCAGGTCTGAAGTAGAATTGCTTACCTTAAGAGCCACATCTGACTGAAGAACCGGAATATTCAATATATTATATTTCACGGAAGATATCTGATCCATGAAATGACATAATGTGTCAATTGTACTCAGACTACAGCTGCAGGCCTTCCTTCCATCATTGCCGTCACCTAAATGTCTTGTAGCATTTTCTTGTTGGGAATCAAAATACTCTTGAGGATCCTATTAAGACCAGAAAGGCATAAGAATCCATAACATTGCAATATATTACGACGGTTGATGTATCTGTTCTTAAGCCATATGATCAACCTTACCTTTATACAAAATGGTGCATATCGGAGACTTCGTGGAGCTTGCAGATCCTCTATCTTAGTCATGCGGTCCACCTTTACCAATCTCTCATGACTGGTATCATAAGAAACAGAACTTGAAGGTGGTTCTACAGTACATAACACATCAGCACAATAAGAAACTATTTAAGGTGAAAAAGAAAGCACATGCTCGGATGTCATTCCTAACCCTTCTTAGACCTCGCAAAATCACGCATAACACAATATAATTACGTTACATGCTAAAAAAACATACCATGCTTTGAAATTAACGGCCAATAAGTAATTGCATACCTAGAAAATTTAACCTAAAGTTAGAATTCCTCTGATATGAAGGGGAAAGCACACCAACACAAAATAATTATTACAGCACTATAGTTTTGCAACCAGCAGTTTAGGACCATTGATTTGTGCAATTGTCAATGCATTATTTTTCAGGACATGGTTAATAAAGAATTATTTCCAAGTACATCATTCATATGGGGCCAGAATGAATAAGTGTAACTGCAGAAGAACTTTTTGCATAGCCAAATATCTAGGGTCATTATCATATCATATATAAAGGACAACAATGGATTTCTTTTTAGAACCACAACTATTGGTAGCTAGCATAGAAACATAATAGCTGGAAAAAACAGGAACACCTTGCGACAACCATAAAAGATAGCAGTGCCTTAACTATGAGCACTAAGAACTCAACACAGCAAATAAGGCACGGATACAAGTACAGACATATGCTAACCTGACACGCATGATAGCTTCAAATCCATTGGTTCAGTTTCACTGGATTAGAAGGATCTCACCATGGTTGGAGGCTATTGATCTGGATGTGTGATGTCTCAATGCACGGCGCCCAGAAAAATGCTTGATGGCGGTGTTGATGTAGAGCTCGTTGGGAACCCCAAGGGGAAGGTATGATGAGCACAATAGCAAGTTTCCCTCAGTTATGAAACCAAGGTTTAATCGAACCAGTAGGAGCAAGGAAACACCCCAAAGGTGTTACTAGCTGAGCTTTGGCAGGGCACACCACCGGTGCTAATAGCAACGTGGAGACCTGCACAACACAACCACAGAACTTTGTCCCCAACTTGTGATGAGGTTGTCAATCTCACCGTGTTTTGCGGAAAACAAAGGATTAAACGTATCGAATAGAAAGAAGTAAAAGTTTGCAGAAAGTAAACACAAAAAAGTAAATAGTTGTACATTGAATGTAAAGAAAAGGACTGGGATCCATAATTCACTAGAGGTGGCTCTCCTTAAGATAGATAACATGCTGGGTGAACAAATTACAGCGGGGCAATTGACAAACACCGAGAAAGCAATACATGCATATACTAATCATCTTGACTCCTTTGAGACTTGATTGGGCATTACAACATTATACATAGACCGCCATCCAACTGAATCTATGACTAATAATCCACCTTCAGGTTATCATCCGAATCCCCTCCAGTATTAAGTTGCAAGCAACAGATTATTGCTTTACGAACTGCGTGTAAAGTAAACAATACGATTGTTCTATGAACAAAGGATTGTTGTTTTCTCCCTAGTAGCAACAGCACATCTAGTACCTTAGAGATTGCTGTCACTTCCCCAGATTACTAGAGGCATGAACCCACTATCGAGCATAAATACTAACTCTTGGAGTTGCTAGCATCTACTCGGCCAAGATAGCTACTAACAACGGAAAGCATGCAAGATCACAAATAACAAAGACATGATAGAATCAATAATCAATCTGAAATAGCATCTCAATATCCATCGGATCCCCGCAAACACAACATGCAGAATTTCAAATAGATGATCTTGATCATGAACAGAGCTCACAAGATCTAAACATGAAAGCACAAAGGAGGAGAACCAACCATCTAGCTACTACATGGATCCGTAGTCCAAGGATGAACTACTCACGCATCACACCGGAGGCTTACATGGTGATGAAGAAGGCCTCCAGGGTGAATTCCCCTCTTCGGCATGGTGCCGGGAAGAGCTTCAGATCCCTCCCAATCTAGGGATGGAGATGGCCATGACTCTGAACTCTTCGTGGATTTTGATCGGGCACTTAGGGTTTTTGTCCAAGGCAATATATTGGCGGAAGGAGGCGAGGGTGCGGGGCGCCACACCACCCCAGCTGGGCCAGGCCTGGCCACTGCCAGGTGGTGTGGTGGCCCCCAGCCCTCTCCGTCTCAGTGTCGGCACTTGATGACATCCAGAAAAATAGGCACTTTGGCTTTTGTCCCGTCCAATTTCGAGAATATTCATTTTTTGACTTTCCTGGAACCAAAAACACCAGAAAACATGCAGCTGGCACTGTGGCTCTTGTTAATAGGTTAGTCCAAGAAATCATATGAAAAGTACTCCAAAGTTGGAACAAAACGCAAGAAAGTGGATAAAACCAAGCATGGAACATCAAAAATTATAGATACATTTGCAATGTATCAACATCCCCAAGTTTAACTCCTGCTCGTCCTTGAGTAGGTAAGTGATAAAAAGAAAGAATAATTTTTGAGGTGACATGCACCATCAAATACTTGATCAAAGTATTTGCAAAACATTCAAAGCTAGGATCATAGTACTTCAATCATAGCATGAAAGACAAAGTTCTAGGAATAAGACAAAGAAACTGTGATGCAACATGAAAAGGCACAAACAAAAGATTCATGAATAACAATGCTTTGCAAGACGTTTGTTTGTTTCACATAAAGAAAACATAGCATAATAGTATTCAGCTTGTCCCTCAATAGAGTAGCAAATATAAATGCATAGGACACCTTCAAAGTTCATAAGAGTGACTAGATACAATAGTTTA
The DNA here is from genome assembly GCA_023614405.1 of Avena insularis. Classification (NCBI taxonomy): domain Eukaryota; kingdom Viridiplantae; phylum Streptophyta; class Magnoliopsida; order Poales; family Poaceae; genus Avena; species Avena insularis. The sequence continues at coordinate 3,955,304 of CM042692.1, read as the reverse complement.
AAACAAGCAATATCAAAGTATGCATCAATCAACTAGTCTTGGGACAATGCACATAGAACTAAGAATGGCCACTATGCTCTCAAAGTAGGTGCATAAAGATAGAAGGTGGAGACTCAATATAATGGTGGAAGAAAAGCCTTTGTAAAAGGAAGTAGGGATTCAAGTATCATAAAGAGCTTCCAAAAATTATGGTACTTATAGCTTTCAGCTCTCATTGCCCCTATCATAAGCATCTTGAAGTGGTTAAGGTTAAAGTGACACAACTAAGAGGATATGCTTGACAAGTTATAAACCGAAATCTCATGCCCCTTAATTACGAAGACCGATCCTCATGCTACTCAACTTCAGTCATGAGTAAGCTCTTGTCATTGTAAGTACATGTGTATCATTAAGAACCGCCAACGGGGTACCCCTTGCACATGATACGGGAGCTTTCCCATAATCAAAATGACAAGGCAAGCAGACAATGAGCATCTCAGCGATCTTTTTATTTGCTATTTGCATAGGTTTTTATTGAGGATGCTTCATAGAGTGCTCATTATGGTGATGCTGCAAGTTTCCACGATGATTAAGCATGGCTTAGGCTAGAGGCCCAGGCGTTTCTCTAACACACATATAAACTCCATGATCTTACAAGTTCCACTTTTATTTCACACCGCCGGGATCCGTAAGCAAAAGAACATGATATCAACGGGGTACAAAGTACAAGTGCAATGTTGAAAGCGTTCCCCATGGTACATGGTTTTGCTAATTTCAACTTATAAAGCGCAAGAATATACGCAACAAAGAAGGACCCAGTGGTTCAAGTTTATTAGATGCAAAAAAGTAAAGTGTGGCATCAAGTTCGTGAGAGCTTTAATCACTAGTTTTCTCATAACAAGTTTAATTTGGAAGGTAAACAAAAGCATGAATATACTTGGAATAGCATAAGCTAGTAGGTAGGTATTGTGGACTCTTTGGAATAACTTGGTTTAGGGAGTTGGATGCATGAGTGGAACTCATACTTGGTTGTGGAGGCTAGCAAAAGACTGGGAGCGACAAACTAAGAGAGCAATAATGGCCATAATCATGCAGAGCGACAAAACATCACTGATCAAAGCATAAAGTGATATTACAAGTTGAAAACTAAAGGATCATAAAGGCTATGGTGACTTGGGATAGCCATAACATGGCGTGAGCATGTGCCAAGTCAACCCAAATAAAGCATCAAAGGAGAATACTACTATACTATGCTTTAATATGCTAAAACAACGCATGATTCATCCAAGGCACATTAAGCAATCTCAATTGTTTATAAAAAGTCATGATACAACAAAGAATACTAAGCATAAAGCCAAAACAATATCAAGCATGGCATGGCAAAGCATAGGCCACAGTCAAAAACAAGCTCTTTTTACCACATAAGCATGAACTTTCCTACTCTTTTCCAAACCAAACCAAACTATTTGCAAACCAATGTAAGAAAGAGGGGGTCCAACCAATTTATTCAGAAAACTAAGCAAACAAAAGCAAACGAAAACCAAAACTAAAACGAAAAAGAAGACGCTCCAACAAAAACACAACTGTGCATGAAACAATAAAAATGAAGCATTTGGAAGAAACCTGAGATTTTTATTGATGAAGAAGGGGATGCCTTGGGCATCCCCAAGCTTTGACGCTTGTACTTCTTGGATATTTCTTGGGGTGACACGCGTGTCATTCCTAAGCTTGAGCTTTAGTCCATTCTTCATCTCATTACTCTTTCCTTCCATACACCTGAAATTTTTCCTTCATACAAAACTTCACACAATCTTTATTAGCAACATTAGTGCACTCAAGATAAATAAGTCTTAAGGTTCAGTTCTAACACCAAATAAACTTCCATTAGAACACTAGCTACTGTAGAACTTCCCTCAAAAAGCTCAATTCCCCAAAAGAACTCAAAAAGGAACCAACAAGAAGCAAATGCAGAAAATGGCAGAAATCTGTCAAAACAGACCAGCAGGTAAAGACGAATTTTTTCGAAGACCTTGTGTTGCTCAAATCAAAAAGTGTTGAACTAACGAAAGTTAGATAACAACCTGGGTCATAAGAACAAAAGATTACAGCTCAATCCGACATACAGAGCTCTCTCACTAATTTTAACGATGAAGCACAAAAATCTGTTTCGGGACAGCACTTTCCCAATCATTACTTCTCTCTCATTAGAGGTTACTCTTGGCACAAAAAGCAAATAAAAAGGATAAGGAGAGGTTATTACAGAGTTAATAACTTCCAAGACTCATCTAAAACTTTTGGGTTATCTCCCAATAAGTACTTTTCTTTAACGCCTTTAAGTTAGGCATAAGAAGCAAAGAAAGAATCAAGTGTTCTCAAATGAAGAAGCATTAAGACCAAATTTTGTTTTCATAGGAGAAGCAAAAGAAATCTTTTCTCTCTTTTTAGGGAAGTGTTCTATACCTTTCTTGAGTGGGATTTGATATTTAATGGTGCCTTCTTTCATATCAATGATGGCACCAACAGTTCTAAGAAAAGGTCTTCCCAAAGTAATAGTAAAAGAAGCATTGTATTCAACATCCAAAACATAGAAATCAACGGGGACATAGGAATTGTTAACCATAATAAGAACATCATTAAGACTCCCCATGAGTTTCTTTTTAACATTATCATTAAGTGGGACATTCAAATAGCAATCTTCAAGAGGAGGCAAATCAAGCATATCATAAATCCTTCTAGGCATACTAGAAACACTACTATCAAGATCACATAAAGCTTTGAAATCAAAGTCATTCACTTTCATATTAATGATGGGTTCCCAACCATCCTCTTGTTTTATAGGAATAGAAGCTTTATGTTTCATCTTTTCTTCTTTAATCTTTATGAGAGCATCAGTAATGTGTTTTGTAAAGGCCATGTTCATAGCACTAGCATTAGGACTTCTAACAAGCTTTTGTAGGAACTTAATAACTTCAGAGATATTGCAACCATCAAGATCAAAATCAAATTTATCATCTAAAGTAGTAGAACTATTACTAGCCTCAACACTAGTGGTGGTAATAGTAGAAACACTAATGTTTCTAGCAATTTCATCTTCTCTTTCCCACTTAGCATGTAATTCAGCTAATAGTCTAACATTTTCATCAATTCTTACTTGTATGGCATTAGTAGCTGCAAAGGGATTATCATTAGTTTCAGGTTTAGCAGCCATTTTATTCAAAGTAGATTGAGCTTCAGCTAAAGATGCTATATTTCTTTTAGCATTAGAGAGTTTTTCCTCAATAGTTTTATTGAAAGTAGTTTGTTTACTAATAAACTCTTTAAGCATAACTTCAAGTTCAGAGGGAGCACTCTTATTATTGTTGTAAGAATTTCCATAAGCATTACCATTGTTGGGAGGATATGGCTTATAATTGTTGTTACCAAAATTGTTCCTATAAGCATTATTACCATAAGCATTGTTGCCAAAATTGTTATTTCTTATGAAGTTCACATCAACTTGCTCTTCTTGAGCAACCAAAGAGGCTAAAGGAACATTATTTGGATCAATATGGGCTTTCCCATTAACAAGCATAGACATAATAATATCAATTTTATCACTCAAGGAGGAGGTTTCCTCAACAGAATTTACCTTCTTACCTTGTGGAGCTCTGTTAGTATGCCATTCAGAATAATTAACCATCATATTGTCCAAAAGTTTTGTTGCAGCATCCAATAGGTTCCTTGAAGAATAGTTCAATCTTGCATAAAAAGTTTAGATGATCATCCAAGCAGTCAGTCCATGAGTGGGACAATTCTTTACCAAAGATTTCATTCTTTCCCAAGATTGAGCAACATGCTCATTATCAAGTTGTTTAAACTTCATTATTTCACTTCTCATGGATATAATCTTAGCAGGAGGATAGTATTTTCCAATAAAAGCATCTTTGCACTTAGTCCAAGAATCAATACTATTCCTAGTTAAGGAATTCAACCATTCTTTAGCTTTTACTCTCAAAGAGAAAGGAACAATTTCAGCTTAATAATATCACCATCTATATCCCTATGCTTTTGCATCTCACAAAGTTCAACAAAGTTATTTAGATGGGAAGCAGCATCTTCATTACCAATACTAGAAAATTGTTCTCTCATAACAAGATTGAGCAAAGCAGGTTTTCTCTCAAAGAAAGTATTTTCAACCATAGGTGGAGTAATAGGTGTGCTCATAAAATCATTGTTGTTGGTGCTAGTGAAGTCACACAACTTAGTGTTTTCAAGGGTAGTCATTTTTTTTGGGTTTTCAAATAAGAAAGCAAACTTGTAGAACTAATTTTTTTGTGTTTTTGAAGAACAAAACAAGCAAACAAAGGAAAAAGAAACTAAGCAAAACAAAAACAACAAAGTAAAAAGATTGGCTATGAGGGACTCCCCTTGTGAAGATGTCCTTGACTCCCCGGCCACGGCGCCAGAAAATCGCTTGATGGCTCAATGCACGGCGCCCAAAAAAATGCTTGATGGCGGTGTTGATGTAGAGCTTGTTGGGAACCCCAAGAGGAAGGTATGATGAGCACAGCAGCAAGTTTCCCTCAGTTATGAAACCAAGGATTAATCGAACCAGTAGGAGCAAGGAAACACCCCAAAGGTGTTACTGGCTGAGCTTTGGCAGGGCGCACTACCGGTGCTAGTAGCAACGTGGAGACCTGCACAACACAACCACATAACTTTATCCCCAACTTGCGATGAGGTTGTCAATCTCACCGTGTTTTGCAGAAAACAAAGGATTAAACGTATCGAATAGAAAGAAGTAAAAGTTTGTAGAAAGTAAACACAAAGAAGTAAATAGTTGTAGATTGAATGTAAAGAAAAGGACCGGGATCCATAATTCACTAGAGGTGGCTCTGCTTAAGATAGATAACATGCTGGGTGAACAAATTACAGCGGGGCAATTGACAAACACCGAGAAAGCAATACATGCATATACTAATCATCTTGACTCCTTTGAGACTTGATTGGGCATTACAACATTATACATAGACCGCCATCCAACTGCATCTATGACTAATAATCCACCTTCAGGTTATCATCCGAACCCTCCGAGATTAAGTTGCAAGCAACAGATTATTGCTTTACGAACTGCGTGTAAAGTAAACAATACGATTGTTCTATGAACAAAGGATTGTTGTTTTCTCCCTAGTAGCAATAGCATATCTAGTACCTTAGAGATTTCTGTCACTTCCCCAGAATACTAGATGCATGAACCCACTATCAAGCATAAATACTAACTCTTGGAGTTGCTAGCATCTACTCGGCCAAGATAGCTACTAATAACGGAAAGCATGCAAGATCACAAATAACAAAGACGTGATAGAATCAATAATCAATCTGAAATAGCATCTCAATATCCATCGGATCCCCGCAAACACAACATGCAGAATTACAAATAGATGATCTTTATCATGAACGGTGCTAACAAGATCTAAACATGAAAGCACAAAGAAGGAGAACCAACCATCTAGCTACTACATGGATCCGTAGTCCAAGGATGAACTACTCACGCATCACACCGGAGGCTTGCATGGTGATGAAGAAGGCCTCTAGGGTGAATTCCCCTCTCCGGCAGGGTGCCGGGAAGAGCTTCAGATCCCTCCCGATCTAGGGATGGAGATGACGGCGGCTACAAACTCTTCCGTGGATTTTTGATCGGGCACTTAGGGTTTTCGTCCCAAGGGCCATATATAAGCGGAAGGAGAGGCCGAGTGGGTGCCGGGAGCGTCCACACCACCCCCTGGCGCGGGCCAGGCCTGGCCACGCGGCCAGGTGGTGTGGTGGCCCTGGCCCCTCTCCGTCTCGTATTCTGGCACTTGATAACATCCGAAAAAATAGGCACTTTGGCTTTTGTCCTGTCCAATTTCGAGAATATTTATTTTCTGACTTTCTTGGAACCAAAAACAGCAGAAAACAGGCAACTGGCACTGTGGCTCTTGTTAATAGGTTAGTCCAAGAAATCATATGAAATATACTCCAAAGTTAGAATAAAACACAAGAAAGTGGATAAAAGCAAGCATGGAACATCAAAAATTATAGATACATTTGCAATATATCAATGTGGTGCATATGAATTTGGTCTGCCTAGACAAATGAATCAATCAAAAAAGAGTAGAAAATAATTAATACCTGCCATACATTTCTATGAAATATAAATGAAAGATCTCAAGTGCAACAATATGGCGAGCCTCCAACATGCCTATGAAAAATCGGCATTTTGCTGACCTTATTTTGCTTCTAAATTGAGCCGCCGATACGCCTATGCAAAACAGAAACCTACAATCATTCACATTACGTAGAAAGCGTGAACGACAGTGAGGAGACATGATAGTAATAGGGAGCTAACCTCAACATCTGAATATGTTCCTGTGCAAATCTAACAAAAATACCACTCCACTGTTTTAACATCCATAGATTATTTTCTCATGGACCAAAAGGTCAACAAATGAAACCTGTAATTAGTAATATCAATAAAACCGGTGTAAAGCACAAGACTGAAACTGTTACCTTTGAATACGACAAGATAGTGCAGATTGAGAAAGCTGTGTTGACGGGGCCATGAGGATAGAACTGCTTTGTAGTCTGTTGGATGTAGTAGGCTCCCATCTTAGTAATCTCGAGCTGTAAATTAGACTGGTCAAATTTTTATCACCTCTCCTAGAGGTACATCACTAAACATGTATAATTAATCATGTAATCACTTAGAACTTTATTTACAGTCGCTAAATTTAATTAACAATGCAAGGAAATATATATTTCACGTCAAATGTTGAAATGAGAGAAGCACAATAAGATTATACTACTACGGTAAGATGCGTACTACTAAAGAACAATAAGATGCATACTACTACAGTACTACCATGTGAAGAAATTAAATAAGCCCGACAAAGTACATTTGCAAAGCACGATAGCCAGCACCGAACAAAGTCATTTGATCAAGCAATTCATCTATGGTCTACTAACCCACACACTCGATCTAAAACAATTGCATACATGTATGCAATCACGAACGGGATATAGATCGAAACAGCCTCTGAACGACAATAAAACATTCACAAAAAGAAAACACACATATTAGGTACTTGATACTACCATATAAAAAGTAGATACCATATAGATTAATTAAAGGGTGCCATGTACTTATGTTAATTAAAAGACTACTACCAAAGATTGTTGCACTGCAGAAACAAAAAAAGATGGAAAAGAGGTAGAGGGGCAGCAGTTGTGGAAGTAGCAGTGTACCACACCATGGTGACTACTATCGGATCCACCTCGTGGTTCGGCCATCTGAGAGAGGGAGGGAGAAACAGACGCACCGTTGAAGCTCCTTATGCCGCCATATGGGAGGATAGAGTCCGCCAACCAGCCGGGCGCGACGAGAAATGAAGAGATGGAGGCTTTTTTGGGGGGGGGGGGGGGCGCTCGTCCTCCTCCTTCAATCCTCTCTTCTTCACCACTCATTCTCCCTCTCTGCTCCTCCTCTTCCTCTTAGTTCTCACCAACAGGAACTTCAACTCTTTCATTGAAGCACACAGCTAGACCAATTCTTTGTGGAAGCATCTTGGTGGTCTGTCCAGCAACATCTCCATTCGCTTAAGATCACAAAAATGGTAGGAACGAAAGCACTTGAGAGGAGGTAGGAACACATACCCATGAGAAAAATCAACCGACTCTGGAGCTCTTCTAAGCCATGAACGATTGAACCCCTCTCTCCCTCACAAACCGTCGCACCGTAGCCACGACGCTGAGGACGGCGGCTTGACCTGAGGAACAAGGAGGAGGCAGAGAGGAGCAGCGGGAGGAGGTGCCTTGTTTCCATTGCTGCAGACAAGACGGAGACGCCTAGGAGTCAGAGATGCGTCTTGCAGGCTGAGGGCGACGGCGGAGATGGAGGGGCCAGAGGCAGAGGAAGAGGAAGAGACGACGCGGAGTGGGGGAGAAAGAGGCGGCTCTGTCGCGGGTGGGGTTGGCCAATCAGGGGCGGCTAGGTTTTCTCCCACCAAGCACGGCTCGCACGATACGCTGTCAGACCGACTCGTTCGCCCTTGCAGTGACCGGGAGCGGGGCCAGGCGCAGCGAGGGCCCAACAGAAGCAGCTCAGCAGACCACCAGCCGGGTAAAAGTGGGCTGGTCCATGTGGTAGAAATGGGTTGAACGGACAAGATTTGCTCTTAGGTGTCTCTAACACAGATTTAACGGCCACTAAATTCAGGTTTCTGTGGTAAGCTCCAGGGCTAGCACCGTTTATGCTTTTAGATGGCGCCACCATCCTGTTGAGCCGTCGATTTCTTAAGGACGAGCCTTCTTTTCCGTCTCCGGTCACCATTGTCACGAGCGGCCTAACTGAACGTATGATTGATGCTTGTCAGCACATTAGCACTGTGCACGATGCTACCCAAAGAGGATTTTCGTCTGGACAGCACAAACAATAAATAATCTTCTGAAATTCTTGTCGAGAAGACAAGATAGCACTAGTGCACACCCTCCCTCTAACACCGCTTTGGAGGGCCCTCTAATAGCGGTTGTAGAACCGCTGTTGAGGGTTCGGTGATAGAGGGGGCCCCCTTTAACACCGGTTCTTATACGAACCGGTGTTAAAGGGTGGCGCACGTGGGGCTGCCGCAGGGCTCAGGCCCCCTTTAACACCGGTTCGGTTCTGTGCCGCGGCAGGAAAAGGAGATAAATCTCTGCCGCGGCAGAGTTCTGCCGCGGCAGGAAAACGGCCTAAATCTCTGCCGCGGCAGAGTTCTGCCCGCCTGCTCGGGCGATTTTCGGCGCGCGGGACGGGAGGGGAAGGGGAATCGATCGGGAGCGGTATACACATACATCGGTACATACGAGTACATGAATAATTAAGCAACTATTATTATACACAACATCGTCATTGTGTGGTATTCTCCGTAAACGTTGAAGCATCAAGTACAAGACAAACACGTTCAAACATATATACAACGTTCATTTTGGTGGATATCTAAAGAGTTCTCCGCCAGGCGTGACGACCTCATCAAGTATGAACCCCGCCAATTCCTCTTGAATGGCTCGTATGCGGTCAAATGGTAGGAGTTGGTCCTGCATCCGTTCGATCTGAATATATATGAAGAATAGGGTCAATATATATATATATAAGAATAAAACTCAACACAATTGATGGTAATAAAATAATGTTGTGTACTTTGTTTACTTACTCTAAGTTTTTCTAGTGCGGCTTGGCCCGTCACACATATCGTGTTGCGAATGAACTCGCAAACATAGTACCCACATAATTTATTGCCGTGTCCCTGATGCGCGCACTTTACGAGAATAGAGAGTTCAATCAAAATAATAATCAATAAAGCATGATATAATGGAATTGGAAGCAGAATCAAAGAGATACGCAGACCTAGCTAGCTAGTATTACTTACATTTTAGTCTACAAATTTTAGTTCTTCTGACCATTCACCCACGGCCCTGTCCGTGAACCTTTTCCAAACCCTGTCTGGCAAAGAAAATGGATAAAGGAGTAATTAATTACTTGTTGTCACGAAAATTGCCGATCTAGTGCGATAATATGATTGAAATTACCTCTGGAGCATCTCTCTAAAGTCTGCCCATAGCTCTTTTTCTTTTCGTAACGAGTCCATGACAAGGACTTTTCCTGAGTTAGGTTGAATGACTAGCAGAATAAAGTGGAACCTACGCACGCATAACTCATCATCAGTTACACTTAACATCGAGTGCCAAATGTAATGTGTACAAGAGAGGGTAACAATACTCACGATAAGTTGTAAGGCAATAGTATTTCCCTTTTGGTTTGTTGTCTCAGTAAAGACCTTAGCAATAAATCTTCTGTTTGCCCGGGTTTGGTTCTTACCACTTCTTCATGAACTCTATTTGGGTCAACAAACCCAATGTCAAAAGGTCCTCCTTTCATGCATTCCATAACCTTTTTCCTACATAATAGTATATACATATATGGTGAGCATATATATATACATGCAATTAATGAAGTGAATGAGATGAGATAGAAAATACAGAAATAGTACTTACACACAATAAAGGCTGATGGCAGCTTTGTCGAGTTCCTTCTGATTGAATAGAAAATGCAAGTCTTGAATGTTGAAGTCGATCTCGTCGTCTCCGCACAAGAAAATCTCATCTCTTATATGCGCCATGATCCATTCGTCCTTTCTCGTCTTGCAGAAATCAAGGTACCACTTGTGCAATCTTCGCATCTTTGTTGGTAGATTCTTGAGCTCCTCTTTCTTGACGAGATTCTTCCCATAGTTCCATGGCTGTATGGGGTTGGCATCGCATTTGGGCAAGTTGTCTCCCATGATGTTCAAGTATGCAATGTAAGTCATCCCCATCTCATTGGCCTTTCTTTGTAGCTCTGCCTCGTAATCATTTACGGGAGGAGCGTCCCGTGTGTCGAACACTTGGAGCGGGGCGCATGATTGGTTTTCCTGCTCTCTGAGCATGGGAACTATTTTCTGGGGTGTCGCACGACTGCTACTTTCAGTCTCCCTACGGCGCCTTGCATCCGCCTTCAAAATCTGGCGCTCGTAGTCGGGCACAAGTGGGGTTTCAGGTTTCAAAAGATTTTTGTAAAACTTCTCCACCACCGCCGGATCTATTTTCTCCTTTGGCTCGGCCCGTCTAGGTGCAAAGAATTTCTTGACCTCTTCTTCCGAGATCCTATTGGTCTCCTCGTCGCTGCGATTCCACAGTAAAACCGACAATGGCTTGGTGGAAGGCTACGGGACGTAGTTTTTTGAACTCTTTGTGGTAGTGCTAGTGATGCTCTTCGTGGCAGTGCTCTTCCGCTTACGCTGAGGAGATGGCTGAAGCGCCGGAGATGGCTGACGGGCAGGAGATGGCTGGCCTTACGGAGATGGCTGCCGCAGCAGAGATGGTCAAGCACGGAGATGGCTGCCAGAGGAGATGGCTGAAGCGGCTCAGATCGCTAATGCTGGAGACGGAGGCGGGGGTATGGCCTCCAATTTGGAAGCACGACGTGTTCCTTCTTCCAAAGAATGGTTGTTTTCACTGCAAATTTGAGTTGAGTTTCCCCTTCACCTGTAGCATGGTCAAGCTGTGCTTCCTCATATTCCTTCACAACCTCATCCACCCCGACAATAGCATAGCCATCTGGAATCGGTCGGAAGTGGTAAGTTTCACCAGCTACAGGAGGTAAGGCATAGCCGACAGCCACCTTAATGGATAAGCCCATTAATCTCACATGCATCTCAGCGTGTTCGCTCTCCGTGATCTCATCCACGGGGTATCGAGGACCCGCCATTTCAAGCGCACGACGTTCTCCGTGGAAGCCACGCTGCTTTCAGCAGAAGTCTGGCCGCGGTACCTTTCCAATGCAGGCTCTTCGTGCGCTGAGATGGGCCGGTAGCTTGATGGTTTGTGCATTCACTTGCACCTACGCCACAAGTGCATGTTCTATCTGTGTCATCCGCTCAGACGCTCTTTTTCTTTTCTCGCGCCATCTGTGAAGAGTCGCCCACTCGGCAAACCCATCCTTCCACGCCATACCCCGTGCCTCGTGCATGTCCGTGGTGTTCTTTTTACCGATGGCGCGTGTGAGCTGGTCATTCTCTCTCGGGATGGAAGGTCCTGACGGCTGTTTCCTCGTATGCCGTGATGAGTTCGGACGGTTTGGCAAGGAGGGTTGGGAAGATACACAACTGCTTCGGGTCCAACCTTGCCCCGATTCCGTAGAACCAAGTCTTTGCACGTAGGTCCCACCCATGTGTTTGGGGTGTGATCCCTCTGTCACGCAGGGCCTTCTCAGCTTCCTCCCACTTAGGCCTCTGAGATATGTAGCCACCGACCGTCCTCCGTGATATTCCTTCTTCTGGGCATTTAGCGTATTGGTTTCTGACCTCTTTGTAGCTATAGCATCTTCCTTGTATGCCATAAATTCGTGCCAGTGAGGTCTTATCTTTGCATAATATGCGTCTTCGAAATCTGGAGTCTCGTGAGCTTTGACAAATTTGTTCAATTTTGTCTTCCAGTTGCGGAAAGCGTCAACCATCTTCTTTAGAGTCCACTCTTTGACCTTTTCCTTTATAACCGGTTTGTTTTCATCCTCCTCTAGCAGAAGGGTGAAATTTACCAACAGCGAATTCCAAAGCGTTTCTTTGGATCTTTCATCGACAAAGGTACCGTCGCCCTTCTTTGGCTTATTCCAATATTCAATTATGATTGGGATTTGGTCCCTAACAAGAACTCCAGCCTGACGTACAAATTTGTCTACGGCCTTCTTGGGCTCCACCGGCCTGCCATCAACACGAACTGCTTCGATCGTGAACTTTGCACGATCTTTCAACCGATGGCTCGCGCCTCGCTTGCTCTTTTTCGTAGAAGAAGATGGTTGCTGGCTGGTCGATCCAGAGGGCTAAAAGAAGAAAGAAGCGTTAATTAATACATGTAGAAGAAGATTGTTGGTGGAAGTCAGCAGAGGCTTAATCAATGCATATACCTCGCCGGACTTTGTAATCACTAAATTGCGTTCACCGGAGTCTTCATCTTCTCCATGACTACTTGAGCTGTCATCATGTCCCTCCAAGTTCAGATATTGTGAGGTGTCCTCATCGATAATGTTCTCCATTATTTCTTCTTCTTCAAGGTTTCTACTAAGTGGATCCATAGTTTCTAAAACAATAATATTATCTAGAGTAAGAGAGTAAAGATTCAAGTGGACTTGGATTCATACACAAATATACATATTATTCATACAAAAATACACAAATAAATACACAAATGAAATTAAAACCCTAAGGATGCTTGATCATTTTAAACGAGTTCCGAGGGGTCCAAACCCTAATTCGGAGAAATCCCGGATGCATATGAGAGGGGCTAGCTATAGTGGCTGACCGGAGGATGCTCCAGAAAGCGGCGGCTGGCGGCGCTGGAGAGCGACCTAGGGCGCGCGAGGTAGCGGGTTCGCCTCAGCGTGATGCGGCCTACCTAAAACGGGCAGCGCCACTACCTAGGGGTCACCGGAGCGACGTTAACGACGACGGCCAGCGACGGCGCTTGCAGAGCAACGAGGTGACGACCCTAAACTAATACTAACTATAAAATACACTACATAACCCTAAACTAAATACACTAAACTACACTAAATAAATAACCCTAAACTAAATAACCCTAAACTAAATAAATAACCCTAAACTAATAACCCTAAACTAAATAAACCCTAAACTAATACTAACACTAAACTACTAATAATACACACTAAACTGCACACTTATAAAATACTAATAACTAATTATATACATATATGCAACACGCTGAGGCGAACCGACGGATCCGAGCGGCGGCGACGGGGGTGGCGGCCGACGCGGATCGGAAAGCGGCGGCGGGACGGCAGGCCAGTGCGCGGGTGGTGGATGGTGGCGGCGTGGCGATGCGGCAGCTGACGGCTGGCTGGCGACGGCGATGGCGGCATGATGGCGAGATGAGGGCGGTGACGGCGACGGCTGGACGGCGACGGCTGGACGGCGACGTCTCTTCTTTGCGCGCGCGCTTTCGATCTGGCTGGGGGGAAGCAGGAAGGGGAAGGCGCGCGTTATAACCCCCCCTTTAACACCGGTTCGTGGCTGGAACCGGTGTTAAAGGGGGAGGATTCGTTTCGCGCCCGCACCCCCTCCCCCCTTTAACACCGGTTCTAGCCATGAACCGATGTTAAAGGGGGTGTAAGATAAACGAATAATGCTTTCTTTAACACCGGTTCGTGGCTGGAACCGGTGTTAAAGGGGGGGGCATTTATTTCATGCATTAAAGGGGTGGGGGCATTTATAATTCAAAAAAAGGATATGAATTTAGAAAATTCATATCTTATTCATTTCAACTCACAAAAATATGAATAATATATCATAATTTTCAGAAAAATAATATCTACCCATTCATGTAAAAACATTTTATATTTACTTTAGATGAAAATTTTCAAAATGATTAAAACACTTACATATAAATTTTGATTATTCAATTCAAACAAAAATAAATTGTCAAATCCTAAAACTTTGAACATAAGAAATATTAAGCTCGGAAAATGGAAAATGCCTTTTTGGTGCGATAAAAAGGAAAACTTCCTCTTGCAACATTGTTTGCCATGCCATGATGCACATGTATGCACAATATGGCCATATTATCACAAACTATGCCTTGATTCTAGCCATAACATTGGTCATTTGACCCGAAAGCCAAGAAACCTCGAATGAGATAGGTCATTTTGTGAAGGAGATAGAACTGGAATTAAAATATAGAATGCAACTAATAGTAAGTTAGATAAAGCACGACTAAAAATTAAGATACATAAAAGAACTGAAAATTAAGATACATGGCCAGATTAAGTAATAATCGGCCAAACTTGTTTCAGAATGTTGGAGTGATTCAGTCATGCTCCTACCTACATCTGTAATACTCGCCATCTTTGTACTCGTCCATCGCTGCCGTCATTATCGCCGCCGGGTCAGCCAGAATTGAACCTTGAAGGATGAGTACGCTGGGCTGGACTTGAGGGTAGCGCAGACGGGGTTAGAGTCGGCGGCAGGTCATAGGCCATGACGCCTGGAGAGTCCGACCACGCCACCATAGCCGGCCGGCCTCGTTGAAGTTCGGAGAAGGTGGGCCGTCCTCCTCGTGCTGGCGGCGCCTCACGCCGATCCACGAAGAAGGCTTCCCAAGTAGGGAAATAGTCGGGATGCCATCTGGGATTCTCCGCTGCTCGGCGTGAGCTCAAGTAGTAGTGGTTCGTGATGGCCATCCGCGTGCCACACCTAGAGCGACAGAGGAACTGCACGCCCGGCACTCAGCATCCAGCCGACGGGGACACAAGAGTTCAAGGGGTAGTTCGAGGCGCAAAGCGCCTCCGCCTCCCTGGGGGTTAGTGCTACGGTGGAAGCCATGGGAAAGAGTGATGAGGTTGCAGATATGAGTCTAGAGATGTGCAATGACAATGGAGTCCAACCCTACATATATATATAGTGAAGAACTGACAGGAAGAACTGGAGGGAAGAACTGGCGGGAAGAACTAGCGGGAAGAAAAATGGCGGGAAGAAAAATGGCGGGAAAAAATGACAGGAAGAAAAATGGCGGGAAAAAATAGCGGGAAGAAAAATGGAGGGAAGAAATAGAAGGAAGATAAATGGCTCATTTAATACATATACTATTAACAGAAGAAATATGACATTGATTTCCATGTTGAGATATATATGTGTGCCAAAAATGGCTCAATTAATACATATAGTCAATCTTATGATCGCGTCGGCCGTAACCATGGAGTATCAACATCATTTAACAGGATGGTTGGGTCAGTCTTCACTCTGAAGGGCGGAATTTCATCAAACTTATTATAATCTTCTGACATGTCTGTCTTGTCCTCCACTCTCACGATGTTTCTTTTCCCTGAAAGAACTATGTGACGGTTTGGCTCATCGTGTGATGTATCTGTTTGCTTATTTTTTTTTTTTCGGTTTGGTAGACATGTCCTTCACATAGAAAACCCGAGCCACAACATTGGCTAAGACGAATGGTTCGTCTAAGTTCTTGTCTACCTTCATAAGATTGTTGAGATCCACCGTTGTCATTCCGCATTCTTGTCTACCTCAACCCCCTCCGTTAGCTTGACCCATTTGCATCGAAACAAGGGGACCTTAAAATTAGGTCCATAGTCAAGTTCCCATATCTCCTCTATGAACCCATAATACATGGTCTTTTGCCCATTGTCTTCTGCTGCATCGAAGCGGACACCACTATTTTGGTTGGTGCTCTTTTTATCTTGGCCTATCGTGTAAAATGTATTCCCATTTATCTCGCACTTTGGAAAGTACATACATCGAAGATGGTGTCCCGCCAACAAGTACAGCTGATCCCCAATAGTGGTGTTATTCGTGAGAAGTCTTTGCAGCCGCCAAAACTAGCCATGTGTTCACTTATAATCTATTCATCGACCGCCCGTGTTTGAGGCGATTAAATTCTTGTGTTCATTGATATACGGGCAACCAAGATAGATCTTTGTAAAACCGTAGTGTGCTTGATTGAGAGAATGCCCGTCCTACATATCATTGCTTTACATCCTAGGGTGCCTTTTCCACGCAGCTCCTCATGTCGTGATTCTCGAACACCAATCGCCTTTAAGGTCAGGAATAAAATCAACACGTAACTCAATGACCTCCTCTACATAGCCCTTGGAGATGCTTCCTTCCGCCTAGCACGGTTATGAACATATTTCTTTAAGACTCCATGTACCTCTCAAAGGGAACATATTGTGTAGAAATACAGACCGAGAATGGCAATCTCTTCTACTAGGTGAACAAGGAGATGCGTCATAATATTGAAGAAGGATGGTGGGAACACCAACTCAAAGTCGACAAGACATTGGGCCACATCTCATCAGAACCCTGGTAGGCTTTCTGGATCGACATTTTTGAGATATTGCATTGAGGAATGCACATAGCTTCACAATGGGTTCTCGAACATTTTCAGGTAGAAGCCCCCTCAATGCAATCGGAAGTAATTGTGTCATAATCACGTGGCAGTCATGAGACTTCAGATTTTGGAATTTTTTCTCTGCCATATTTATTATTCCCTTTATATTCGACGAGAAGCCAGACGGGACCTTGATCGCTTTCGCATTAAAAAAGATTTCTTCTCTCGCTTATTAAGAGCGTAGCTGGCAGGAGTTAAGTGGCATCGTTTACCCTTCTTGTTCTCAGGATGCATAGGCTCTTCAGGGTCTTTCAGACGTTGCTGGTCCTGCCGTGCCTCCGGTGTATCTTTTGTCTTCCCATACACTCCTAGGAATCCTAGCAGGTTCACGCAAACATTCTTCGTCACGTGCATCACGTCGATTGAAGAGTGGACCTCTAAGACTTTCCAATAGGGTAGGTCCCAAAATATAGATTGCTTCTTCCACATGGGCGCGTGTTCGGCATCATCATTCGGAACAGATAGATTGCCAGGACCTTTTTCAAAGATTACTTCTAGGTCCTTGACCATACCAAATACCTCCTCACCGGTACGGAGGAGAGGCTTCCTCCGGGCTTCTACCAGACGTTTGAAATGCTTGCCTTTCTTTCTTCGGATGCGTGTTCTAAGAAATCGACGATACCCTAGGTACACAACCTTCTTACATTTATCCAAATATACACTTTCAGTCTCATCTAAATAGTGTGTGCATGCATTGTATCCCTTGTTTGTCTGCCCTGAAATGTTACTAAGAGCAGGCCAATCATTGATGGTTACGAAAAGCAATGCTCGTAGGTCAAATGGCTCCCCTTTGTGCTCATCCCACATACGTACACCTGGTTTGGCCCACAGCTGTAAAAGTTCTTCAACTAATGGCCTTAGGTACACATCAATGTCGTTACCGGGTTGCCTCGGGCCTTGGATGAGCACTGGCATCATAATGAACTTCCTCTTCATACACAACCAAGGAGGAAGGTTATAGATAGATAGAGTCACGTGCCAGTGCTGTGACTGCAGCTCTGCTCACCAAAAGGATTCATGCCATCTCAGATTAGACCAAACCTTAAGTTCCTTGCGCCACGTGGAAGTCCGGTACTCTCGCCGACTTTTCTCCACTGTGACCCATCAGCGGGTGTCTCAACATCGCCTTTTCTTACGGTCTTCCATGTGCCATCGCAACAACTTGGCATGCTCTTTATTTCAAGAGACGCTTAACCGTGGTATTATAGGAGCATACCACATAACCTTGGCAGGAACCTTCTTCCTAGGGGCCTCGCCTCAACATCGCCAGGATCGTCTCGTTCGATCTTATACCGCAGCAAAGGCATACCGGACATGCATCCAAATTCTCGTATTTCTCACCGCGGTAGAGGATGCAACATTAATGGTGCATGTATCTTCCTGACGCCTAATCCTAGAGGGCGCATAACCTTCTTTGCTTGGTATGTACCGTCGGGCAACTCATTATTTCTTGGAAGAAGATTCTTCATTTTACCAACAACTTTGAAAATGCGCCGTCACACACTGTTCCGCCTTCCATGGCAGCAAATCCAAGATGTGCTACCTAGCTTTTGTGGCCATCTTCGCAAGTTGGTTACAACAATGTTTTGTGATCCTTTAACATCTGCTCCAGCTTCTCCTTTTCAGTTTCACATTCTTCCTTTGCATCAAGAATGGCCCACCAAGATCGCCATCAGCGGGCCCATCTGCCGCCTCTTGATCTTCATTATCTACCCCTGCGAGATCATCATATTCAGGATACATATTATGATAGTTGTCATCATCCTCTTCTTCTTCGTTGTCTTCCATCACAACCCCTTTTTCTCCGTGCTTGGTCCAACAATTATAGCTGGGCATGAAACCGGATCAAGCGTGTGGGCGTGAATGGTTCTGGTATTTGAGTAGTCTTTCTTGTTCGACAAAGGAACACACGGACAACACATAAAACCATTGTGACCACGGTTTGCATTAGCCACAACGATGAAATTTTGGAGGCCCGTAATGTACTCGGAAGTGCGGCGGTCACCGTACATCCATTGCCGGTTCATCTGCATTAATATATAGTATATATCAAAAAATAATAGGGAGATGACCATTTATATATATAGTACATCAATGACACATGAAAGGATAGTTGCCTACCTCGACCGAGAAGGAAAGAGCAACGAGAAAACTTATTTTGAGCTCTCGGGCATTTCACCGAACACCTCTTGTGCATACGAAAAAAACACAAAATAGCACACTTCACACCCTCTTGCTAGGCTCCAAAATGAGATAGTGAAAAAATGGAAGAGTGGGGTGTGAGCTGCGGTGATATAGTTTCCCTTTAACACGGTTCAAGCCACGGTGTTAAAGTGTTATGCAAGCCATCTGTGCAGGGGCCTTTAACACCGGTTCGTGCCACGGGCCATTTCCAGGCTCAACCAAAGGCCTCATTTCCACTAGTGACACTTGCCGTTGCCACTGGTAGGACCACTACCAATTTGAGAAGTAAGTAAACCATATCATACACTTTATGCCTCTTTGTTTCAACAAGCTTAACTAAGAGGTCAACAAGATTATCTAGGCCTTGAAAGTTCTCATCTCGTCTCATGTCATCAATGTAATTATCAAGTTGCAATTCAAGCTTGAGAAAATAATTTCCTGGGATATCATTTGGGTAAAACTCAGCTAGTTTGCGTACCTTCTGTGCATCAAAAGAAGCAAATGAGTTTGAAGGTTTGAGGGCTGACATACAAGACAATAACTCCATATTAACCTCATCAAACCGATTATCAAGCTCTTGACTAATTTGATCGATGACACCAATATATACTTCTCTTCTGAAGTGGTCATCATTTGTTTGGTTTCGAGCACGAGCATACCTTGCTGATTTTCCGTAAGACACATAATTACCATCCATAGAAGGAACTTCAACACCATGTTTCTCACAAAACAAAGTGACCTTCTCAAGAAATTGAACCCAACCATTAGACCTCAATTGTTGCATTCTGTTCTTTGCCCCATTAACAAGTCTGATGGCATTAAGAATATCTTGCTCCCTTCTTTGCAAACACTCAGATAATTCATTTGTATATTCAAGAATTAGAACCATTAAGTGCGCAAAGAAAACAAACTCAAAGGTCTCAAATGCTCCAAGAACATAATGTATTCTTGTCCAACCATCCTTATATGAAATATCATCCCCAAGCTCGGTGAGTACATCATGAATTGTGGAAAACATAACAATGATGTTGTATACAGTTTTGAAATGAGGGCCCCACCGAGTGTCACCAGGCCTAGGCAAACCCATCTCTTGATTTAATCCACTACTAGTTTCAAGTTCACCACAATCAAGCGCTTTCTTGATACTCTCAAGCCTAGCATTTCGAAGCATGCCATGACGCTTACACGAAATTCCAACAATATTCAACAAGAGAGATACTTGATCAAAAAAGCTTACACAATCTGTATTGCCCTTAGCGACAGCAATGAGAACTAGTTGGAGTTGATGTGCAAAACAATGAATATAATACGCAGAAGATGACTCTTGCATGATCAGTGTTTTTAGTCCTTTAATATCCCCTTTCATGTTGCTAGCCCCATCATAACCTTGACCACGGATTTGAGTCATAATCAAGCCCTGGCTAGCAAGTAAAGCTTCAATTGCACCCTTAAGTGATAAAGAGGTAGTATCATCTACATGAACAACCCCAATAAAGTGTTCACATGGCCGTCCAGATTGATCAACATAACGCAAGCATAGAGCTAGTTGTTCTTTATGTGATATATCACTAGACTCATCAGCTAAAATTGCATAAGGCTCATCACCAAGTTCTTCAATTATTTTCTTTCTAGTTTCTATGGCACAACATTCAATAATCTGCTTTTGTATCTCTGGGCTAGTTAAGATGCAATTACCTGGAGCATTATTTAAAACATACTTGTGCACCTCTTCACTATTTCCAGCAAGAAATTCCAAAAGTTCTAGAAAGTTTCCTCTGCTGCTAGAATCTTCACTTTCATCATGCCCACGGAATGCCAATCCTTGATGCAAAATAAACTTGATACATCTAAGTGAATATGTCAACCTTATCTTGTAAAGACGAAGATCCTCATCAGTCCACTTGTTAATGTGATAATCAATTGCTACCTTTGAATTCCTAAAGCAAATGTATCTCTCTTGAGCTGCGTTATGTGCCTTTGAACCCATATGTTTTAGAAGTGCTTTCTCTCCTATATTCCAATTTCTCCAGCCATCAATAATAAATTTATCTGATCCAGTACCTTTCTTGAACAAGTAACATACAAAGCAAAACACAGAATCCTTCTTGATACTATATTCAAGCCACTCATGATTATAAAACCATACCAAATTGAATTGACGGTCTCTTTTTCCAATCTTTATTTTTGGAAAAACATGTGTATAAGGTTTGAATGGACCTTTAAGAATATATGCTCTTCTAGTTGCATCTTGATCATATAGAAGGTTGTTCATGTCATAAACCGGCAGTGGCGGTGGTGATGGGGGTGGTGGTGGCGGCGGCGGTGATGGTGGCATATGATTCACAACTTCTTGACTTATGGTATCTTGCTCTTGAGGGTGCTCTTCCACCGTAGTTTCAGCCGACGAAGAATTTGAAGCAGCGGCAGCCTTCTTTGCTGCGCGTTTGAAACATGATACAATGTCTCCTTCTCTCTTCTTCATACCTGAATAATTAAAAAAGAACAATATAAGTACCATAAATCGGCTATATACGACATGTGTAAGAAAATACATATGCAGCGCTAGTCTCTTTGCACAAAGAACATGAACAATCATAAAATAGATATTCAGCTACTTCCTCCGATCCAAATTACTAGACTTGATTTTGTCTAGATTCGGATGTATCTAGCACTAACAAATCTAGATATATTTAAATCTAGACAAATCTGAATCAATTAATTTAGATCGGAGTTAGTACTTAGATCATTACCGATGCACGTATGCAGCTTGTCGGAGCCTGACTCCAGGAAATCTCAAAACGTGTTGGGGGCGACGGTACTGTGGAGCGAGGCAGAGACCAGATAGTAGTCGTGCCGGTGACCAAAACCAGAAATAATCTCCGGTACTGGCTGCAACTTGAGAATTGCCGCAGCCCGCCGCCGCAGATCGATCGTTGATCAGATACTCCGGCCTGGCGGGGATAGGAGTACGCGCTGTGGCTGCGTATTCGAGGCCTCGATTGATCAGCCCATGCAGTTGTTGCTAATAATAGCCGTGGCCTGTCTTTGTTTTTTTCCTAGGTAAAGAGTACGTACGGAACTCAGCTGGCTTGTTTTGCACACATCGATCCGTAATTTTTTCCATACCAGTACTACTACATGTTAGGCACGGCTTGCTCCAGGGTATGCCAAGGCCCACCCGGCATACCTGGTAGCTCCGCCACTGGCGCTTCACTCACACATAGGTGCGTCGCGATGGTTGTATACTTGAGAACGGTGATATAATCCAATAAATAAGACTACACACATCAACCGATGCACAGGCAAGGACTACGAGACGGCTGGTCAGGGCTAGGAGATGGCAAGTCTGTGAGCGTTATGGTTTGTGTTTGGCCTGGTGAGGCATGGTGTAAGTCACTAAGTCGGGTGGCGGCCCTGGAGCTTGTAGTGGGTTTTATCGCATTGGCGGACTAGCATCGTGTAGACGACATGGTTCCTCGCTTGTGTGGTTTTCAGCCTGATTTTTGATAAACGGGGCAATGTGTGATTTTTGGTTCTTTTTTTAAAATAAATTTAGTCGACTCTCCATTTGGAGGATTCAGAAAAAAATGAAAGGACTGCCGTAAGACGGGATGAGGAAACTGTTGCAGTCGGAAACTACCATTTCCCTTACGGCGGTGCTGTGAAAATCTATCCGTTCGCTGTGAGATCTGGACGGTTGAGATAAGTCGCAGGGTATGGAAAGAATTGCCACGTTCAAGCCATATAATTTCCGATACAAAATGACTTTACACTATGTAGCATTGTGTTGAGTCATGTTTAGCGATTAGCGTACAGACTGATGATTAAGTGATAGCCGAACCTAGACATAGTGACACACGCGACTTTTCTAAGGGATGACATGAGTATGCAACTAAAATGGAGATACTAGTTTTTTTTTTGAGAACTTAAAAATGGAGATAGTAGAGATATACAAGTCTGATGAAAGGATAAAATGATGCAGGATCTAGACAGAGTACCCTCTAATAAATGTCGTGCGTTGATAATTGTACTCCTACATCCTCTTAGCTTTAATAATTGTACTCCTACATCCTCTTAGCCGGCAGGTAGGATTGTAGCTGTCGTTGTCCACACCGCACCGCTTTCCCTCCTTTGCGTGCACACCCACAAGATGTCACCACTTCAACGAGAAAATAAGTGATACCACCAGAGTAGCGTTATGGCGGACGGGTGACACAGAGTCTTTTATATTATTTTCTCTGAAACTTAGAAAATTTTGAATTTTAAGATACAAAATAAATATCAGCATGTATGTAATAATATACGCTATGCGGGTGCCCAAAATCGTGTAGAAATACATTGCTTTTTGGGTTCAACAATTAAAACTACGGTTTAACAACCCCCTAACCCTAGCAAAAGAAAGTAGCCGGGATACTTCACTTGTGCCTTGTGACGTGGAAGCGATGGCGACGACGAGCTTCATCGCTCCTTGTCGCATGACTCAAGCTCGACGAAGGGCTCGACGAGCGCCACACCACCAGGCTAGCATCGTGCACCTTCCACTGCTGGATCCCCGCTCTATCTGTTCATGGTGTGGAAAATAGTAGAACCCTAATTTTTGTTGTTTGATTTATTGACCCTCGGGGGTATATATAGACGTACACGGAGGGAAGAGACTTGGAGTATAAGAAGATGAGTCCTAGTATATCTCTAAGTCCTATTAGTATTCTAACACATGGTTGAACACCTCCGCCTCGTGGTGGCGCTTCACCTCACACACATAGGTGCGCCGCGATGGTGCAAGAACCCGCTCCGTGACCCTCTCCTTGTCCTTCTCTAGGATGACGTAGTAATAGTCCTGGTCCTCATCGGAAGAGGAGGTTGGCAATGCTGGCGACAGTGGGGAAGCCTGGCCGGCCAAGAGTTCCCTACCTCCGCATTGTACCGGCCTGCGGCCATGATCGGCTCGCACATTTCGTGCAGCCCGCTCCACGGGCCCGCATGGGTCTGTGACAGAGCGTTGTGGGCACGTGCCTGCTTCGTTGCGCTTTCCTGCGGCAGAGAGAGCTAGGTGCCGCACATGGTCGAAGCTCCACGACCACACCCCCACCATACAACTATTGACTGGCCACATCCTGTTGCGAGAGTGCCAGATCAGGTGGGGCGATAGGAGAAATAGGGATGTGATACCGAAAGTGGAATTCAACCCATAGACATATTGCTCGACCGATTCACGGTGGACTGTAAAAGAAATTAAAGGTTGAGCAATATGTGTGTCTGCTTGAGCAAAAGAAAATTCAAAACCACATGTCGGCAGAATTTTTAATGAGCGGGCATATTAAATGCTCGAGATGCTCTTACTCATGACCTACAATTGTTATCTACTCCCTCTGTTTCAAAATATAAGGTGTTTTATCTTTATGAAAGGAATGTATCTAAACATTTTTTAGTGTAGGTTCATCTAGATTTGGAGCGAATCTATACAGTAAAAGTGATCTAGATACACTCCATCTTATATTTTGAAACGGAGGGAGCACTAGTAGAAAATGGGCCTTTGGTTCGGGCCACTAGTCCCGGCCGTGGCTGGGGCCGGGACTAATGGTCCGAACCAGACGGCCCGAGGAGACCGAGGTACTTTGTCCCGGTCCGTAAGGAACCATTAGTCCCGGTTTGAGATACAAACCGGCACAAATGGGTCTGGGCCGGCGCGCGTGCTCCTGGCAGAACCTTTAGTCCCGGTTTGTATCTCAAACCGGGACTAATGGCCGGGCCCTATATATATGCACCAGCCCTCCACTTTCTCCTGTTTTTTTCCTATGTGAGAGGTGGGTATAACTTTGTGCTAACTTTTTTTCTTCATATGCACTAGAGGTGTTCGGTGAAATGCCTGTTAGAGCGATGCCACTTGAGTTCACACAAGACAAAATATGATATGCGATGCCAGAGCGACACTTAAGGTTTCTCCTCTTTGTTTTGAAGTGTCCTAAAAGGTTAGCAACTATTTTCTCGTTTTGACCGCGCGGTACTAATTTAAGCATCGTGATTGCGTTTGATATATATGCATTGTTGTATGATGCAGATGAGCCACCCATGGATGTACGGTGACCGACGCTCTGACGCTTACAGAGAAGGCCTGCGTTCTTTTCGCCTTGTGGCCGAGGCGAACAAGCGGCGGGATGGTTTTATGTGTTGTCCATGTGTTGAATGTCGGAATGAGCAGGCTCACACTTCCTCAAGAGTCATTCAGAGCCACCTGCTTCGGTCCGGTTTCATGTCCGTCTATAATGTTTGGACCAAGCACGGAGAAAGAGGGGTTATGATGGAAGACGACGATGAAGAAGAGAACGATGATGACAACTACCGATCTATATTCCCTGAATACGATGATACCGTAGTTGAAGATAATGAAGAAGAAGGGGGTGAAGAACGGGAACCAGATGAGCCCGTTGATGATTTTGGTCGGGTCATTAGTGATGCAAGGCGAGACTACGACACAGAAAAGGAGAGGTTGCAGTTCGAGCAGATGTTACAGGACCACAACACATTGCTGTATCCAACTTGTGAAGATGGCCAGAAGAAGCTGGGTAGCACACTGAAATTGTTGAAGTGGAAGGCAGAGACCGGTATGATTGACTCGGGATTTGAAAAATTGCTGGTAATAATGAAGAAGCTGCTTCCAAGAAATAACCAATTGCAATCCAGTACGTACGAAGCAAATAAACTTGTCTGCCCTCTAGGACTAGACGTGCAGAAGATACATGCATGCTCTAATTACTGCATCCTCTACCATGGTGAGAAGTACGAGAATATGGATAAATGCCCAGATGCACGCATTGTATAAGATCGTAAAAGATGACCTGGTGATGTTGAGGGCGAGCCACCCAGAAGAGGGTTCCTGCCAAGGTGATGTGGTATGCTCCTATAATACCACGGTTGAAACGTTTGTTCAGAAATAAAGAGCATGCCAAGTTGTTGCGATGGCACATGGAAGACCGTAAGAAAGACGGGATGTTGAGGCACCCTGCTGATGGTCGGCAGTGGAGAAAAATCGAGAGAGGCTTCCCAGACTTTGTTGGTGACGCAAGGAACTTATGGTTTGGTCTAAGTAACGATGGCATGAATCCTTTTGGGGAGCAGAACTGCAGTAACAGCACCTGACCCGTGACTCTATGTATCTACAACCTTCCTCCTTGGTTGTGCATGAAGCGGAAGTTCATTATGATGCCAGTGCTCATCCAAGGCCCGAAGCAACCCGGCAACGACATTGATGTGTACCCAAGGCCATTAGTTGATGAACTTCTACAGTTGTGGGCCAAACCAGGTGTACGTGTGGGATGAGCACAAACAGGAATTTGACCTACAAGCGTTGTTGTTCAGAACCATCAATGATTGGCCTGCTCTTAGTAACATTTCAGGACGTATTTAACAAAGGATACAATGCATGCACGCACTATTTAGATGAGACTGAAAGTATATATCTGGATAAATGTAGAAAGAATGTGTACCCATAATCGCTGCTTTTCTTCCGCCTACCATCCCTTAAAGAAGAAAGGCAAGCATTTCAATGGCAAGGCAGAAACCGGACGAAGCCCCGTCCCCGTAGTGGTGCTGATGTATTTGGTATGGTCAAGGATTTGGATGTAATCTTTGGAAAGGGTCCGGAGGACAACCTGTTCGAAGACCCCATTACCGGACACGCACCCATGTGGAAGAAGAGATCTATATTTTGGGAGCTACCCTATTGAAAGTGCATGAGGTCCGCTCTGCAATCGACGTGATGCACCGACGAAGAATCTTTATGCGTGAATATTCTAGGCTTCGTGCTTGTATGGGAAGTGAAAAGATACCCCGCAAAGACGGAGGACCAGCAACATCATAAAGGACGAGACGACAAGCATCCGTGGCAGTTTCAAGGGCTTGCCACCACGCCTTACCAAAGAAGAGAAGGAAATCTTTTTTGAAGTCATTTTCAGTATCAAGGTCCCGTCTGTCTTCCCGTCGAATATAAAGTGAATAGTAAATATGAAAGAGAAAAATTATCAAAACCAAAAGTCTCATGATGCCATGTGCTTATGACGAATTGCTTCCGTTGCATTGAGGGAATTCTACGTAAAATGTTCGACTAGCCATTGTGAAGGTATGTGCATTCCTCAATGCAATTTCTCAGAAGGTAATCGATCAAGAAATTCTATCAGGGTTACAGATTGATGTGGTCCAATGTCTGGTCAGCTTCGAGTTGTTGTTCCCGCCATCCTTCTTCAATATTATGACGCACCTCCTAGTTCACCTAGTCGAAGAGATTAGAATTCTCGGTCCTGTGTTTCTACACAATATGTTCCCCTTCGAGAGGTTCATGGGAGTCTTAAAGAAATATGTTCATAACCGTGCTAGGCCAGAAGGAAGCATCTCCAAGGGCAATGGAACAGAGGAGGTCATTGAGTTTTGTGTTGACTTTCTTCCTGACCTTAAGCCGATTGGTGTTCCTGAATCTCGGTATGAGGGGAGGATGACTGGAAAAGGCACACTAGGAAGGAAATCAATGGTATGTAGGGACGGGCATTCTTTCACTCAAGCACACTACACAGTTCTACATAATTCTACCGTGGTGGCTCCATATATCTAGAAACACAAGAATATTCTACGCTCCGAAAACCCGGGGAAGCCTGAAACCTTGATTAAAGGGGAACACGAGAAGAATTTTGGCAATTGGTTGTAGACACATCGCATGAATAACACCACTGTTGGAGATGAGTTATACTCGTTGGCCAGGTTACCATCTTCGACTATATGTACTTTCCAAGGGTACAAGATAAATGGGAATACATTTTACATGATCGCCCAAGATAAAAAGAGCACCAACCAAAACAGTGGTGTCCGCTTTGATGCAACAGATGACAATGGGCAGAAGGACACATATTATGGGTACATAGAGGAAATATGGGAACTTGACTATGGACCTACTTTTAAGGTCCCTTTGTTTCGGTGCAAATGGGTCGAGCTGACAGGAGGCGGGGTACATGTAGACCAAAAGTACGGCATGACAACAGTGGATCTCACAATCTTGCGTACATGGATGAACCATTCGTCCTAGCCAACGATGTGGCTCAGGTTTTCTATGTGAAGAACATGTCTACCAAACCGAGAAAAAGAAAAGATAAGCAAAAGAGTACAGAATACGATGAGACAAAGCGCCACATAGTTCTTTCAGGGAAAAGAAACATCGTGGGAGTGGATGACAAGACAGACATGTCAGAAGATTACAATAAGTTTCATGAAATTCCGCCCTTCAAAGTGAAAACTGACCCAAGCATCCTGTTAAATGATGAAGATTCTCCATGGCTACAGTGCAGAAGAAAACCACAACACTAGATGTTGGTGATGTGTAATAATGTATTAAACCTTTTATTTGAGACATAAATCTATGTAATGTATTAAACCTTTTATTTGAGACATAAAGGAACCCACAAACACTAAGGATACATAGCACAACTGAAAATTAAGATACATAGCACAACTAAAAATTAAGAAACATGCCTAATGTTGGAGTGATTCAGTCATGCTCCTGCCTAGCCCTGTAATACGCGCCACTGTAGTCGCGTGAGTCAGCTGTCATTGCCGTCAAATGGGTCGCCGTAGTTGAACCTTGAAGGTTGGGCACGCGTGGGCTGGATTTGAGGGCACCGCAAGCGGGGGTTATTGCCGGTCGTGTTGTAGGCCATGGCACTCTAGAGAGTCCGGTCGCGCCACCACAACCGACGGCCGGCCTCGTTGAAGTTCGAAGGAGGTGGGCCGTCCTCCTCGTGCCTAGCGAGCGCCCTCTCACGCCGATTGATGAAGAAGGCTTCCCATGTCGGGAAATAGTCGGGATGCCAGTTGGGATTCCTCCGCTGCTCTGGCGTGAGCTCGAGGTAGTAGTGGTTCGTGATGGCCATCCGGCGCTCCACACCTAGAGGGACAGGAGGGACCGGCACACCTCCGGTGCTCAAAGATCCAAATGGGCCTTGTAGCCGGTGGGCAGGGGTAGTTCGAGGCGCAAAGCGCCTCCGCCTCCCGGGTGGTTAGAAATACGATGGAAGCCATGGGAAGAGAATGATGAGTCTAGATGTGATATGTAAATGGAGGCCAAGCATACATATATATACTGAAAAAATGGCGGGAAGATAGAGGTGGGAACCGGTGGAAAGCGCGGGAACACAATGGCGCGGGAAACTTTCATCCCGGGTGGGGGCTCAAACCGGGACAAAAGATGGGGGGACTTATCTGGGGGGAGGCTTATCTGGGAGGGCCTTATCTGGGGGGTGGCTAACCTTTAGTACCGACTGGTGGGTGCAACCGGGACTAAAGGTGGTTTTTGTGTCATCTAACAAAACTGTCGGTGGGATAAGGACGCGTGGGTAACCTTTAGTACCAGGTGGGGGCTCAAACCGAGACTAAAGCTGTTGGTAGGATAAGGACGCGTGGGTGGACACACTGCTCGATGAGATAAAGCATGTAGCGCACGACGCCCTGTCGGAGGAAGAAGACAAAGTAGAAGCGGCGCCGTGCCTATAAAAGGAGCATTGATACGCCATGACAAGCAACTCAACAAGCCAACATGGATGGAGAGTTTCATCCCCATGGATGGAGGAAAGGGTTGGGAAATCTGCCGTGGCGGAACTTCTCGAAGATGCCCTTGGTACACACGCCCTATGGCATCTTCGGAAGTTCCGCCTCGGAAAATATTTTCCTGCTAGCCCGTGAAAGACTCCATCTCCGCCTCCCTGGGGTTAGAGGTATGGTGGAAGCCATGGGATAGAGTGGAGAGAGGCGGTAGATATGAGTCTAGATGTGCTATGGCAATGACCAAGCCTACATATATATAGTGAGAAATGGTGGGAAGTCAGAGGAGGGAAGCCTAAACCCTAAACCCTAAACCCTAAAGGGGCTACCCTCGTACGGAGAAAGCTATAGGGGTAGACGATCCGGGGCCCCCGGTCTAGGGTTTCGCCGGAGGAAGACCACCGGAGCGTCGGAATCACATGAAAATGGCAAAATGGTTAATAGTTTGACTAGTTAGAATAATTATTTTATAAAATAGAAAATGGATTTGAATCCCTTATTCAAATTCAAGTACTTTTTATGTTAAAAATTTAGTGAGATTCAAAAATATGCAAAATATAATAGTTAATGCATTTTTAAATTGGAAATGGCAAAATGGTTATTAGTTTCACTAGTTAGAATAATTATTTTATAAAATAGAAAATAGATTTGGATTACTTATTCAAATTCAAAAACTTTTCATGTTGAAATTTTTCTCAAATTCATAAGTATGCAAAAACTGTATAATTCAAATGTTTAAAAAATCTAATAGCTACATGTAATATTTGAAAAAACAGGCGCCAACTTAGGCCCAACGCGCGCAAATTTGGACGTTTAGTCCCGGCCCAGAACACCATCCGGGACTAAAGGCTCTGCAGGCGAAAAGGCGCCCAAAGCCTTTAGTCCCGGTGCATGGATGGAACCGGGACTAAAGACCCCCCCCTTTAGTCCCGGTTTATGCCACGCACCGGGACTAAAGGGTGGGGGGTATTTAATGCGCCGCTTATTCCCCGGTCGTATCCATCGACCAAAGGAAGCACATCGCGAGGAGCTGCTTTACGTCGCCAGGCTGCCAAATCTCCGGCGCCGTCCTCGGCTGACCTTCCCGCGTCGCGTCTCCCCTCGCCGCCACGAGCTCCTTCCCGGCTGACACCTCCCCGTGTCGCGCCTCCCCGGCTGACCGCCCCGGCCACCATACCTCCCCACGCCGTCGCGGCCACCCATGCCGCCACGAGCTCCGCCACAGCCCCGGCCTCGCCCCTCCCCTCGCTGGTATATAAGAAATTTATTTGTATATAGGAAATTTATTTTTATTTATAGAAATATTTGTATATATGAAATATTTGTATATAGGAAATATTTTGTGTATAGGAAATATTTGTATATAGAAATTTTTTGTATATAGAAATATTTGTATATAAGAATTATTTTTATATAGGAAGTATATTTTTATATATAGGAAATATTTTGTATATAGGAAATATTTGTATATAGAAATATTTGTATATAGGAAATATTTGTATATAGGAAATATTTGTATATAGAATTTTTTTGTGTATAGAAAATATTTGTATATAGGAAATATTTGTATATAGGAATTAGGGTGGTAGTGCTCGCGGGCAGCCGGACTTAGGGTTAGGGTGGTGGTGCTCGCGGGCCACCGGACTTAGGGTTAGGGTGGTAGTGCTCGCGGCCCCCCAGACTTAGGGTTAATGTGGTAGTGATCGGGGGCCCCCGTACTTAGGCTTAGGGTGGTAGTGCTCGCGGGCCCCCGGACTTAGGGTTAGGGTGGTAGTGCTCGCGGGCCCCTGGACTTAGGGTTAGGGTGGTAGTGCTCGCGGGCCCTCGGACTTAGGGTTAATTTGGTAGTGCTCATGCCCCTGACTTAGGGTTAGGGTGGTAGTGCTCATGGGCCCCGGACTTAGGGTTAATGTGGTAGTGCTTTCATGGGCCCCGGACTTAGGGTTACCGTGGTAGTGCTCGCGGGCCCCCGGACTTAGGGTTAGGGTGGTAGTGCTCGCGGGCCCCCGGACTTAGGGTTAGGGTTAGGGCATCACTAGAATTTTGCTATTGTTTAGTATTATTGTAGCAAATTGCATGTTCATATTGTTGTTTAGTATTATTTTATGCAGCAATATTGAATGAAAAATGTTATTGTGTGCATTTTGTAGAAAACTATGGATCCAATCTAGAGAGACCTAGCACAGGAAGAAATTCTCGAGGATATGATCAACGACACCCCCCATGTTGATCCACCCGAATCTCCGTCGATTTATCTGAACCCCTCTAGTGAGGGAGAGGAGGTCGACCGAAATGATCAAGGAGAAGCCGACGGCTCCGGTGGTGGAGAAGCCGACGGCTCCGGTGGTGGAGAAGCCGACAGCGAGGTATATATATGAAGTCTGGTGATCAGTAGATGCATTAACTGAGTTGTATATATATATAAATTGACAAATGTTTCTTCTCTTAGGCCTCCACATCGAGCAAAAAATATTCCAAACGAGGCCCGGCGAAAAAGTTGGACGCATCTACGTGTTATACAATTACGCAGGTATCACCATGGGGTGAACCGTTGGAACCCGAAAAGGCTAAAACTATATTTAAACAACAATGCGGAGTTATGGTTCGGGATCGCATCCCGATCACCGTTCCAGAGTGGAATAAGACCAAAGGGGCGAAAGAGGGTGAGTATGTCGCCGACAGGTGCAAAGAGGGTCTTTGGAATGACCTCATGACACATTTCACCCTGCCAGAATGTGAGGATGATGCCGACACAGCTGCATTGAGGAAGAAAGTCAAGCAGTGGACTCTTATGAAGATGGCCGAACTATTCAAGAACTAGAAGAAAGCATTATGGCAAAAGTATCAGAAGACGAAGAAGACTCCTAAATTTGAATGCTATCTAACAAAGCAGCAGGCTAACTGGGATGCATTTGTGAAGTACAAGGAGTCACAACCTGCTATGGAAATGTCGGAAAAAAACAAGAAAAATGCCGCGATGAAGAAATATCACCATCACCTGGGGCCAGGGGCCACGCGGCTGCCATGCCAAAGTGGTATGCTAAAGAGAATGAGCTGCTTGCTAAAGGGATCACTCCAGAACCAATACGCGAAGAATGGGATCTGAGGGCAAGGAATTGGTTCCTTGGGCATGGGAGTGAGTATGACGAAAGTACAGGGGACCTTATTTGCAGTGACGGGATTAGGATACCCCGGGATACATGGCAGAAAGTGGTGAAGGAGATTAAAGCGGGGACAACAAAGTTCCATCCCGATAGAGAGAAAGACTTGCTGACAAAGGTCCTCGGGAATGACGAACGCGGAGGACGTGTACGAGGCCTTGGCCCTAGTTATACGTGGGAGATGGGGTTTCCCAAAGATAGAGATACTTATAGGAGCCGAGAGAGAGCAAAGAGGCGACGACAGGAGGAGGGAGACAGGTTCACCGAGTTGCTAGGAACACTTCGAATGCATCAGCAACAGATTGACGAACTTCGAGGAGCAGCGTGCCTGCAAGATCCTGTACTCGATATTACCGCCGTCCCATCTCAGCGGAGAAGCAGCATGGCTGAATCGGAGGTCCCTTCTGACGATGCACGTATGGTAGATGGCGGTCCCGGCTACCCCGTGGATGGAATCAAGGAGCAGGCATCTTGTGAGCTCCATCAGAAGGTGAAGAACCTATCCATCAAGGTGGCGGTCGGATGTGCTTTACCTTGTTCACCTGGCGCACGCTGGCATGGCCGTGAGATTCCAGCTGGCTATGCTAAAGTTGCTGTGGATGAAATCGCAATGGGGTGGGACTCAATGGAGCTTGACATCCCTGGACCTGAAGGTGAGAGGACACTCGGAGAAGTACTGGGTGGTATCATTCTATGGGACAAGAACAACATCAAGCTTCCAGGCTGGACGCCAAAGCCAACACCACCTCCGAGTGGTCGCATGTCACCTTCACCTCCATCACCTCCAAGAAGCCCACCCCATGACTACGACCACCATAGCCCGAGTCCATCTCGATCTCCGCCGCAGCCTCCGATTAGTACTAAACGACACAGGAGCCCAAAACGACAAATGTCGCTCCTCCCAAGAGTACCTCATAAGAATCTTCCTATCAGACCTTATGATCGTACTGACGAGGAAACCGACATGATGTTAAAGGCCGAATGTGTTGCGCAACTTCAAAAGAAGAAACCGAGCCCTTCAGATATACCGAGAAGCAAAAAGCGTATGCACTTTCTTTTCTGAACACAAAATCGCAATATGACTTGCACCATAAGCCAGATGACTATCGACGCACACTTCAGAAGGAAGTGAAGAAGAGCAAATCAAGTAGAAGTGCAAGCGGGAGCAAATCATCAAGTCAAAGTGTAACCGGGAAAAGAAAGGACATCCCCCAGCTCGGGGAACAGGCCAAAAAATCGACGCCATCCGTCAAGGTGGTATCCCATGACATTCCCCAGCAGAATATGGAAGAAGCCACGAAGCTTGCGGCCTCTATGAATGTGACTGTTGAGAAATTGCTAGGTTCCCAGGACGACAAGTTACCCAAGGCTCAGGTAGTCCCTACATATGTCCTAGGGAAGCCTCTGGTCAGCTTTGAGCAGTTCCAACAACTGCCAACACAAATGCGGAGTTTACATAAATGGTATTTGGAAGCCGTAAAGCAGGAGAGAATAATGATCGTGGCGAAAGTCCCACATGACTACTACTTCCGAGAAGAAGAGGTCCATTGAGTTTCCAGAACTCTTCCAGTTATACATTTTCGACGCCCTCGACAAAAGTCTCATGAGTTTCTATTGTCTGTAAGTTGTTGAATTCATTGTCTATATATAAGTTGTTCATTTTTTTCAGTTGTTCAGTTCATTGCATGTAATTATCCTAATTATATCCTTTTGTACTCTATTATTATGCAGAATGAAGATCATGGAATGTAAAAGAAGGTCAATCTTTAGTGTTGGGTTCATTGACCCAGATAAAATACATTGTCAGACGCTAAAGGATAAACCCGAGGACACGCAGGAAAACCTTCTAAGGTTTCTAACGGAGCAAAATTTCTGTGACCACATACTGTTTCCTTACAATTTCGCGTGAGGGTCTTACTCTATTTGTACACATTCTCTTCTGCTTACTCGATGTTAAGTGTAATTGATGAGTTACTGATGTATATATAAACGTGTACAGTTTCCACTGGATTCTCATGGACATTCAACTTGATAAAGGAAGAGTTGAAGTCATGGACCCATTAAAGAGACCCCTAGAATTGTTTAGGGACATGCAGGACATGCTCCAGAGGTAATTTTCGCGCTACATCGGTCTCTTTCGTTGATTTCCTGAGATATCTCGTAATAAATAACTCATTCATTTTCTTTACCGGGTAGGGTTTTTGAACCAGTTCAAGAGTGCGGTTACGGGTGACTTTAGTGAGAAGCTGACGTATAAGCCGGTCTCGGTAAGTAGTACGCGCATCTCTTTACTTCTAGTTTCAATACAATTATGATGCTAGATTATTATTTTGATTGAATTCTATTCTCGTAAAGTGCGTGAGGCAGCCACCAAAGACGAATCTATGTGGATTCTACGTTTGCGAGTTCATTCGCATGTTTACCAGTGAGCTGAATGATTATAGAGTCGATGTAAGCAATACATTCATAACATTATTTTTATTACCGTCACTTTTTGTTATCATGATTGATATTCATATTGATCTCCTTTTCTTATATAGTTCGAGAAAATGCGAGATCAACTCCTACCACAGCAACGCGTAGTAGCAATTGCTGAAGAACTGGCAGGATTCTTGATGAACGAGATGATAGACGACGCCGGAGAATTTAATGTGAATAGGCGACGATGATCCCCGACCGTGTAATTGAATAAACGGGCTCTAGTCCCGATAATTGTGATCTCCATGTGTAACTATCTTGTATATATTTGTATGCTTGATCTTAAGAGAAGTTATCTTATGTATGCACGAACATGTACGGTATGTGGTAGCGTAGAAAACTATTTTGAAATGAAAAAAAGGATACAAATTGAATTCTCTGCCGCGGCAGAGAAAGTGCCTAAAATTCTGCATGATGAGAGAACCATTTGTCGGTTAAATGTCTGAACCGGGACTAATGGGGGGCACCCAGCGCCCGCAGAGACAGCCACGTGGATGCCCATTGGTCCCGGCTGGTAAGAGGGCCGGGACTAGTGGGTTGGCCTTTAGTCCCGCCCCTCCAGTCCCGGTTACCAGGACCAGGACTAAAGCCCCTTACGGGCCGGGACTGGAGGCCCGTTTTCCACTAGTGGAGTAGTTCCCATTCCATGATCGTTCTTCGCCAAGGGAACCATCCAATTCCTTGACACATTTCAGAAAATTTGTATACTTGGGAACGGTGATATAATCCAATAAATAAGACTAGACACATCAACCGATTCAGAGGTAAGGACTACAAGACGGCTGGTCAGGGCTACGAGATGGTCAAGTCTGTGAGCGTTACGACTTGTGTTTGGCGCTGTTGAGGCGTGTAAGTCGGGGTGGCGGTCCTAGAGCTGGTGGGTTTTATCGAAGTGGCGGACTAGCATCGTGTAGACGACATGGTTCCCTCGCTTGTGTGGTTTTCGGCCTAATTTTTGATATACAGGGCAATGGTTTGTTTTTTATATTTCCTCCTATCCATATTATTGTTCTTGACTTTGGCTAGATTCGGATGTACTTAGTTAAGGATTTGGACTAAATGCATTTGTATCTAGATAAAGTTGAGAACATTAATATGAACCAGAGAGAGTAAACACTACTAGGAAACAGTTTATAGGTAGACAAGATATTCTGTGGCGCATATGTAAAATCATGCGCCATAGATATGTATTAGTGGCGCACTTGTAAATATGCGCCACAGAAGTCCAAACTTCAGTGGCGCATATTTTCGTGTGTGCCATAGAAAGTGATGATTCTGTGGCGCATATAGATGTATGTGCCACAGAAAGTTGATGGGACCTAGCACCAAACATGGGGGGAGAAACTTCTGTGGCGCATATGTCCATATGCGTCATAGAAAGTGATGTTTCTGTGGCGCATATACGTGTATGCGCCACAAGACATGCAAAAACAGATCCCACCCCCACCCCGTGGATCGCCTTTTCACTTTTGCATACGATGTCGAAAAAAATCTTTAACCTATCAAAATGATCGTCTCGAAATTTCCTATTCGAATTCAACAACCTATGGTTGTTCTGAATTTTATAGAATCCCCAAATTCGAAAAGAGTAAAATGTTATTTAGGGTAGAAGATTTTTTACTGCAAAACAATAAAAAAGGGGGTGAAACTTCTGTGGCGCATTTCTCCCATATGCGCCACAGAAGTCTTGGGCGGGATTCGAAATTTGAATCCCGCAGGTGCCCTTCTCCATCTCTTTTTACTTTTTCTCCCCCCCCACTTCTTCTCCCCTCCCCACTTCTCCTCCCCTCCCCACTTCTCCCCTTCTCCTCCCTCCTCCTTCTCCACTCTCCGGCCACCTCCTCCTCCACCACCAACTCTGGCGACCTCCTCCTCCTCCACCACCAACTCCGGCAACCTCCTCCTCCTCCACCACCACTAACTCCGGCGACCTCCTCCTCCTCCTCCACCAACAACTCCGGCCACCTCCTCCTCCTCCACCACCAACTCCGGCGACTTCCTCCTCCTCCACCACCAACTTCGGCGTCCTCCTCCTCCTCCACCAACTCCGGCGACCTCCTCCTCCTCCTCTACCAACAACTCCGGTGACCTCCTCCTCCTCCTCCACCACCAACTCTGGCGAGCTCCTCCTCCTCCTCGACCACCAACTCCGGCGACCCTCTCCTTGTCCTTATCTAGGATGGCATTGTCCTAGTCCTCGTCGGAGCTCCCTACCTCCGTGACCCTCTCTGTGACCTTCTCCTTGTCCTTCTCCATGACCCTCTTCGTGACCCTATCCTTGTCCTTCTCCAGGATGACGTTGTAATCGTCCTAGTCCTCGTCGGCAATGCTGGCGACAGTAGGGGAGCCCGGCAGGCCAGGAGCTCCCTACCTCCGCATCGTGCTGGCGTGCAGCCATGATCCGCTCACACATCTCATGCAGCCTGCTCCACAGGCCAGCATGGGTCCATGAGAGAGCATTGTGGGAACGTGCCTGCTACGACATGCTTTCCGGCGACAGAGATAGCTCAGTGTCGCACACAGCCGAAGCTCCATGACCACGCCCCCACCGTATAACTATTGACTAGCCACATCATGTTGCGAAGTGTCGGATCTGGTGGGGCGATAGGGAAGATAGGGAAAATAGGGATGTGACACCGAAAGTGGAATTCAACCCATAGATATATTGCTCGAGGGACCAATTTAGGATGGGCCGTAAAAGAAATTAAAGGTCAGACAATATGCATGCGGATGGTCCTGTAATCAACTTAGCCACGAATCAGTTTCACCATCTTATGTGAATCGGTCGGAAATTGGCGGATGCATATCACTTCTCATATGCGTGTCTCCTTGAGCAAAAGGAGATTGACGGTTGTATAGCACTTCTCATATGTGTGAAGAATTCCCCAAAGGAAATCACATACCCAAAAACTATTATGAGTCCAATAAGTTTGTGCCTATGGCACTTCAAGGTGGAAGGTTGTATTTGACCGTACAGATGGAAAGCAGCCTCACAAAGTTGTTGCTAAGGTTATCAGGCCTTTTCCGCTGAAAAGAAGGTTGTAGGAGATATTTATGTCTCAAAAGACGGTTGCTGATGCAACATGGCATGCAAATAAGCGTATAGATGATGGTCTGCTCCGACATCCAGATGATGCTGAGAACCGGAAAACCTTGGACAAGTTGCATCCAGAGATTGGAAATGCTCTTAGTAATATCAGATTAGGATTGGCTATAAAAGGCTTCAACCCACTCGGTGCAGCTAGCACATCTCATAGCACTTGGCCCGTGATTCTGATACCATACAACTTTCCACAAGAATGTTCTGTGTGGTACTTGTTTCCTTCAGACTGATAGCTTCAGATTAAAGCATTGGAAAAAGACTTGTTATAGGGGATAGCGTAGGTACCTATCTTTTGATCACCCATATCACTACAAGAAATGTCTCCATCCGCAACGGTTTGGTCCCTCGTGCATCGAATAAGGTGCGTATTCCACGACGATTTCGTTCGCTTGACACTGGTCGATGGAAAACTTTTTTTCCGTTTTCGTGGCCCGCTACTACGACAAAATCGCTAAAAACATGGACAAAGCTCGACCGGGGCGTGGCAGAAGTAAGATTTTTGGTTCCTCGTGCGATGTTGACTCACCGAAATCTTAAGAGGCATGTGGGTCCCGGATGTCAATGTGTCTAGTGGACCATACTTCTCAATCACGCCTCCCTGATTTGAGCTCCATAAAGTTGCTCGATTCATCTACCGTTTAGTCAGGCTATTGGGCCCCTCATGTCAGCCTCTCATTAGAAGAAATGTGTGTATGATGGAATTTTTTTCTTCGCTCGCCCTACCCTGTTCCAAACTTGATAGCGATGCTCGATGCATCTGTCGTTTAATAAGGCTGCTAGGTCCCACATGTTCCTCTCATTAGAAGAAACATGTGCATGATAGGATTTTTTCTTGGCTTGTTCCTCCCTGATTTGAACTCGATAACGTTGATCGATGCATTAGCCATTTATTCAGGCTGCTAGGTCCCCCATGCCAGCCTCTCATTCGAAGAATTGTGTGTATGATGAAATTTTATTCTTCACTCGTGCTTCCCTGTTCTAGACTTGATAGCATTGCTCGACGCATGTGTTCATGCTGCTGGGTCCCACATGTCAGCCTCTATTTAATGAACCAGATGTATGATGGACTTTTTTTTGGTCACGCCTGTCGATTTAACCTTGGCAACGTTTCTCGATGCAATAACCGTTTAAGGTCTACCTACTAGGTCCCAGATCTCAGCCTCTGTTTAAAAGAAATGTGTGTATGTTGGAATTTTTTTAGGGTCAAGTCCACCATTTTTTACCTTGGCATCGTTGATCAATGCAGCAGTCGTTTAAGGTCTGGCTGCTGGGTCCTAGACGCCAGACCTTCTTACAAAAAAGGTGTGTTTGATGGATTACGTTTTTTGCCACGTCTTCCATTCTGACCTTGGCAACATTGCTACAGGCAACAGCCGTTTATCTGGGTCTTAGATGTCATCCTCTTTGTACAGTAACCATGTGTATGTTGACCTTGCCAACATTGTTTGTTGCAGTCGTATATGGTCATGTTTCAACTGGGTCCCCTATACCAGCCTCTCTATACAGAAATATTACTACAAAAATGGTAATCTGTAACACAACATATAAAGTATAAGTATATCTAAGCCTAGGAATCGAACTCGAGACTTCAGTGGCGGTCAACCGCGTGCCTTGCCACTAAACAAGAAACACTTCATGTGTTTCAAATGTTAAACAATATTACTATAACTTACAAATTTATCTCTCTAAAAAGAATTTCCTTGCCATTGTTTATCTCCCTTCAAATAAGAAGGCGATGCTCCTAACAGCTCAATTAAAATACTACATAATGTAGTAGTTTCTACATAAAAACATAGGTAGGCGGAGCTTTTTTGCGGGCAAGGGGGTAATGCCTATAAAGGTCGAATTAAATATATTTTGAGCGAATGGGCTGTTCTTCATGGGCTCTCTACTAAATTGAATGGGCTATGGTCGGTGGCCATCTGACCATGAAAAGGCTGAATTAGAAGGTTTTGGGCTATGATTGGGCCAGATAGGCTAATTTCATGGGCTCGGAATAGAAATTCCAATGTGCTGGGGTTCTACCGGAATCGAACAAAGACCTCAACAAGGAAGAATAAAACTAGGGAGAAACATTTTGGCAGATATTTCGCGTGAAAATTGTTGACAACCAGGACATATACCCCGCGCATGTAAAATCTTCCCACCGAGCGCCCAAGTTAACTTTCCTACTCGTGTGTTCACTCTAGCAGCCAACTACTGTCTCTTTGCGCCATTCTTCTGGAGATGCACCGGCTATCAAAATCACAGGTCGCACACCAAAACATTCACACTCCATCTAACAGTCGGGGAGGCCTGACACCATTGCTGGTGATACCTTCAATCCGGATTCACGAATGTAGTAATAAAAAAAGGACACGTCTACAAGACTTTGTTTATTCGTTTTACCTTAATTGACCGGACCAATCTAGTTTACTTTATAATGGGTTTGATCAATGGATGGAGATAGGCTAGGGTTGAAGATCCACCTGCAGCTGCACATCAAATGGGATAAAAGATAATAATAAGCATAGTCATGTATAATGTTTGAATAGAGATAATCTCTTGTGGTCAACACATCCTAATATTCTACAACCCTTGTGATGCAGCGGGCATAGCAATAGACTTTTAATCCAATCGAGTGCACACCAAAGCCACGGGTTAAAAACGATTATTAAGTGTAAAACACAGATCAAAACTTTAAGTGGTGATGTTGTTGTTGATCCCGAATGGGGAGCTAAGCGAAGATCATACTACCCTTTCTGTCACTGAGGTTCTGATACGTCGTAAATGTATCTATAATTTTTGATGTTCCATGCTTGTTTTATATCTACTTTCTTATGTTTTGTTCACACTTTGAGGTATTTTTATACATTTTCTGGAACTAACCTATTAACAAGATGCCACAGTGCAAGTTGCCTATTTTCTGCTGTTTTTGGTTTCAAAAAAGCTAGTAAGGAAATATTCTCGGAATTGGACGGGACAAAAGCCAAAGTCAATATTTTACCCGAAGCAACACGGAGTCCGAAGGAGAGACGAAGTGGCGCACTGATACGTCCATTTTGCATCACTATTTTATATCATAATTTACTATTATTCATTGATATATTTCATATTAAGAGAAGATACTTATGTTATTTCATCTATTTTTGCATGGTTGATGACTTTTGGAGCATGGACCGCTACAGTCAGGATTCTGATGGAAAAGGTGCTGTTTGGAGGAAAAATTCGTGAAGATCAAAAAATCCGGGAAAATAGATGGAAAATCCTATTTTTCTAGAAGACGAAGGAAGCCAGAAGGGGAAGTGGACATGGGCCATAGGGGGCCCACACCACCCCTGGCGCGGGCCACCATAGGCCGCACCACCAGGTGGTGTGGCCGCCCTGGTCCACCCCTGGCTCTCCCCCTAGCGTATATTATCCTCCCGAAACCCTAATACTCGGGGAGAAACCACAGAAAGATTTCGCCGCCTCTGCGGGGCGGAAAACACCGAGAGAGAAAGATCTCTCCCAGAGATGAATCTGGGGAAT
The DNA here is from genome assembly GCA_023614405.1 of Avena insularis. Classification (NCBI taxonomy): domain Eukaryota; kingdom Viridiplantae; phylum Streptophyta; class Magnoliopsida; order Poales; family Poaceae; genus Avena; species Avena insularis. The sequence goes on along the minus strand of CM042692.1, from coordinate 3,913,805 downwards.
TCCTTCCCGGAGAGGGGAGATCGTCGCCATCAACACCACCATCAAGCTGGACTTCATCGGGATCATCATCATCATCATCATCACCAGCACCATCATCACCACCTCATACCGTTGTAACAATTGGGTTGAATCTTGCATAGTTCTTAGGGGAAACTTTCCCGGTGTTGATTACTCCTTGTAGTTGATGCTATTGAGTGAACCATTGAATTATCATTTATGTTCAGATTGTTACACATCATTATTTTATCTCTGATCATGATCCATATGATGTCTTGTGAGTAGTTCGTTTAGTTCTTGAGGACATGGGAGAAGTCATGTTGTTAGTAGTGGAATTGTGTTGAGAAGGATTCAATAGTTTGATATTTAAGTTGTGCTGTACTTCTTATAGTGATGTCATGTGAACATCGACTACATGACACTTCACCTATATGGGCCTAGGGAAATGCATTGTGTATTTGGATACTAATCATAGGGGTTGCCGGAGTGACAGAAACCTGAACCCCCGTTAGGAAACCATTGCACAAGGGACGTTAGGGTCTTAGAGTTTAAAGCTGTTGTTAGGTTTCTACCTTAATTACTTTCTTATACTTGCGGATGCTTACAAGGGGTATAATCACAAGTATGTATTAGTCCTAGGAAGGTCGGTACATTAGCACAGGTTCACCCACACAACACTTAGCAAACGAAAGATGATTAATCAACTATATGAAGCGAAAGCACTTGACGGAATTCCCATGTGTCCTCGAGAACGTTTGGTCATCCTAACTAATACAACCGGCTTATCCTTTGCTAAAGAAAGGATTGGGCCACTTGCTGCATTTATTCTTATTGTATTTTATTTACTCGTACTTTATTTACCTGCATTATCAAAAACCCCTAAAAATCCGTTTGGTAAGTATTTACATAGAATTCCTACTCCAAGCCATTCGCCAACACCTTCTGCTCCTCGTTGGGTTCGACACTCTTACTTATCAAAAATAATGCGATACACCCCCTATAGTTGTGGGTCATCAAGACTATTTTCTGGCGCCGTTGCCGGGGAGTGAAGCGCTATTGGAGAGTGGAACTGGTAAAGGAAACTTCTGCTGAGAGTATTGTTTAGTTCTGTTAGTTGCTTTATTTTCATTATGGATAATTCACCGAGTTTCTTATTTCGTAATGCTACTACCACTGCTAAGGTAGTAGATGAACCACCACCTGCTGAGAATGATACTTTTAAAATACCTACAAGAATTATTGATCCTGTTATGGATAACTATTATGTTGGAGATGGAACTGTCCATCCTGGGGATCATTTGCTCTTTATACACGAGTTATGCGGGTTGTTTAAGTGTGCAGGTGATGGCTCAATGCACGGCGCCCAGAAAAGTGCTGGTGCGGTGTTGATGTAGAGCTCGTTGGGAACCCCAAGAGGAAGGTATGATGAGCACAGCAGCAAGTTTCCCTCAGTTATGAAACCAAGGTTTAATTGAACCAGTTGGAGCAAGGAAACACCCCAAAGGTGTTACTAGATGGGCTTTGGCAAGGCGCACTACCGGTGCTAGTAGCAACATGGAGACCTGCACAACACAACCACAGAACTTTGTCCCCAACTTGCGATGAGGTTGTCAATCTCACCGTGTTTTGCGGAAAACAAAGGATTAAACGTATCAAATGGAAAGAAGTAATAGTTTACAGAAAGTAAACACAAAACAGTAAACAATTTATAGATTGTATGTAAAAGAAAGGATCGGGATCCATAGTTCACTAGAGGTGGCTCTCCTTAAGATAGATAACATGCTAGGTGAACAAATTACAGCGGGACAATTGACAAACACTGAGAAAGCAATACATGCATATACTAATCATCTTGACTCCTTTGAGACTTGATTGGGCATTACAGCATTATACATAGACCGCCATCCAACTGCATCTATCACTAATAATCCACCTTCAGGTTATCATCCCAACCCCCTCCCGTATTAAGTTGCAAGCAACAGATTATTTCTTTACGAACTACGTGTAAAGTAAACAATACGATTATTCTATGAACAAAGGATTGTTGTTTTCTCCCTAGTAGCAACAACACATCTAGTGCCTTAGAGATTTCTGTCACTTCCCTAGATTACCAGAGGCATGAACCCACTATCGAGCATAAATACTAACTCTTGGATTTGCTAGCATCTACTTGGCCAAGATAGCTACTAACAACAGAAAGCATGCAAGATCACAAATAACAAAGACATGATAGTATCAATAATCAATCTGAAATAGCATCTCAATATCCATCGGATCCCCGCAAACTCAACATGCAGAATTACAAATAGATGATCTTGATCATGAACAGAGCTCACAAGATCTAAACATGAAAGCACAAAGGAGGAGAACCAGTCATCTAGCTACGACAGGGATCTGTAGTCCAAGGATGAACTACCCACACATCACACCGGAGGCTTGCATGGTGATGAAGAAGGCCTCCAGGGTGAATTCCCCTCTCCAGCAGGGTGCCGGGAAGAGCTTCAGATCCCTCCCGATGTAGGGATGGAGATGACAGCGGCTACAGACTCTTTCGTGGATTTTTGATCGGGTACTTAGGGTTTACATCCTGAGGGCATCTTATAGTCGGAAGGGGAGGCCGAGGGGGTGCCAGGGGCCACCACACCACCCCCTGGCGCGGGACCAGCCTGGCCTCACGGCCAGGTGGTGTGGCCGACCTCTGGCCCTTCTCCGTCTCGTATTCTGGCACTTGATGACTTCCGGAAAAATAGTCACTTTGGCTTTTGTCCCGTCCAATTCCGAGAATATTCATTTTCTGACTTTCCTGGAACCAAAAATAGCAGAAAACAGGCAGCTGGCACTATGGCTCTTGTTAATAGGTTAGTCCAAAAAATCATATAAAAAGTACTCCAAAGTGTGGACAAAACACAAGAAAGTGGATAAAACCAAGCATGGAACATCAAAAATTATAGATACATTTGCAATGTATCAACATCCCCAAGCTTAACTCCTGCTCGTCCTCGAGTAGGTAAGTGATAAAAAGAAAGAATAATGTTTGAGGTGACATGCACCATCAAAGACTTGATCAAAGTATTTGTAAAACATGCGAAGCTGGGATCATAGTACTTCAATCATAACATGAAAGACAAAGTTCTAGCAATAAGCAAAGAAACTATGATGCAACATGAAAAGGCACAAACAAAAGATTCATGAATAACAATGCTTTGCAAGACGTTTGTTTGTTTCACATAAATAAAACATAGCATAATAGTATTCAGCTTGTCCCTCAATAGAGTAGCAAATATAAATGCATAGGACACCTTCAAAGTTCATAAGAGTGACTAGATACAAATAGTTTAAAACAAGCAATATCAAATTATGCATCAATCAACTAGTCTTGGGACAATGCACATAGAACTAAGAATGGCCACTATGCTCTCAAAGTAGGTGCATAAAGGTAGAAGGTGGAGACTCAATATAATGGTGGAAGAAAGGCCTTCTTATAAAAGGAAGTAGGGATTCAAGTCTCATAAAGAGCTTCCAAAAATTATGGTACTTATAGCTTTCAACTCTCACTGACCCTATCATAAGCATCTTGAAGGTGATTAAGGTTAAATTGACACAACTAAGAGGATATGCTTGACAAGTTATAAACCGAAATCTCATGCCCCTTACTTATGAAGGCCAATCCTCATGCTACTCAACTTCAGTCACGAGTAAGCTCTTATCATTGTAAGTACATGTGTATCATAAAGAACCGCCAACGGGGTACCCCTTGCACATGATACGGGAGCTTTCCCATAATCAAAATGACAAGGCAAGCAGACAATGAGCATCTCAGCGATCTTTTTATTTGCTATTTGCATAGGTTTTTATTGAGGATGCTTCATAGAGTGCTCATTATGGTGATGCTGCAAGTTTCCACCATGATTAGGCATGGTTAGGCTAGCGGCCCAGGCGTTTCTCTAACACACATACAAACTCCATGATCTTACAAGTTCCACTTTTATTTCACACCGCCGGGATCCGTAAGCAAAATAACATGATATCAACGGGGTACAAAGTACAAGTGCAATGTTGAAAGCGTTCCCCATGAAACATGGTTCTGCTAATTTCAACTTATAAAGCGCAAGCATATACGCAACAAAGAAGGACCCAATGGGTCAAGTTTATTAGAGGCAAGAAAGTAAAGTGTGCCATCAAGTTCGTGAGAGCTTTAATCACTAGTTTTATCATAACAAGTTTAATTTGGAAGGTAAAAAAGCATGAATATACTTGGAATAGCATAAGCTAGTAGGTAGGTATGGTGGAATCTTTGGAATAACTTGGTTTAGGGAGTTGGATGCATGAGTGAAACTCATACTTGGTTGTGGAGGCTAGCAAAAGACTGGGAGCGACAAACTAAGAGAGCAATAATGGCCATAATCATGCAGAGCAACAAAACATCATTGATCAAAGCATAAAGTGATACTACAAGTTGAAAACTAAAGGATCATAAAGGCTTATGGTGACTTGAGATAGTCATAACATGGTGTGAGCATGCGCCAAGTCAACCCAAATAAAGCATCAAAGGAGAATACCACTATACTATGCTTTAATATGCTAAAACAACACATGATTCATCCAAGGCACATTAAATAATCTCAATTGTTTATAACAAGTCATGCTACAGCAAAGAATACTAAGCATAAAGCCAAAACAATATCAAGCATGGCATGACAAAGCATAGGCCATAGTCAAAAACGAGCTCTTTTTACCACATCAGCATGAACTTTCCTACTCTTTTCCAAACCAAACCAAACTATTTGCAAACCAATGTATGAAACAGGGGGTCCAACCAATTTATTCAGCAAACTAAGCAAACCAAGCAAACGAAAAACCAAAACAAAAACAAAAAAGAAGACGCACCAAGAACAACACAACTGTGCATGAAACAATAAAAATGAAGCGTTTGGAAGAAACCTGGGATTTTTATTGATGAAGCAGGGGATGCCTTGGGCATCCCCAAGCTTTGACACATGTACTTCTTGGATATTTCTTGGAGTGACACGTGTGGCATCCCCAAGCTTGAGATTTAGTCAATCCTTCATCTCATTACTCATTCCTTCCATACACCTGAAAATTTTCCTTCATACAAAACTTCACACAATCTTTATTAGCAACGTTAGTGCACTTAAGATAAATAAGTCTTAAGGTTCAGTTCTAACACCAAATAAACTTCCATTAGAACACTAGCTACTGTAGCACTTCCCTCAAAAAGCTCAATTCCCCAAAAGAACTCAAGAAGGAACCATCAAGAAGCAAATGCAGAAAATGGCAGAAATCTGTCAAAACAGACCAGCAGGTAAAGACTAATTTTTTCGAAGACCTTATGTTGCTCAAATCAAAAAGTGTTGAACTAAAGAAAGTTAGATAACAACCTGGGGCATAAGCACAAAAATTCAAGCCTCAAAAATAAGTTCAGAGATTTTACACGAATTTTTACAGTGAAGCACAGAAATCTGTTTCAGGACAACAACTTTCCCAATCATTAGTTCTCTCTCATTAGAGGTTACTCTTGGCACAAAAAGCAAATAAAAAGAATAAGGAGCGATTATTACTGAAGTAATAACTTCCAAGACTCATCTAAATCTTTTGAGTTATCTCCCAATAAGTAGTTTTCTTTAACGCCTTTAAGTTAGGCATAAGAAGCAAAGAAAGAATCAAGTGTTCTCAAATGAAGAAGCATTAAGAACAGATTTTGTCTTCATAGGAGAAGCAAAAGAAATATTTTATCTCTTTTTAGGGAAGTGTTCTATACCTTTCTTGAGTGGGAGTTGATATTTAATGGTGCCTTCTTTCATATCAATGATGGCACCAATAGTTCTAAGAAAAGGTCTTCCCAAAGTAATAGGACAAGAAGCATTGTATTCAACATCCAAAACATAGAAATCAACGGGGACATAGGAATTGTTAACCATAATAAGAACATCATTAAGAATCCCCATGAGTTTCTTTTTAGCATTATCATCAAGTGGTACATTCAAATAACAATATTCAAGTGGAGGCAAATCAAGCATATCATAAATCCTTCTAGGCATAATAGAAACACTACTATCAAGATCACATAAAGCTTTGAAATCAAAGTCATTCACTTTCATATTAATGATGGGTTCCCAACCATCTTCTTGTTTTATAGGAATAGAAGTTTTATGTTTCATATTTTCTCCTTTAATCTTTATGATAGCATTAGTAATGTGTTTTGTAAAAGCCATGTTCATGACACTAGCATTAGGACTTTTAGCAAGCTTTTGTGGGAACTTAATAACTTCAGAGATATTACAACCATCAAGATCAAAATTAAATTTATCATCTAAAGTAGTAGTGGTGGTGATAGTAGAAACACTAATGTTTCTAGCAATTTCATCTTCTCTTTCCCACTTAGCATGTAATTCAACTAATAGTCTAACATTTTCATCAATTCTTACTTGTATAGCATTAGTAGCTGCAAAGGGATTATCATTAGTTTCAGGTTTAGCAGCTATTTTATTCAAAGAAGATTGAGCTTCAGCTAAAGATGCTACATTTCTTTCAGCATTAGAGAGTTTTTCCTCAATAGTTTTATTGAAGGAAGTTTGTTTACTAATAAACTCTTTAAGCATAACTTCAAGTTCAGAGGGAGCACTCTTATTATTGTTGTAAGAATTTCCAAAAGCATTACCATTGTTGGGAGGATATGGCTTATAATTATTGTTACCAAAATTGGTCCTATAAGCATTATTGCTAAAATTGTTATTTGTTATGAAGTTCACATCAACTTGCTCTTCTTGAGCAACCAAAGAAGCTAAAGGAACATTATTTGGATCAATATGGGCTTTCCCATTAACGAGCATAGACAATGATATCAATTTTATCACTCAAGGAGGAGGTTTCCTCAATAGAATTTACCTTCTTACCTTGTGGAGCTCTCTCAGTATGCCATTCAGAATAATTAACCATCATATTGTCCAAAAGTTTTGTTGCAGCACCCAAAGTGATGGCCATAAAGGTACCTCCAGCAGAAGAATCCAATAGGTTCCTTGAAGAATAGTTCAATCCTGCATAAAAAGTTTGGATGATCATCCAAGCAGTCAGTCCATGAGTGGAACAATTCTTTACCAAAGATTTCATTCTTTCCCAAGCTTGAGCAACATGCTCATTATCAAGTTGTTTAAACTTCATTATTTCACTTCTCATGGATATAATCTTAGCAGGAGGATAGTATTTCCCAATAAAAGCATCTTTGCACTTAGTCCAAGAATCAATACTATTCTTAGTTAAGGAATTCAACCATTCTTTAGATTTTCCTCTCAAAGAGAAAGGAAACAATTTCCGCTTAATAATATCACCATCTATATCCCTATGCTTTTGCATCTCACAAAGTTCAACAAAGTTATTTAGATGGGAAGCAGCATCTTCATTACCCATACCAGAAAATTGTTCTCTCATAACAAGATTGAGCAAAGCAGGTTTTATCTCAAAGAAAGTATCTTTAGGAACAGGTGGAGCAATAGGTGTGCTCATAAAATCATTGTTGTTGGTGCTACTGAAGTCACACAACTTAGTGTTTTCAAGAGTACTCATCTTTTTGGGTTTTCAAATAAGAAAGCAAACTAGTAAAACTATTTTTTTTTGTGTTTTCGAATAACAAAACAAGCAAACAAAGCAAAAAAGAAACTAAGCAAAACAAAAACAACAAAGTAAAGAGATTGGTTATGAGGGACTCCCCTTGTGAAGATGTCCTTGACTCCCCGGCAACGGCGCCAGAAAAATGCTTGATGGCTCAATGCACGGCGCCCAGAAAAGTGCTGGTGCGGTGTTGATTAGAGCTCGCTGGGGACCCCAAGAGAAAGGTATGATGAGCATAGCAGCAAGTTTCCCTCAGTTATGAAACCAAGGTTTAATCGAACCAGTAGGAGCAAGGAGACACCCCAAAGGTGTTACTAGCTGGGCTTTGGCAGGGCGCACTACCGGTGCTAGTAGCAACATGGAGACCTGCACAACACAACCACAAAACTTTGTCCCCAACTTGCGATGAGGTTGTCAATCTCACCGTGTTTTGCGTAAAACAAAGGATTAAACGTATCGAATGGAAAGAAGTAATAGTTTGCAGAAAGTAAACACAAAACAGTAAACAGCTTATAGATTGTATGTAAAAGAAAGGACCGGGATCCATAGTTCACTAGAGGTGGCTCTCCTTAAGATAGATAACATGCTGGGTGAATAAATTACAGCGGGGCAATTGACAAACACCGAGAAAGCAATACATGCATATACTAATCATCTTGACTCCTTTGAGACTTGATTGGGCATTACAACATTATACATAGACCGCCATCCAACTGCATCTATGACTAATAATCCACCTTCAGGTTATCATCTCAACCCCCTCCAGTATTAAGTTGCAAGCAACAGATTATTTCTTTTCGAACTACGTGTAAAGTAAACAATACGATTATTCTATGAACAAAGGATTGTTATTTTCTCCCTAGTAGCAACAACACATCTAGCGCCTTAGAGATTTTTGTCACTCCCCTAGATTACCAAAGGCATGAACCCACTATCGAGCATAAATACTAACTCTTGGAGTTGCTAGCATCTACTTGGCCAAGATAGCTACTAACAACGGAAAGCATGCAAGATCACAAATAACAAAGACATGATAGAATCAATAATCAATCTGAAATAGCATCTCAATATCCATCGGATCCCTGCAAACACAACAAGTAGGATTACAAATAGATGATCTTGATCATGAACGGAGCTCACAAGATCTAAACATGATAGCACAAAGGAGGAGAACTAGCCATCTAGCTACTTCATAGACCCGTAGTCCAGAGATGAACTACTCACGCATCACACCGGAGGCTTGCATGGTGATGAAGAAGGCCTCCAGGGTGAATTCCCCTCTCCGGCAGGGTGCCGGGAAGAGCTTCAGATCTCTCCCAATCTAGGTATGGAGATGACAGCGGCTAAAAACTCTTTCGTAGATTTTTGATCGGGTACTTATGGTTTACGTCCCGAGGGCATCTTATAGTCGGAAGGGGAGGCCGAGGGGGTGCCAGGGGCCACCACACCACCCCCTGGCGCGGGCCCAGCTCGGCTGCGCGGCCAGGTGGTGTGGCCGGCCTCTGGCCCTTCTCCGTCTCGTATTCTGGCACTTGATGACTTCCGGAAAAAGAGGCACTTTGGCTTTTGTCCTGTCCAATTCCGAGAATATTCATTTTCTGACTTTCCTGGAACCAAAAACAGCAGAAAACAGGCAGCTGGCACTGTGGCTCTTGTTAATAGGTTAGTCCAAGAAATCATATAAAAAGTACTCCAAATTGTGGAAAGAACACAAGAAAGTGGATAAAACCAAGCATGGAACATCAAAAATTATAGATACATTTGCAGTGTATCAGCAGGTATTACAAGAGATCAAGTCAAGAAGAAGTTATTATCATTATCACTGAAAGGAAGAGGTAAGGACTGGTATAAGCTGCTGAAGAATGGTCAAGCTCTTGAATGGGAGGAAATAGTGCCTCTCTTTTATTCAAAGTTTTGTCCTCCTACTTAGATTCATAAAGATCGGAATCAAATATATAAATTTTAGCCTCTTGATGGAGAGAGTACAGCTCAAGGTTGGGGGAGATTGAAGTTACTAATGCTCAAATGTCCCATTCATGAGCTCCCCAACAATATTATTTTCAATAACTTTTATGCAAGGCTTTATCTTCATGATAAGGATTTTATTGGATGCCTGTTGTGCTGGATCATTCACTCGCATGGAAGAAGAAGCTAAATGGGATCTTCTAGACCGTATTCAAGACAATGCTGAAGCATGGGAGAATGACAAAGGAAGAAAGTCAGGTATAAATTATGATTATGAATGCATTGAATCTTTTATGGGAACTGATGACTTTCAAAATATTAAAAATGCTTATGGTCTAGACTCTCAAGCTATTGCAATTTATTTTAAGGCTTTTGCTTCCTATATTGAAGTTCCTAAAAAGAAGTGGAATAAGTATCATGAACCATATAAAGATGTTGCTAAGTGTGTTCCTACAAGAAATATTGAAGTTTATACTGCTAATCATGTTTTACCGGAACCTTACATTGAGAAAATGTCTTTCCCAGTTAAGATAAAGGAACATTCTATGATAGCTAGTATGGTTAATGAAAGTACAAATAAAGCTGTTGAACTTGATGAACAAAATGATGAACCTATAATAGCAAATGTGAAGGACTTTGTCACTAAATATGTAGAAGAGGGGCACACTATCCTTTATAAGGATACCTCTAATATTGTTTCACAAAGTAGTGTTACGAGAGCTAGTGTCCCTATGTTTTCTGTTAGGATAAGTGATCATTGCTACCATGGTTCTTGTGATAGCTATATCATTAAGTTTACGCATGATACTGAAAGTTATTATGAGAGAGGAAAGACTGTTCTAATGCATCTCAATAATATCAAGTTTCCTTGTTTTATGCTTAAAGTCTTTATGTTGCACTTGTTTTGCCTTCCTATGCTTATAGCCTCTAGTTTCAACAACTTGTTTGTTTACAAAATTCCATTGCATAGGAAGTGGGTTAGACTTAAACTTGTATATTTTTTCTTCTTAATGCTCTCTTTCACTTCAATTCATATTCTTATGTGAGCATCATTGAAATTATCATGCCCATCTTAATGGCTATAAAAAAGAGCTTTTTAGGAGATAACCCAATTTATTTTTGCTTTCAGTTTGTTTTTGTTTCTTTGAGTCTTGGAAGTTATTACTCCGGTAATAACCTCTCCTTATCCTTTTTGTTTGGTTTTTGTGTCAAGATCAACCTCTAAATGAGAGAGAAGTAAGATTTGGAGAAGTTGCTGTCCCGAAACAGATTTTTATGCTTCATCGTAAATTTTTTTGAGAGATCTCTGTATGTCGGATTGAGCTGTAATTTTTTGTTCTTCTGACCCAGGTTGTTATTTAACTTTCGTTAGTTTTGCACTTTTTGATTTGAGCAACAGAAGAGTTTCGAAAAAATTGATCTTTACCTGCTGGTCTGTTTTGACAGATTTTTGCCACTCTTGCATTTGCTTCTTTAAGTCCATTTCCGTTTTGAATTCTTTTTGGGTTTTCGGAAGGAGTTGCTACAGTAGCTTATGATTTGATGGATTTCAGTTGAAATTGGACTTAAAAGGTTTATTACCTCGCTTACACTAATGTTGCTAATGAGAATTGTGTGAACTTTTGTGTGAAGAAATTTCCAGGTTAGTGGAGAAAATGGTGTAATAAGAAAGTGAAAGGTTTCATGACTCGAGCAATATGAGTATGAAGATGAAGATATTGATGTTATTCAAGTGGTGACTCTAGAAGAATCTATCAAAGACCAAATTCAGAGACCTGCAGAGTCCTTTTTCGAATAGGTAACAGTTCTGGTAAGAAAAGTTCCGCAAAAATTATGTCCAGTTATATTTTTGGAATTTTTACCCAACAAGGAAAGCTATGAAGCGAAAGAGGGACGGAAACGGAGCCAGTGTGGCTCACACCACCCGCTGGCGTGGGCCCCCTGGCCGTGCCAGCAGGTGGTGTGGCCGCCCCGGACTCCGTCTCCGACCCGTTTTATCCCAGTACCTTCCTTTTGTTGTAAAACTTCGTAATATATAATCCCCCGGATCCCCTGAGGTTCGTATATCGTGTTCTCGTCGTGTTTTCGTTTCGATCTGTTTTTTCCAGGAACTATTCTTGAAAGTTAGAAGCACAATGGTGTCCGCCAAGGATAAGGAAAAGGAGCCTATGGAGGAGGATCTCCAAGACCCCGGGCAGGAGAAGGAGATCAAGAGTGAAGATGAAGAGGAGGCAGAGAAGAGCCAACATCCGCACACCGACACTACCATTGCAACCATTGGAGTGTTGATAAGATCAGCTAGGGTCAGGAGGACTGCAAGGATGTCAACTGGAGGGAAACCTCTGCGTCACTGTTTGGCTCCACGGTCACTTCCTCCATGCACCAAGAATCCTTTCCATACCCTTATCCATGAGCATCGATACCAGAATATGCCCAAGGATAAACTACCCTCCAATTGGGATTTGCCTTGTTCTAGCCATGCAGGAAAAGAAGACTTCAAGGAGGAAGAGTGGGGAAAGAATCGCAAGAGCTAGAATTCACAACTCGACCTGATCATGAGCCGCATTGAGCAAAACTCACAGTTGATTCGTAATCTCACCTTCGAGATTCAGGACTTGGGGAAGCTAATCAAAGAGCTCATCGAGAGAATACCATCACCACCGAAGGAGTAATTCGTCATCAGGTTTTGGCATCCCCTTGGTTTGTTCCAAGCTTGGGGGAGTGCCGCGGTATCACATCAATATCTTCTATCTTTTTACCTTTTTAGAGTCATATCATGAATAGAGAAGTTATCATGTAGAATGGTTTGCATTATGGAAGTGTCCCCCTCTCGTTAGATATCTATGTATCCCTTAGCGTGAGTTGCCGTTATGGAATATTAATGAGAAGTTCTATCATTTAATATTTTGCATATCTTATATTAGTTTTCAATTCATGGTTATATGATTGATCTATTTGTTAGTATTGGTATCACTTTGGGATCATTGAGTTAATTTAGTTGGTTTTGGCAAACCTGGCTCGGTCAGTAGCAACACTATTTTTGAGAGTTGAATGAAAAAGATAAAAAGTACTCTTAAAGAAATATAATTTCATCATATTTCTTTCTTGATTTGCTGATAAGTTTAGTATTCTCTAGTTAAGCTCTTTTGTGCTTCCAAGTAAGATTGCATGTTTGTTTTATCACATGTATGTTTGTTTGTTTCCTTCAACTCTTATGCTTGCTACCCAGCCTTGCTAGCCAAAAACCCATACTGAGAGGGAATGCTTCTCGTGCATCCAATCCTTAAACAAAAACCTATGCCATTTGTGTCCACCATACCTACCTACTAGCACTATTGCTATTCCAAGTAAATTCATGTTTTTATCTACCTTCCAAAATAAACTTGTTATGTAAAAATTAGTAATTAAAGCTCTCACGAACTTGATGGCACACCTTATTTTCTTGCACTTAATAATCTTGAACCATTGTGTCCATCTCTGTTGCGTATATGCTTGCGCTTTATAAGTTGAAGTTAGAAGAACCATGTATCATGGGGAACGCTTTCAGCATTGCACTGGTACTTTGTACCTCATTGATATCATGATTATTTTGCTTATGGATCCCAGCAGTGTGAAATAAAAGGGGAACTTGTAAGATCATGGAGTTTATATGTGTGTTAGAGAACCGCCTAGGCCACTAGCCTAAGCCATGCCTAATCATGGTGGAAACTTGCAGCATAACCATAATGAGCACTCTATGAAGCATCTTCAATAAAAACCTATGCAAATAGCAAAAAAAGGATCATTGAGATGCTCATTGTTTGCTTGCCTTGTCATTTTGATTATGGGATAGCTCCTGTATCATGTGCAAGGTGTACCCTGTTGTCGGTTCTCTATGATATATATGTATTTACAATGACAAGAGCTTACTTGTGACTGAAGTTAAGTAGCATGAGGTTCGGTACTCGTAAGTAAGGGGCATGAGATTTCAACTTATAACTTGTCAAGCATATCCTCTTAGTTGTGTCACTTTAACCTTAATCACCTAAAGATGCCTATGATAGGGGCAATGAGAGCTGAAAGCTAATAAGTACCATAATTTTTGGAAGCTCTTTATGAAACTTGAAATCCCTGCTTCCCTCTACGAAGGGCCTATCTTTTACCTTTTAGTTGAGTCAGTAAACATATTCCTCTCTACCTCAACAAGCATTTTGAGTTGTTGTGTTTCATTCATTCATATGATGATTTATTCAATCATGTTTCTTATGTTCCTTGTTTTGCACATTGCTCTTATCCTGGTGATTACTACTTTGACAACTATCATTAAAAACCAGTTATGTGTGAACTCCAGCAAATTATCAACTATTCTTCGACCAAGAGCTAAGTTTGCCATTACCAATTATGATTTACTTTATGTATCTTTATTGCGTTTCCTTTACTTATTGCAAGTAAGTTATATAATAGTGAGTTGTCTTCTGTTATGATTTATGTATTGATGAATGTGATGCTTCTTGTCCGTATTATTTTATCGACCCTTCACTCCAAAAACCTGAGGTCATGTTTATTGAGTTCAGTTTCGCCTGGGGACAAGCAAAGTCTAAGCTTGGGGGGAGTTGATACATCCATTTTGCATCACTATTCTATATCATAATTTACTGTTATTCATTGATATATTTCATATTAAGAGAAGATACTTATGTTATTTCATCTATTTTTGCATGGTTGATGACTTTTGGAGCATGGACCGCTGCAGTCAGGATTCTGATGGAAAAGGTGCTGTTTGGAGGCAAAATTCGCGAAGATCAGAAAATCCGGGAAAATACATGGAAAATCCTATTTTTTCAGAAGACGAAGGAAGCCAGAAGGGGAAGTGGAGATGGGCCACAGGGGCCCACACCACCCCTGGTGCGGGCCACCCTAGGCCGCGCCACCAGGTGGTGTGGCCACTCGGGTCCACCCCTGGCTCTCCCCTATGGCGTATATTATCCTCCCGAAACCCTAATACTCGGGGAGCAACCATAGAAAGATTCCGCCGCCTCTGCGGGGCGGAAAACACCGAGAGAGAAAGATCTCTCTGATATACAGAATTCTGCCGAGGGAATTCCTTCCGAGAGAGGGGAGATCGTCGCCATCAACACCACCATCAAGCTGGACTTCATCAAGATCATCATCATCATCATTACCACCATCATCATCACCAGCACCATCATCACCACCTCATACCACTGTAACAATTGGGTTGAATCTTGCATAGTTCGTAGGGGAAACTTTCCCGGTGTTGATTACTCCTTGTAGTTGATGCTATTGAGTGAACCATTGAATTATCATTTATGTTCAGATTGTCACACATCATTATCTCATCTCTGATCATGATCCATATGATGTCTTGTGAGTAGTTCGTTTAGTTCTTGAGGACATGGGAGAAGTCATGTTGTTAGTAGTGCAAATTGTGTTGAGAAGGATTCAATAGTTTGATATTTAAGTTGTGGTGTACTTCTTCTAGTGGTGTCATGTGAACATCGACTACATGAAACTTCACCTATATGGGCCTAGGGGAATGCATTGTGTATTTGGATACTAATCATAGGGGTTGCCGGAGTGACAGAAACCTGAACCACCGTTAGGAAACCATTGCACAAGGGATGTCAGGGTCTTAGAGTTTAAAGTTGTGGTTAGGTTTATACCTTTATTACTTTCTTGTACTTGCGGATGCTTGCAAGGGGTATAATCACAAGTATGTATTAGTCCGAGGAAGGTCGGTACATTAGCACAGGTTCACCCACACAACACTTAGCAAACTAAAGAAGATTAATCAAGTATATGAAGCGAAAGCACTTGACAGAATTCCCATGTGTCCTCGAGAACGTTTGGTCATCCTAAGTAATACAACCGGCTTGTCCTTTGCTAAAGAAAGGATTGGGCCACTTGCTGCATTTATTCTTATTGTCTTTTATTTACTCGTACTTTACTTACCTGCATTATCAAAAACCCCTAAAAATCCGTTTGCTAAGTATTTACAGAAAATTCCTGCTCCAAGCCATTCGCCAACACCTTCTGCTCCTTGTTGGGTTCGACACTCTTACTTATCGAAAATACTGCGATACACCCCCTATACTTGTGGGTCATCACACACAAGGGTGGCCACACACAGTGGTGGCACGCCACACCAGTGTGGCCCCACAGTGCTCCACCGACCTTGCCCCTTCGCCTATAAAAGCCTCCCGGGACGAAAACCCTAAGTACCATATCAAAAATCCACGAAAGAGTCTGTAGCCGCCACCATCTCCATCCCTAGATCAGGGGGATCCGAAGCTCTTCCCAGCACCCTGCCAGAGGGGAGATATTGATACGTTGCAAATGTATCTATAATTTTTTGATGTTCCATGCTTGGTTTATATCTACTTTCTTATGTTTTGTCCACACTTTGGAGTACTTTTTATACACTTTCTTGGAATAACCTATTAACAAGATGTCACAGTGCCAGCTGCCTGTTTTCTGCTGTTTTTGGTTTCAGGAAAGTCAAAAAATGAATATTCTCGGAATTGGACGGGACGAAAGCCAAAGTCAATATTTCACCGAGGGGGACACGGAGCCAGAATACGAGACGGAGAGGGGCCAGGGGCCGGTCCACGCCAGGGGTGGTGTGGCCGCCTAGGGCATTCCCACAGCCTTCCCTTTCTCCTATAAGATGCCTCCCCTTCTTCATCACTAGGCAAGCCTCCGGTGTGATGCATGAGTAGTTCATCCCTGTACTACGGGTCCATGTAGTAGCTAGATGGTTGGTTCTTCTCCTTTGTGCTACCATGTTTAGATCTTGTTTGCTCCGTTCATGATCAAGATCATCTATTTGTAATCATACATGTTGTGTTTGCGGGGATCCGATGGATATTGAGATGCTATTTTAGATTGATTATTGATTCTATCATGTCTTTGTTATTTTTGATCTTGCATGCTCTCTGTTGTTAGTAGATATCTTGGCCGAGTAAATGCTAGCAACTCCAAGAGGGAGTATTTATGCTCGATAGTGGGTTCATGCCTCTAGTAATCTGGGGAAGTGACAGAAATCTCTAAGGTACTAGATGTGTTGTTGCTACTAGGGAGAAAACAACAATCCTTTGTTCATAGAACAATCATATTGTTTACTTTACACGCAATGTATAATGCAATTATGTTGCTTGCAACTTAATCTTTGGAGGGGTTGGATGATAACCTGAAGGTGGATTATTAGTCATAGATGCAGTTGGATTACTGTCTATGTATAATGTTGTAATGCCCAATCAAATTTCATAGGAGTCAAGATGATTAGTATATGCATGTATGCTTTCTCGATGTTTGTCAATTCCCCCGCTGTAATTTGTTCACCCAACATGTCATCTATCTGAAGGAGAATCACCACTAGTGAACTATGGACCCCGGTCCTTTCTTTTACCATCAATCTACAACTGCATCGCTTTTCGCTTACTTTCTGCAAGCTTTTACTTTCTTCCATACAATACGTTTAATCCTTTGTTTTCAGCAAAACCGGTGAGATTGAGAACCTCACTGTAAGTTGGGGGCAAAGTTCTATGGTTGTGTTGTGTAGGATTCCAAGTTGGAAATAACACCTTGGAGGTGTTTCCTTGCTCCTACTGATTGGATAACCTTGGTTTCATAACTGAGGGAAACTTACTGCTGTGCTCATCATACCTTCTTTTTGGGATTCCCCAACGAGCTCGACATCAATCTCGAGCCAGCAAGTATTTTTCTGGCGCTGTTGCTGGGGATCGAAGAAGAAGAAGCTCCCACGTCAACAACGCGCCATCAAAAGTATTTTTCTGGCACCGTTGCCGGGGAGTCAAGGACATCTTCACAAGGGGAGTCCCTCATAACCAATCTCTTTACTTTGTTGTTTTTGTTTTGCTTGGTTTATTTTTTCTTTGTTTGCTTGTTTCTTTATCAAAAACACACAAAAAATTAGTTGTACTAGTTTGCTTTCTTTATTAAAAACACAAAAAAAATTAAGCCTTTCTATAGTTGCTACCTCTTTCTTAGCTCACCATGTTGATCCCTAAGTTCACCCTGAAAGACCTTTCAATAGGTAGTGGCTCTATAATTGGAAAAGATAATATTGAAGAATTCTTTAATCATGTTAGTAAGCATGAGGATACTGAGGATAGATCCCTTGCAGAACTTGCAACAAATTATGAAATTGCTGCAGCTTCTTTAGTTCATATGTTGGAATCTAGGTTTGTTAACCTTAACCCCTTAATGCAAGTAATGTTTCTTAAACTTAAAGAAATTGAGGACCCTGAAAAGAGAAATTTTATTCTGGAAACTTTGCTTAAGAAATTCTATGATGTTGCCAAGGAAGCTAGAAAAGTCTTTGATCGTTTTAATATACTAGGATCATGTGTAGATGTTATTGGTACATGAGAAAAGATGAACAAAACCGAACCTAATGGGGAGGAAATTAAGATACCAATACCTTTCAAACTTGTAGCAATGCATGAAGCCATAGAAAAGAATCTTGATTGGATTGTTCCTGAAAACCCGTTTGATGAAAATAGTGAACCCAAGAGCATTGATAGAGGATCCTCTAGAACTTTGGATGAGATACCTTGCCTTGTTGAAGATATTTCTGGTATCAATCTTAATGCTTCTTCATTTGAGAATACTTGATTCTTTTTCTTGCTTCTTATGCCTAACTTAAAGGCGTTAAAGAAAAGTACTTATTGGGAGATAACCCAAAAGTTTAAGATGAGTCTTGGAAGTTATTACCTCTGTAATAACCGCTCCTTATCCTTTTTATTTGCTTTTTGTGCCAAGAGTAACCTCTAATGAGAGAGAAGTAATGCTTGGGAAAGTTGCTATCCCGAAACAGATTTGTGTGCTTCACTGTAAAAATTCGTGTAAAATCCGTGTACGTCGTTTTGAGGCGTGAATGTTTGTGCTTCTATCCCAGGTTGTTATCTAACTTTCGTTAGATCACCACTTTTCGATTTGAGAAACAGAAGGTCTTCGAAAAAATTGGTTTTTACCTGCTGGTCTGTTTTGATAGATTTCTACCATTATTTGCATTTGCTTCTTGTTGGTTCCTTTTTGTGTTCTCATTGGGGAATTGAGCTTTTTGAGGGAAGTGCTACAGTAGCTTGTGTTTTAATGGAAGTTTTATTGGTGTTGAAATTGAAACCAAAGACTTATTATCTTGAGTGCACTAATGTTGCTAATAAAGATTGTGTGATGTTTTGTATGAAGGAAAAAATTCCAGGTGTATGGAGAGAATGGTGTAATAAGATGAAGAATGGACTAAAGCTCAAGCTTGGGGATGCCACGCGTGTCACCCCAAGAAATATCCAAGAAGTACAAGCGTCAAAGCTTGGGGATGCCCAAGGCATCGCCTTCTTCATCAATAAAAATCCAGGTTTCTTCCAAACACTTCATTTTTATTGTTTCATGCACAGTTGTGTTGTTCTTGGAGCATCTTCGTTTTTGTTTTCCATTTGCTTGGTTTGCTTAGTTTGCTTGAATAAATTGGTTAGACCCCCTCTTTCATACATTAGTTTTCAAATAGTTTGGTTTGGTTTGGAAAAGAGTAGGAACAGTTCATGCTTAAGTGGTAAAAGGAGCTTGTTTTTGACTGTGGCCTATGCTTTGTCATGTCATGCTTGATATTGTTTTGGCTTTATTCTTAGTGATTTTTGTTGTAGTATGACCTGTTATAAACAATTGAGATTGCTTAATGTGCCTTGAAAGAATCATGTGTTGTTTTAGCGTATTAAAGCATAATATAGTGGTATTCTCCTTTGATGCTTTATTTGAGTTGACTTGGCGCATGCTCACACCATGTTATGACTATCCCAAGTCACCATAGCCTTTATGATCCTTTAGTTTTTGACTTGTAATATCACTTTATGCTTTAATTAATGATGTTTTGTCGCTTTGCATGATTATGGCCATTATTGCTCTCTTAGTTTGTCGCTCCCAGTCTTTTGCTAGCCTCCATAACCAAGTATGAGTTCCACTCATGCATCCAACTCCAAA
This sequence comes from Avena insularis, assembly GCA_023614405.1. Lineage (NCBI taxonomy): Eukaryota > Viridiplantae > Streptophyta > Magnoliopsida > Poales > Poaceae > Avena > Avena insularis. Next base: position 3,894,218 of record CM042692.1, on the reverse strand, counting down.
TAAAGCCAAGTTATCCCAAAGAGTCCACCATACCTACCTATTAGCATTTGCTATTCCAAGTATATTCATGCTTTTATCTACCTTCCAAATTAAACTTGTTATGTGAAAACTAGTGATTAAAGCTCTCACGAACTTGATGGCACACTTTACTTTCTTGCACTTAATAATCTTGAACCATTGCGTCCATCTGTGTTGCGTATATGCTTGCGCCTTATAAGTTGAAGTTAGCAGAACCATGTATCATGGGAACGCTTTCAACATTGCTCTTATTATTCCGTTGATATCATGATTCTTTTGCTTATGGATCCTGGTGGTGTGAAATAAAAGGGGAACTTGGAAGATCATGGAGTTTGTATGTGTGTTAGAGAAACACCTGGGCCGCTAGCCTAAGCCATGCCTAATCATGGTGGAAACTTGCAGCATAACTATAATGAGCACTCTATGAAGCATCCTCAATAAAAACCTATGCAAATAGCAAATAAAAAGATCACTGAGATGCTCATTGTCTGCTTGCCTTGTCATTTTGATTATGGGATAGCTCCTGTATCATGTGCAAGGGGTACCCCGTTGGCGGTTCTCTATGATACATATGTACTTACAATGACAAGAGCTTACTTGTGACTGAAGTTGAGTAGCATGAGGTTCGGTACTCGTAAGTAAGGGGCATGAGATTTCAACTTATAACTTGTCAAGCATATCCTCTTAGTTGTGTCACTTTAACCTTAATCACCTAAAGATGCTTATTATAGGGGCAATGAGAGCAAGTACCATAATTTTTGGAAGCTCTTTATGAAACTTGAATCCCGGCTTCTTTCTATGAAGGCCTTTCTTTTACTTTTATGTTGAGTCTCCACCTTCTATCTTTATGCACCTATTGAGAGAGCATAGTGGCCATTCTTAGTTTAATGTGCATTTTCCCAAGACTTGTTGATTGATGCATAACTTTGATATTGCTTGTTCTTAAACTATTTGTATCTAGTCACCTTTATGAACTTTGAAGGTGTCCTATGCATTTATGTCTACTACTCTATGAGGGACAAGCTGAATGCCACTATGTTATGGTTTCTTTATGTGAAACAAACAAACGTCTTGCAAAGCATTGTTATTCATGAATATTTTGTTTGTGCCTTTTCATGTTACAAGATAATTGCTATGTCTTATTGTTAGAATTTTATCTTTCATGCTATGTTGAAGTACTATGATCCCAGCTATCAATGTTTTACAAATACTTTGATCAAGTTTATGATGGTGCATGTCACCTCAAAAATTATTCTTTCTTTTTATCACTTACCTACATGAGGACGAGCAAGATTTAAGCTTGGGGATGTTGATACGTTGCAAACGTATCTATAATTTTTGATGTTACATGCTTGGTTTATATCTACTTTCTTATGTTTTGTCCACACTTTGGAGTACTTTTTATACACTTTCTTGCACTAACCTATTAACAAGATGTCACAGTGCCAGCTGCCTGTTCTCTGCTGTTTTTGGTTTCAGGAAAGTCAGAAAATGAATATTCTCGGAATTGTACGGGACGAAAGCCAAAGTAAATATTTCACCGAGGGGGACACGGAGCCAGAATACGAGACGGAGAGGGGCCTGGGGCCGGCCACACCACCTGGCCGCGCTACCAGGCCTGGCCCGTGCCAGGGGGTGGTGTGGCCACCTAGGGCACTCCCTCGGCCTCCCCTTTCTCCTATAAGATGCCTCTGATACATAAACCCTAAGTACCCGATCAAAATTCCATGAAAGAGTCTATAGCCGCCATCATCTCCATCCCTAGATCGGGAGGGATTTGAAGCTCTTCCCGGCACCCTGCCGGAGGGGAGAATTCCCTCTGGAGGCCTTCTTCATCACCATGCAAGCCTCCGATGTGATGCGTAAGTAGTTCATCCCTGGACTACGGGTCCATGTAGTAGCTAGATGGTTGCTTCTTCTCCTTTGTGCTACCATGTTTAGATCTTGTGAGCTCCGTTCATGATCAAGATCATCTATTTGTAATCATACATGTTGTGTTTGCGGGGATCCGATGGATATTGAGATGCTATTTCAGATTGATTATTGATTCTATCATGTCTTTGTTATTTGTGATCTTGCATGCTCCCCGTTGTTAGTAGATATCTTGGCCGAGTAGATGCTAGCAACTCCAAGAGGGAGTATTTATGCTCGATAGTGGGTTCATGCCTCTAGTAATCTAGGGAAGTGACAAAAATCTCTAAGGTACTAGATGTGTTGTTGCTACTAGGGAGAAAACAACAATCATTTGTTCATAGAACAATCGTATTGTTTACTTTACATGAAATGTGTAATGAAATTATCTGTTGCTTGCAACTTAATACTGGAGGGGGTTCGGATGATAACCTGAAGGTGGATTATTAGCCATAGATGCAGTTGGATTATGGTCTATGTATAATGTTGTAATGCCCAATCAAATTTCATAGGAGTCAAGATGATTAGTATATGCATGTATGCTTTCTCGATGTTTGTCAATTGCCCCGCGTAATTTGTCCACCCAACATGTCATCTATCTTAAGGAGAATCACCACTAGTGAACTATGGACCCCGGTCCTTTCTTTTACCATCAATCTACAACTGTTTACTATTTTCTGTTTACTTTCTGCAAGCTTTTACTTTCTTCCACACAATACGTTTAATCCTTTGTTTTTAGCAAAACCGGCGAGATTGACAACCTCACTGTAAGTTGGGGCCAATGCTTTGTGGTTGTGTTGTGCAGGATTCCAAGTTGGAAACAACACCTTGGAAGTGTTTCCTTGCTCCTACTGGTTCGATAACCTTGGTTTCATAACTGAGGGAAACTTACTGCTATGCTCATCATACCTTCCTTTTGGGGTTCCCCAACGAGCTCGACATCAATCTCGAGCCAACAGATATCACCCTGGAGGCCTTCTTCATCACCATGCCTGCCTCCGGAGTGATGCATGACTAGTTCACCCTTGGACTATGGGTCCATGTAGTAGCTAGATGGTTGGTTCTCCTCCTTTATGCTATCATGTTTAGATCTTGTGAGCTCCATTCATGATCAAGATCATCTATTTGTAATCTTACATGTTGTGTTTGCGGGGATCTGATGGATATTGAGATGCTATTTAAGATTCATTATTGATTCTATCATGTCTATGTTATCTGTGATCTTGCATGCTCTCCGTCGTTAGTAGCTATCTTAGCCAAGTAAATTCTAACAACTCCAAGAGGGAGTATTTATGGTCGATAGTGGGTTCATGCCTCTAGTAATCTGGGGAAGTGACAGAAATCTCTAAGGTACTAGATGTGTCGTTGCTACTAGGGAGAAAACAGCAATCCTTTGTTCATAGAACAATCGTATTGTTTACTTTACACGCAATGCATAATGCAATTATCTGTTGCTTGCGACTTAATACTGGAGGGGGTTCGGATGATAACCTGAAGGTGGATTATTAGTCATAGATGTAGTCGGATTACAATCGATGTATATTTTTGTAATGCCCAATCAAATATCATAGGAGTCAAGATGTCTAGTATATGCATTGTTATGCTTTCTCAAATTTGTCAATTGCCCCGTTGTAATTTGTTCACCCAACATGTTATCTATCTTAAGGAGAAACACCTCTAGTGAACTGTGGACCCCAGTCCATTCTTTTACCATTGATATACCATCTACTGTTTACTGTTTACTTTCTGTAAGCAATTACTATCTTCCACACTATACGTTTAATCCTTTATTTTCAGCAAAACCGATGAGATTGACAACCTCACTGTAAGTTGGGGCAAAGTTCTGTGGTTGTGTTGTCCATGATTCCAAGTTGCTAGCAACACCTTGGAGTTGTTTCCTTGCTCCTACTGGTTTGATAACCTTGGTTTCATAATTGAGGGAAAACTTGCTGTTGTGCTCATCATACCTTCCTCTTGGGGTTCCCAACAAGCTCGATATATTTTGAGCCATAAGGTTCCTATGAGATCACCGCTAGGCAAGTATCCCACCTCAAGCCTTTATCAATCTATGGGATCTTAGGTACCTACAAGTCCACAGATCGAGACATGAAATGAAGAACAAAAGATACAAATCACAATTGCAAACAAAACACAATTCTCCCATGATCTAGATGCACATAATCGTTGCGAGGTTTCTCCCCAACCCGCATCCCGTGAGGACTACTCACTCATAACAAATAGATCGGAGATAGAAAACATCATACACATACTTAGATTGAAATCAAATATTCTTACAATGGTCGCCAAATCACAAGGAGATCTAAAGTACAAAGCAATGGCTATGGCTAGTGGATGGATGGATGGTGGAAGTGATGAACAATGGATGAACAATGGTGTGGATCTCCTTTGGTGGTGTTGTGATTGAATCTGAGAATGGCGGCTCTCTGGCCGGCGGCTAGAGCCTCGAAATATATAGGCGTCTTCATGAAAGTTGTAGGGTTTAACAAGACGAAGTCGTCGCCACCTGGTATGGGTGGGCGGTATGGGCAAACCGCGCCTGTACCAGTGGTCGTTAAGCATGCTGGCGCTCTGGCATAACTTCCCAATTATTTGGTCGTGTGTACTTCCTCAAAATCCTTCATTATGACTCCTTATTTCGCATTAAAAGCCATGATTTCTTGCACAACATAAATTAAAGAGTGGATTTGCATATCTTTGCAATTATTAGTCATTAGTGGCAAGGATTAAGAGTTACTTTGGCAATTTCTTGACCAAAAACAATGTTTAAACGCAGTGGAAGATGGTGAAAATCAGAGCCATCAACTTCCCCAAAGCTCAAACCTTGATTGTCCTCGAGCAATAAGAACTATAAGGAATTCAGCGTTTAAACTTGAAACAACGAGAGTAAGATTTCACTTACAGTTAGTAGTCGTATGTGCTCAACACTTCATTCATTTGTGAAGCTTATCAAAGTTAGAGAGATGACAAGAATACTATACAAGCTTCAGTAAGTTAAGACAATCAAAGTAAAGTTTAATATAAGTATAAGTAACTAGAAGTGTAGCAATCAATCCAATTCCTCTAATTAACTCTCAGCTTGTCAAGGAACACTAGGATGTTTAAATAGCATAATTTAGTAAGAGAGTTTCATGTCCCAAGTAGTATAATTATGAAGTGTATTATTTACACCCACATCAATAAATCAAGTCTATCAAAAACACTTCTAATCAAATCATTGTGTTTAAAGAAAAATTCGTAAAGTAGTAATGAGACCATGCTAAGGATTTGTTATGTGGATCCTTGTAGATATCTTTTTTCTTTCTTTCATTTTTCAAGGATTGCTGATTGTTTATTTTGCAAATGTTTGCACAACCTTTGATAGTACCAACACTTTTGCCCATATATTGACACATATGCCACTCATGTCATCAACTCATAGCCAAAATCCGGGGTAATACCATAGATCGTTCAAAAGCTAGCGGAGTTGTTGGCATCCCAAAGGTGTGCATTAGAGACATAGAACAAGGTTGTCTCAATTCTTTCTCTCTTTTTCTAGCTAGTACCGTGGTTTGATCCTCAAGGTTAGCTTTGGCATGGATCACAATTACCACTAGACTTTATTTCAATCAAACAATTCCTTTCATGAGTGTCGTCAAGACTATCAAAATATCTATGGGGTTAAGTATCATCAAGTGTATACTCTCAAGATAATCATTCATCAAACAAGTCGTAAATTTCAGACTTTTTCTTATTGTACTTGTTTGGCAATATTATTTCTAAGGCCAGACTTGTTTAACTAAAAGAACTAGAGCAAGAGCTTCAACAACTAATCATCATACCAATAAAAAGCCTTACTCCAACCATATTAAATTACTTCCCACTAGCATGGCATCTTAGCAAATCAACCAACTAAGATAAACAACTCAAACTTCATAAGTGGGAGACATAGGATATACCTCTCATAAGGGACTTCATGATCCTCTTCATTATAGGGATGTGTTCCTTCAAAACTCAAACACGATTACTCTCATAATGATATTAAAGAAAAAAGGCAAAGTGAGAATCCATGTTTATGAAAAAAGGAAACATCTTTTTGTATTTTTGAGGATAGGGATTAAAGAATAGAAAAGAACTTGCGACAGAGCAAGGGTTTAAGAAAAGAAAAAAACGAAAACAAAAATAAACTAAAACAAAAGCAAACTAAAAAGCAAAGGAAAAAAGCAAAGTGTTGGAACAAGCCAACACGAGTGTTTCAAATCTCCCAAGGAGCTGGAGTATGACCTTGTTATTACACAAATATATTTGCCGAGGGAACACATCCCCAAGCTTAGGCTTTTTCAAGCCCTTTTGTTGCTCATGGTGGTGGCAATGGATAATCTCCCACGTTCCATTGGCTGCTCCAAACATGGAACTAGGTGGCGAGGCTTGCAGTAGCATCTCAAAGGTTGATGGAGAGTTTGTTAATGTTTTGAATATTTCCTTCGAGTGCATAAACGTCTTCATAGGTGGTGTAGTATTTTGGTGGCGGCTCGTCTTGTTTGGGTCCTCCTTGTTCTACTTCTTCATATTATCCTCCTCCCATGGGTATTTGTTGTTGGGGTAGAGTAGCTTCAACCTACGCATCAAAATGCAAATGTCCTTCCTCGATAGAGAATAAACTGTTAGGCAAAGGAGCTGGGATCAAGTGATCCGCTCCAGGTATATCGAATAAATATCTACCATGATTTTTATAAATCATACCACATGCTCTTAGAGTAGAAAGACTGAGACGGTGACTTCCATTCAACGGTTGGATGTTACCTAGGTTGATGCAAAGTGCGCGTGCAAGAACGGTCACAATTCCTCCTCCACATATGTGTCCTCAAGATTGAAGAGCCTGATGCTTAAGGTAGAACACGAGAAGAGAACCCAAATTTGGCGTTAAGTAATAATTGATAAGAGCAGCTTTTGCGAGGATCAACATGTCCTCCTCATTAACTCTAGTAAACTCACCACGTGCCTGCAGTGTGTTAGCAATCACATAGAATAGATATCGAATAGCATGGTGATCAATTTGGTTCCCCTTGGGTATGTTTCCATGAATTCTCATCAAATTAAAGTATTGTGAAGGGGAAGGATCTAAAACAAAATTAGTTGTGCGTACATCGGTGGTGTTCTTGGCAAACCGAAAGCATTGAGATCATTGGCTGAGTGTGAAAGTGTACTCATAGTTCATAAGGCGGAATTTGATTCGGTCAACTCCGGGCCTTTGTTCCTCGGCACAACCATAAGGATCCACCGTGTGTGTCAAGGTGCTAAAGAACTCAAGCGTCAAGCGGTGAAACGTGGCAACATCCTGAAAGACAAAATCAACATTGTTACAAAGTAAGTCGAAATCAGCACGATTGCCAAGTTGGTTCAGGATATAAGGATACACCCACTTGGTGGACTTGATTTCTCGAAGATTGAGGCGATTGAAACGGTTCAGCTGGAACTCCTTGGTGAACTCGATACCAAGTGACTCGGGGTTCAATGTATCAACGGGTGGTGCGGAGGATTCCACAACCATCTCACATGCATGACTCCTCGTGTTCATCTAATAATAAAAATAAGACAAAGTAAATAAAGATTGCTAATAATTTTTTTGGTCCAATAGAAACATAGCATAAGTGATTCTCCACACTAACTACAAAAGAAACTCCTCTAAACACAATGCTAAGCACACATAATATCAAGATTGAATCAAGAACAAGACCTATGTCTAGATTAACAATGATGAATGACTGAGTGAAATTTTTGCACAAATAAGTTGAGGATCGGAGGAGAATCATACCTTAGATTGAATGAGTACGAATAATCGAAGAAAGATTAAATAAATTTGAAGATCCAATGGAGGTGGTTTGGATTTTGGAGGAAGAAGAAAGAGAAAAATTGATTTGGGGATTTTTAGGTTACCTCCTCGGGGTGCTTATGGAGACCGTGTACGTGGTACCGACAGGAGGTATGGTCGGGGACCGCCCGTACCGAGTGACTTACCCCTGGGGGCGATGGCTGCTCCCAGGTGGTGCACTCGGTACGAGCGCGTGGTACGGTGGTGCACGCTTGTACGACTGCTTGTCATTATCGATTTGGTACCTTTTGCTTAAGATATGATATTTGCTCGAGGGTACGGTACGGGCGCGCGGTATGGGTGCGTCCGGCTGTACCAGTGGCCGTTATCGACACTGATTCCTTCGGCAAAAATCGAAATTTCTATCTTCCTTTGGCTTGATGTGGTACAGGCGCATGGTATGGTCCACTACGGTCGTACCAGTGGTCGTTAAGAACACTGTGACCTACAAAACTTAAGGAATTTGATTAGTAGCTCTATGTGTCTTTGCACATCTTATCAAAGGACAAAATAATAGCAAACATACTAAGTAATGATCCAACAATACTTCTTAGGCCATGTGTTAGTAAAATAAAATATAGAGGATTACCTTATTTCTTATCCTCTCTCCATAGGTCGTCTTGAACACTCTTTATTAAAAACAAAAAAAATAAAAAAAATAACACGATAAAAACTAGGGATTTCTATTTTCATTCCCTCAGTTCGTTAGTTGTACTCAGTTTCTCCAGCCTCTTAGTTTTTCCTCACTTTTGCCCTTCCTCCATTCTGAAACCCTCACATGCACTCGGACAGGGGGATACTGTCAGGTCAAAGGCTTGACCGCCTGTGGGACCTCGTTGGGGCGGGTCCTCCGTTGAGCGTTACGTTACGTCGCCTCGACCATTACATGCTGACAAGTGGGGCTAAGATACACGGCGGACCAGCCATCCGTCTCTCACTGACTTGTGGGTCCTGTTTTTCCTGATTGTGTGGCCAGTGCAGCCAATGACAAATGGGGCCGTTCTGTGGCACCGTCGAAGCCAATGAACGATGGGGCCGCTATGTGGAGTCGTTCTATGGGGCCTTCGTAGCTAATGACCAGTGGGGCCATCATGTGGGGCTAGAGGGGGGATTTGCATATTTGCCATGTTTTACTCTGCAACTTGCATGTTTGCCATTTTGTGTGTCACTAACATGTGGTGGTCATGTGGCAAATATGCAAATTTCAACGAAAATGTTTGGCAGATATGCAAAATTGGCAAAAACGAAATAATTGACAGGTGGGGTCGTCTATAACACGTCGGCTCTCTCTTTCTCATCCGCTCCCAGCCCCCAGCCCCGAGCAGCTCCTATCCCACCGGTGGACAGAGCAGCCATCGTCGGCGCGTTGGTGCGTCGCTGGATCTGTCCTACGGCAGTATCGGACAGACTGCCGCACTACACCTCAACCATGGCTCGGACACCTGTTTCGTCCACATGCATTGCATGTTGAGGTAGTACCAACCACGGGAAGGTCAGCCGCCCATGACGACAAGGATTTGGTTCTGCCGCCATAGCTCGACGAACAGTCACAGCAATTGCTAGTAGTGCTAGCTAAGACCTCCGCTCCTGCTCCGCCCAGCTTAATCAATTTGGTTACCATAATTTCCTTGATATTGTAGGTGCAAATTAGTCCTCAATGTCTGGTTGTAGCGGGTACACCGACGAGGGTGGGGAATCGATCATGTCGTGGCCACATTCTCCTTCTCCTACCACGCCGGAAGTGCATGTAGCTCGTTCTCTTTTTACTACCATTGAATTTGAAGAGCTGACATGGCCTGTCGGACTGATTCCAATTTGGTTTGTTTCGGGATTGTTACAGTGTGCTATGCAGGCCGATGATCCATGGTACATTGCATACCAAGATGTGGAGGAGATTGTTGCCAAGTTAGGTGATGAATTGGCCCGTAAAAACCTGTTGATATTCGAGCTGAAGCATACCATCGAGGAAGAATTCAGAGCTTATTCGCAAAGAGAAGTTGACACCTGAGGTTGATGTTGCTATATCTATCAAGTCATACAAAATCTAAAACATGAACTTCAAGTGAAGAGGGGGGATAGTAGATTCATGTGGGCAGTTTTAGTAGTTGTCATCCGCGTCCCAGCAGTTATAGTATGCGGTTGTTGTGAAGGGTGGCATGTGTAATGATTAGTTGAATAGATAGCTAATTTAGAGAGTAGAATTGTTATTCAATAGATGGTTGTGAGTTCCTACTAATTTAGTCACTTTGCGGCCCCAAAGTTGTCGTGAGAATGCATTGCAGTGCCTAAGTTGCTTGCCATTGGATCTAGCGGTCCCAAAGTGGTCGATAGAAGGCATTGCGATACCCGAGTTGCTTGCCATTGGATCTAGCGGTCCCAAAGTTGCCGAGAGAATGCATTGGGGGCCTGCCTTGCTTGCCATTGGATCTAGCAGCCAATAGTTGGCGTGCCAAATGCCTAGAGGGTCAAGTTGGGGCCTATCAGTTTTGACTGTTCTGTCGCTGCCATCATGGCTGCCATGTAGAGTTGCAGTGGCGGCAACATCCATTCCCCGTTCCAAATTAGTTACTGAGATTGTCAATCCAAGTTAGTTGACTCAAATTCCTCAAGATACAATCGAATCTAGTCAAATCTAAATCAACTAATTTCGGTCGGAGCGAGTACTACTTATGAATCAGCTCTAGAGCATATCCATCGTCCTTGCTTCTCAAATACATATCAATGTTTATTCAAATCATACATATTTCAATCAAATTTATACAAGTCCACCAGAGATTGTCAAAGCAAGTACTACTACTACTTATGAATCAGATTTAGAGCATATTTATCGGTCTCACGGCTCAAATACATGTCAAATTTATTCAAATCATACATATATTTTAAGTCACGGAATTTTGGTTCAAATTGGGCTTAAATTTGTCCCAATTTTAAGTGGACGGTGAGCTATCCGCCCTCCCTGTCGTATGTGTACTCCAAGAAGTACGGGCAAAGTGCTCTCATCCGGCCTTGACCGTCGAAGTGCACCTCGACGTGCTAGTCATGGCCGCGGCCTGCCTCCCATAGCTTCGGTTCACGAGGGATTGATCTGCGTCGTCGCAGTGATGTTGTGGATGATGGCTTCAATCGTCTTTGCATCAATGACCACTATCGGCACCACAGCCGTAGATGTTGCGGATGACGGCTTCAATCGTCGTCGCATCAATGACCACTGTCGGCACCACAACCATAGATGTTGCGAATGATGGCTTCAATTGTGGTCGCATCGATGACCACTATCGGCACCACAGCCGTAGATGATGCGGATGATGGCTTCCGTCGGTGTCTTTCATCGATGGCCACTGTCGGCACCACTGCCGTCGCACTGATGTTGTGGATGATGGCTTCCATAGGTGTCTTTCATCAGCAACGGATCTGAGGATGTGAACGGAAGTGAGACAGACAGAGACAGAAATTTCAGACGGTTAAATCCTCACCGCTGCATGCTGTTCTAGCAGCCGCGGTTAGATCCGTGCCGCCGCAAACCGTTTCGACCCCCACGCGTAGGTCCACGCCACCGTACGTCGATAGGAGGGGAGGAAGATGCGGCTGGTATACGTGCGACAGGGAAAGAGAGGTGTTGGGGATATACTTTCCGGGTATCCTCATAGTTCCTCACTGACTAGGGTGGCCCACTTCGGGTTAGAGCTTTGCTTCACGGGTGGCCCAGTCAGGGAGAAGAGACGGAGTCCAGTCCGGCTACGGGAAGGCCCAGAAGACTTACCGACATAGGCCCATAGTGTTACTTATAGTTTAAGATGTACTCTGTAACCGACTCTTAGTCGTAGCCGGATAGATCTCTCCTGTAAACCCTAGGCCGGATATCTATATAAGCCGTCCTAGGGAGAGCCTTTAGGGCACCCACCATCACAATAGTCTACAATCTCAACTCGCACAGGCGAAACCCTTGTAACCCATATTCCGGCTCTGCCGTATTACTGGATTGCTAGCAGGAGTAGGATCCATCCAAAGCCGGCGGATTCGAACCTGGGTAAACTTGTGTGCTCACCATCCCGGAACACCGTATGTATCACACCCCTCTCTTCCACACGCCTCGAGGACCCCCTCATGGCGTACTTGTCATCAATCCGACGATAGTTGGCGCCCACCGTGGGGCAGGTGAGCTTCGGATCTACATTCCGAGCGGAATCTGCAAGAATCAGAATCGGCGAGACTATCGCTGTCGGTCGCATCCTCTACGCCAGCAACGTCCCTCTCATCGTTCTCGACGAGACCTAGATTCCGGCTGGGGAGGCCATGACTACCTACACCATCATGTCTTTTGGCGAGATCGATGTATACATCAGATCCGCTGAACCTGCCCCACCCAAGTGGTGATGATAGAGGCAGAAGAAATTTCTGGGTCCCCTTTGTCCGCAGAGGCGGCAGAGTTCCGGATCTCAGAAAACCCTAATCCCACCCAGCCCGCACCAGTTGCGGAGATAGTGGAGAAATCCGAGCCTAAAGCAGACCTGACGGTTCAAGTCGAATCTGGAGTGGATCTCCCTGGCAAGGCCGAATCCCAAATCGATTCGTCCGTTGAGGTCGAAATCCAGGAGGATCACATCAATGATGATCCACAAGTATAGGGGGTGTATCGTAGTATTTTCGATAGGTAAGAGTGTCGAACCCAACGAGGTGCAGAAGGTGCTGGCTAGTAGTATGGATCAGGAATTCTCTGCAAATACTTAGCAAACGGATTTTTAGGGGTTTTTGATAAAGCAAGTAAATAAAGTACGAGTAAATAAAAGACAGTAAGAATAAATGCGGCAAGTGGCCCAATCCTTTATGCAGCAAAGGACAAGCCATTTGTATTACTTAAGATGACCAAACGTTCTCGAGGACACATGGGAGGACTGTCAAGTGCTTTCGCTTCATATAGTTGATTAATATTCTTTAGTTTGCTAAGTGTTGTGTGGGTGAACCTGTGCTAATGTACCGACCTTCCGAGGACTAATATATACTTGTGATTATACCCCTTGCAAACATTCTTAAGTACAAGAAAGTAATTAAGGTAGAAACCTAACCACAGCTTTAAACTCTAAGACCCAGACGTCCCTTGTGCAATGGTTTCCTAATGGGGGTTCAGGTTTCTGTCACTCCGGCAACCCCTACTATTAGTAGCCAAATACACAATGCATTCCCCTAGGCCCATATAGGTGAAGTGTCATGTAGTCGACGTTCACATGACACCACTAGAAGAAGTACACCATAACTTAAATATCAAACTATTGAATTTTTCTCAACACAATTCCACTACTAACAACATGACTTCTCCCATGTCCTCAAGAACAAAACGAACTACTCACAAGACATCATATGGATCATGATCAGAGATGAAACAATGAAAAGTAACAATATGAACATAAACGATAATTCAATGGTTCACTCAATAGAATCAACTACAAGGAGTAATCAACACCGGGAAAGTTTCCCCTAAGAACTATGCAAGATTCAACCCAATTGTTACAGCGGTATGAAGTGGTGATGATGGTGCTGGTGGAGATGATGAAGATGATGATCCCGATGAAGTCCAGCTTGATGGTGGTGTTGATGGCGACGATCTCCCCTCTTCGGGAAGGAATTCTCCCGGGCAGAAATCTGTCTACCAGAGAGATCTTTCTCTCTCGGTGTTTTCCGCCCCACAGAGGCGGCGAAATCTTTCTTTGGTCGCCCCCGAGTATTAGGGTTGATTATATACGCCAGAGGGGAGAGGTCGCTGTGGCCACACCACCTAGTGGCCTAAACGCTTGAGGGTGGTGTGGGCCCCCTGTGGCCCATCTCCACTCCTCCTTCTGGCTTCCTTCGTCTTCTGGAAAAATAGGATTTAACATATATTTTCCCTGATTTTCTAATCTTCGTGAATTTTGCCTTGAAATAGCACCTTTTCCATCAGAATCCTGACTGCCGTGGTCCATGCTCCAAAAGTCATCAACCATGCAAAAACAGATGAAATAACATAACTATCATCTCTTAATATGAAATATATCAATGAATATCAGTGAATTATGATATATGATAGTGATGCAAAATGGACGTATCAACTCCCCCCAAGATTAGACTTTGCTTGTCCCCAAGCGAAAATGAGCTCAATAAACACGACCTCATGTTTATGGAGTGAAGAGTCGATAAAAGAATACGGACAAGAAGCATCACATTCATCAATACATAGATCATAGTAGAAGACAAATCACTATTATATAACTCAACTTGCAATGAGTAAAGGAAACACAATAAAGATACATAAAGTAAATCATAATTGGTAATGGCAAACTTAGCTCTTGGTCGAAGAATAGTTGATAATTTGCTAGAGTTCACAAATAACTGGTTTTCAATGATAGCTTTCAAAGTAGTAAACACCCAGATAAGAGCAATGTGAAAAACAAGGATAGAAGGGAATAGGTTTACTGACTCAACTAAAAAGTAAAAGAAAGGCCTTCGCAGAGGGAAGCAGGGATTGCAAGTTTCATAAAGAGCTCCCAAAAATTATGATACTTATTAGCTTTCAGCTCTCATTGCCCCTATCATAGGAATCTTTAGGTGATTAAGGTTAAAGTGACACAACTAAGAGGATATGCTTGACAAGTTATAAGTTGAAATCTCATGCCCCTTACTTACGAGTACCGAACCTCATGCTACTCAACTTCAGTCACGAGTAAGCTCTTGTCATTGTAAATACATGTGTATCATTGAGAACCGCCAACGGGGTACCCCTTGCACAAGATACAGGAGCTATCCCATAATCAAAATGACAAGCCAAGCAGACAATGAGCATATCAGTGATCCTTTTATTTGCTATTTGCATAGGTTTTTATTGAAGATGCTTCATAGAATGATCACTATAGTTATGTTGCAAGTTTCCACCAGGATTAGGCATGGCTTAGGCTAGCGGCCCAGGCATTTCTCTAACACACATATAAACTCCATGATCTTATGATGACCCACAAGTATAGGGGGTGTATCGCAGTATTTTCGATAAGTAAGAGTGTCGAACCCAATGAGGAGCAGAAGGTGCTGGCTAGTGGTATGGATCAGGAATTCTCTGCAAATACTTAGCAAATGGATTTTTAGGGGTTTTTGATATATCAAGTAAACAAAGTACGAGTAAATAAAAGAAAGTAGGAATAAATGCAGCAAGTGGCCCACTCCTTTATGTAGCAAAGGACAAGCCGGTTGTATTTCTATAGATGACCAAACGTTCTCGAGGACACATGGGAAGACTGTCAAGTGCTTTCGCTTCATATAGTTGATTAATCTTCTCTAGCTTGCTAAGTGTTGTGTGGGTGAACCTGTGCTAATGTACCGCCCCATCCAAGACTAATACATACTTGTGATTATACCCCTTGCAAACATCCGTAAGTACAAGAAAGTAATTAAGGTGGAAACCTAACCACAACTTTAAACTCTAAGACTCTTATGTCCCTTGTGCAATGATTTCCTAACGGGGGTTCATGTTTCTGTCACTCCGGCAACCCCTACGATTAGTAGCCAAATACACAATGCATTCCCCTAGGCCCATATAGGTGAAGTTTCATGTAGTCGACGTTCACATGACACCACTAGAAGAAGTACACCACAACTTAAATAACAATCTATTGAATCTTTCTCAACATAACTCCACTAATAACAACTAGACTTCTCCCATGTCCTCAAGAACAAAACGAACTACTCACAAGACATCATATGGATCATGATCAGAGATGGAATAATGATGTATAACAATCTGAACATAAACAATAATTCAATGGTTCACTCAATAGCATCAACTACAAAGAGTAATCAACACCGGGAAAGTTTCCCCTATGAACTATGCAAGATTCAACGCAATTGTTATAGCAATATGGAGATGGTGATGAGGGTGCTGATGGTGATGATGGTGGTGATGATGATGATCCCGATGAAGTCCAGCTTGATGGTGGTGTTGATGGCGACGATCTCCCTCTCCGGAAGGAATTCCCTGGCAATCTGCCGGAGAGATCTTTCTCTCTCGGTGTTTTCCGCCCCGCAGAGGCGGCGGAATCTTTCTGTGGTCGATCCCCGAGTCTTAGGGTTTTGGGAGGATGATATACGCTAGAGGAGAGGGGTTGGAGTGGGCCAGGGTGGCCACACCACTCCCTGGAGCGGCCTAGGCTTGCCCGCGCCATGGGGTGGTGTGGGCCCCCTGTGGCCCACCTCCACTCCATCTTCTAGCATCCTTAGTCTTCTGGAAAAATAGGATTTTCCATATATTTTCTCGGGTTTTCTGATCTTCGTGAATTTTGCCTCCAAACAGCACCTTTTCCATCAGAATCCTGACTGCAGCGGTCCATGCTCCAGAAGTCATCAACCATGCAAAAATAGATGAAATAACATAAGTATCACCTCTCAATACGAAATATATCAATGAATAATAGTGAATTAAGACATAGAATAGTGATGCAAAATGGACGTATCAACTCCCCCCAAGCTTAGACTTCGCTTGTCCCCAAGCGAAACTGAGCTCAATAAACATGACCTCAAGTTTATGGAGTGAAGAGTCGATAAAAGAATACGGATAAGAAGCATCACATTCATAAAATACATAGATCATAATAGAAGACAACTCACTATTATATAACTCAACTTGCAATGAGTAAAGGAAACACAATAAAGATACATAAAGTGAATCATAATTGGTAATGGCAAACTTAGCTCTTGGTCGAAGAATAGTTGATAATTTGCTGGAGTTCCCAAATAGCTAGTTTTCAAAGAAAGCTTTCAGAGTAGTAAACTTCAAGATAAGAGCAATGTGCAAAGCAAGGAACATAAGAAACATGAGTGAATAAATCATCATATGAATGAATGAAACACAACAACTCAAAATACTTGCTGAGATAGAAGGGAATAGGTTTACTGACTCAACTACAAAGTAAAAGAAAGGCCCTTCGTAGAGGGAAGCAGGGATTGCAAGTCTCATAAAGAGCTCCCAAAACTTATGATACTTACTAGCTTTCAGCTCTCATTGCCCCTATCATAGGCATCTTTAGGTGATTAAGGTTAAAGTGACACAACTAAGAGGATATGCTTGACAAGTTATAAGTTGAAATCTCATGCCCCTTACTTATGAATACCAATCCTCATGCTACTCAACTTCAGTCACGAGCAAGCTCTTGTCATTGTAAATATGTGCGTATCATTGAGAACTTAGCAGGGTACCCCTTGCACATGACACAGGAGTTATCCCATAATCAAAATGACAAGGCAAGCAGACAATGAGCATCTCAGCGATCTTTTTATTTGCTATTTGCATAGGTTTTTATTGAGGATGCTTCATAGAATGCTCACTATAGTTATGCTGCAAGTTTCCACCATGATTAGGCATGGCTTAGGCTAGCAGCCCAGGCGTTTCTCTAACACACATATAAACTCCATGATCTTACAAGTTCCACTTTTATTTCACACCGCCGGGATCCATAAGGAAAAGAACATGATATCAACTAGGTACAAGTACCAACGAAGTGTTGAAAGCGGTCCCCATGATACATGGTTCTGCTAACTTCAACTCATAAAGCGCAAGCATATACGCAACAAAGAAGGACCCAATGGTTCAAGTTTATTAAATGCAAGAAAGTAAAGTGTGCCATCAAGTTCGTGAGAGCTTTAATCACTAATTTTCACATAACAAGTTTAATTTGGGAGGTAGATAAAACAAGAATTTACTTGCAATAGCAATAATGCTACTAGGTAGGTATGGTGGACGCAAATGGCAAGGGTTTTGGTTTAAAGGAGGTGGAAGCACGAGAAGAATTCCCTCTCAGTACAGGTTTTTGGCTAGCAAGGCTGGGTAGCAATTACAAGAGTTGA
Source organism: Avena insularis (assembly GCA_023614405.1). NCBI lineage: Eukaryota > Viridiplantae > Streptophyta > Magnoliopsida > Poales > Poaceae > Avena > Avena insularis. The sequence goes on along the minus strand of CM042692.1, from coordinate 3,876,562 downwards.
AGGAAACAACGAAACATACAAATGATAAAGACAAACATGCAATCTTCCTTGGAAGCACAAAAGATCTTAACTAGAGAATACTAGACTTATCAGAAATCAAGAAAGAAAGATGATGAAATTATTTTTCTCTAGAGTACTTCTATCTTTTTCTTTTCAACTCTCAAAAAGGTGTTGCTACTGACCGAGCCAGGTTTGCCAAAACCAACTAAATTAACTCAATGATCCCAAAGTGCTACCAATAGTAACAACAAGATCAATCATATAACCATGAATTGAAAACTAACATAAGCTAATGCAAAAGAGTGAATGATAGAACTTCTCAATAATATTCCATAACGGCAACTCACACCAAGGGATACATATCTAACGAGAGAGGGGACACTTCCATAATGCAAACCATACTACAAAATAACTCCTCTATTCATGATATGACTCTACTAATAAGGTAAAAAGATAGAAGATAGTGATGTGGTACCGCGGCACTCCCCCAAGCTTGGAACAAACCAAGGGGATGCCAAACCTGATGACGAATTACTCCTTAGGTGGTGGTGGTATCCTCTCATCTTTGTCCGTCTTCCAGGGTAAGGGCTTCCCGACAACAAAGGTCATCGTGGTTTCCAACATCCTGAAACTTGCAGCAGCACTTATGCATTTAAATGAAGCCTCATACTCACAATTTTGATTTTGCACGTCATAAAACTGTGCTTGCAGTTTGTTGGTTGTTTGGCGGAGTGAAAAGACTTCATCTTTGAGTTCAACAGTCTCCTTTTGGTGCTCGGCGATGAGTGCGGAACAAATCTTATGGATGATGTCCACTTCGTGCTCCGCCATCTTCCTGTACCTAAAGACTTCATGTTCTAGTGCTTCCATCCTGTCCTCCAGACTTCCTTCACCTTTAGGGCCTTGAACCTCTTTAATCCAGACCTCCCCACCTTCGAGCAATAACTCCTTGGGGTGAATCTTCAATTCTCTCATGTATGGATTGATGATATCTTCTAAGGAATCTCCCTTGGATGATCCAGAGGAAGACATTATGGCTCCAAATCTAGGATTTTTACATGGCAGAAACAGATCGAAACAAAAACACGACGAAAACACGATATCCGGACCTCGGGGGATCCAGGGGGTTAGATATTACGAAGTTTCGTATCAAAAGGAAGGTACTGGGAGAAAACGGGTCGGAGACGGAGTCTTGGGTGGCCTCAACACCTGGTGGAGCGGCCAGGGGTGGGCCCACGCCATGGGGTGGTGTGGGCCACCACAGCTCCGATTCCATCCTTTTTAACCGTAGCTTTCCTTATTGACTGAAAACTGTAAAAATATAGTTGGATTGTATTTTCGCGGAACTTTTCTTACCAGAACTGTTACCTAGTTGGAAACGGACTCTGCAGGTCTCTGAATTTGGTCCTTAATGAATTTCTCTGGAGTTATAACTTGAAAGGCATCAACATCTTCATTGTAAGAATCTCCAGCAATATAGTGTTTGAGTCGCTGCCCATTCACTACTTGTGTAGTATTATCTTTTAGAGAAGAAATTTTTATTGCTCCTGAACGGTATACTTCTTCAATGATGAAAGGTTCTTCCCATTTTGATAGTAGCTTACCTGCAAAGAATCTGAGACGAGACCTATACAATAGAATTTTCTCACCAACATGAAATTCTCTCTTAAGTATTCGCTTGTCATGCCATCTTTTAACTTTTTCCTTAAAGATCCTAGCATTCTCATAGGATTCACTGCTCCATTCATCTAAAGAACTTAAGTCAAAAAGTCTTTTCTCACCAACTAGCTTACAATCTCTATTTAGTTCTTTCACTGCCCAGTAAGCTTTGTGTTCTAATTCTAAGGGTAAGTGGCAAGCTTTCACATAAACCATTTTATAAGGAGACATTCCCATAGGATTCTTATAAGCAGTCCTACAAGCCCATAAAGCATCATTCAACTTTTTAGCCCAGTTTTTCCTAGACCTATTAACAGTTTTTTGCAAGATAGATTTTATTTCTCTATTTGATAACTCTCTTGCCCACTGGTTTGGGGATGATAAGCTGAAGCAATTCTATGATTAACATCATACTTAGCGAGTGTCTTCCTAAAACCGTCATGAATGAAATGAGAACCCCCATCAGTCATGAGATACCTAGGCACTCCAAACCTAGGAAAGATAATGTCCTTAAGCATTTTTAGAGAGGTTTCCCCGTCAGCACTCCTCGTAGGAATGGCTTCTACCCACTTAGTAACATAATCAACGACAACAAGAATATGAGTGTAACCCTTCGAAGGAGGGAAAGGGCTCCCCAATAATCAAAAGGTTTAATGACTAGAGAGTAGTTCATAGGCATTTCATTGTGTCTAGAAATATTACCAACACGCTGACATTCATCACATGATAAAACAAATTTTCTTGCATCCTTAAAAAGGGTAGGCCAGTAGAAACCTGATTGTAATACCTTTTGTGCGGTTCTATCTCCCGCATGATGTCCTCCATAGGCGCTACCATGACATTTACGCAATATCTCCTTTTGCTCATATTCTGGAACACATCTTCGCATAATACCATCAACTCCTTCTTTGTATAAGTGTGGGTCATCCCAAAAATAATGCCTCAAATCGTAGAAGAACTTTCTTCTTTGCTGAGCTGTAAAAGTTGGAGGCAAATACTTGGAGACAATAAAGTTAGCATAATCAGCATGCCAAGGGCTTCCTCGAGGGTTCACCCCTACTGCGGCTAACTGTTCATTTGGGAAACTATCATTAATAGGCATAGGATCAAAAGAGATGTTTTCCAAACGAGATAAATTATCAGCTACAGGATTCTCAGCACCCTTCCTATCCACTATGTGTAGATCAAACTCTTGTAAAAGCAATACCCATCTAATAAGCCTAGGCTTACTGTCCTTCTTCGTCATAAGGTACTTAATAGCAGCATGATCAGTATGAATGGTTACTTTTGAGTCCACAATATAGGGCATAAACTTATCACAAGCAAAAACAACAGCTAGAAATTCCTTTTTAGTAGTAGCATAATTCCTTTGAGCAGCGTCTAGAGTCTTACTAGCATAATGGATAACGTTTAGCTTTTTATCAATACGTTGCCCAAGGACAGCCCCTACAACAAAATCACTAGCATCACACATGATTTCAAAGGGTAAACTCCAATCAGGTAGTTGAACAATAGGGGCTGTAGTTAAAGCCTTCTTAAGAGTTTCAAAAGCTTCCTTACAATCATCATAAAAAATGAAGGGTACATCTTTTTGAAGAAGATTAGTAAGGGGTTTTGATATCCCAGAAAAGTCTTTAATAAACCTTTTGTAGAAACCAGCATGACCAAGGATACTACGAATACCTTTGATGTCTCTTGGGCATGGCATTTTCTAAATCGCCTCAACCTTAGCTCTATCAACTTCTATGCCTCTTTTAGAAACTTTATGACCAAGAACAATCCCTTCATTAACCATGAAGTGGCATTTCTCCCAATTAAGAACAAGATTAGTTTCTTCACATCTCTGCAAAACTTTATCAAGGTTGTGCAGACAATTATCAAAAGAAGTTCCATAGACAGAAAAGTCATCCATGAACACTTCTACAATTTCCTCACAAAAGCTATGAAAGATAGCAGACATGCATCTTTGGAAAGTAGTGGGAGCATTACATAAACCGAAAGGCATATGTCTATAAGCATAAGTTCCATAAGGGCAAGTAAAAGTAGTTTTTTCTTGATCTTGTTGTTTAACCGCAATTTGAGAGAACCCAGAATAACCATCAAGAAAACAAAAATGGGTCTTTTTAGATAACCTTTCCAACATTTGATCAATAAAAGGAAGCAGGTAGTGATCTTTCTTAGTAACTTTATTGACTTTCCTAAAATCGATGCACATCCTATAGCCTACCACTATTCTTTGAGGAATAAGCTCATCATTATCATTAGGGACAACGGTAATACCTCCCTTTTTAGGAACACAATGAACAGGACTAACCCATTCACTATCAGCAATAGGGTAAATAATACCAGCATCAAGGAGTTTCAATACCTCATTCCTCACCACTTCCTTCATCTTAGGATTTAAACGTCGTTGGTGCTCCACCACCGCTTCTCGATCTGGTTTTATGTTGATAGAATGCTGACATATAGTAGGTGAAATCCCTTTCAAATCATCTAGAGTATAGCCCATAGCTCCTCGGTGTTTCCTCAAAACCTCCAATAATCTTTCTTCTTCCTTCCCTGAAAGTTTAGCGCTAATAATAACAGGATATATCTTTTTATCATCAATAAAAGTATATTTAAGATCATCAGGTAGAAGTTTTAGATCGAAAACCGGATCCTTTTTAGGTGGCATCGTGGTACCCAAGTCTTCTACAGGCAAGTCGTGCTTAAGCATCATAGGTTGATCACGGAGAATCATGTCAATCTCGTTCCTTTCTTCCATGAAGATTTCACTTTCATGTTCTTCCATAAATTGATGCAAAGCATTGTTAGGAGCAAGAGAAATAGAAGCAAGTTGTTCAACCCTAAAATCCTCATTATGGGTTTCCTCTTCGCAAGGTTCTTTAGCAAATTTCGAAAAATTAAACTCATAAGATTCCCCATCAAACTTAGTCAAGATTTTCTCCCTCTTGCAATCAATAATAGCTCCACAAGTACTCAAGAAAGGTCTACCAAAAATAATGGGATAAGTTTTACTAGCAGCTGAACCAAGTACTAGAAATCAGCAGGGTACTTAATCTTACCGCAAAGAACTTCCATGTCTCGCACAATACCAATTGGAGAGATGGTCTCTCTATTAGCAAGGTGAATAACCACATCAATATCTTCCAACTCGCAAGGACTGATCTCATGCATAATTTCTCTGTAAAGCTCATAAGGAATAGCACTGGAACTTGCACCAATATCACATAAACCATAATAGCAATGATCACCAATTCTAACAGAAAGCACGGGAACACTAGCTTTTTTAGTTCTATTAGGATGTGAAACAATATTAGAAGCATCCTCACAAAAGACTATGTGCCCATCTTCTACGCTTTTAGTGACAAGGTCTTTCACAATTGCTACCACAGGTTCAATGTTTATTTGTTCATCAGGTTTTACAGTTCTTTTTTCGCTTTTGGTGATTACATTAGTTATCATTGGATGGTCCTTTACCTTTTCGGGGGAGGGAATCTTCTCGATATAAGGTTCAGGTAAGATGGGGTCGATGATGCAATACTCATCACTTCCAATAGGGGCATAGTCAACAATATCTTTGTAAGGTGCATGGTACTTGTTCCATCCCCTTTTTGGAATTACGATATAGGAAGCAAAAGATCTAAAGCAATTCGTAATAACTTGCAAATCAAGACCATAAATATTACTAATATTTTGAAAGTCATCAGTTCCCATAAAAGATTCAATGCATTCATAATCATAATTTATACCTGACTTTCTACCTTTGTCATTCTCCCAAGCTTCAGCATTGTCTTGAATACGGTGTAGAAGATCACATTTAGCTTCTTCTTCCATGCGAGTGAATGATCCAGCACAAGAAGCATCCAATAAATCCTTATCATCTAGAGGGAGCCTTGCATAAAAGTTATTGATAATAATATTGTTGGGGAGCTCATGAATGGGACATTTGATCATTAGTAACTTCAATCTCCCCCAAGCTTGAGCTGTACTCTCTCCATCAAGAGGCCAAAAGTTGTATATTTGATTCCGATCTTTGTGAATCTCACTAGGAGGATAAAACTTTGAATAAAAGAGAGGCACTATTTCCTCCCATTCTAGAGCTTGACCATTCTTCAGCAGCTTATACCATTCCTCAGCTCTTCCTTTTAGTGATAATGAGAATAACTTCTTCTTAACTTGATCTGTAGTGATACCTACACACTTGAACAACCTGCATAATTCGTGTATAAAGAGTAAATGATCACCGGGATAGACAGTTCCATCCCCAACATAATAGTTATCCATAACATGATCAATAATTCTTGTAGGTATTTTGAAAACATCATTCTCAGCAGGTGGTGGCTTATCTACTACCTTAGCAGTGGTAGTAGCATTACCAAATAAGAAACTCAGCGAATTATCCATAACGAAAATAAAGCAACTAGCAGAAGTAAACAATACTCACAGTAGAAGTTTCCTTTACCAGTTCCACTCTCTAATAGCGCTTCACTCCCCGGAAACGGCGCTAGAAAATAGTCTTGATGACCCACAAGTATAGGGGGTGTATCGCAGTATTTTTGATAAGTAAGAGTGTCGAACCCAACGAGGAGCAGAAGGTGCTGGCTAGTGGTATGGATCAGGAATTCTCTGCAAATACTTAGCAAACAGATTTTTAGGGCTTTTTGATATAGCAAGTAAACAAAGTACGAGTAAATAAAAGATAGTAGGAATAAATGCAGCAAGTGGCCCAATCCTTTATGCAGCAAAGGACAAACCGATTGTATTTCTATAGATGACCAAACGTTCTCGAGGACACATGGGAAGACTGTCAAGTGCTTTCGCTTCATATAGTCAATTAATCTTCTCTAGCTTGCTAAGTGTTGTGTGGGTGAACCTGTGCTAATGTACCGCCCCATCCGAGACTAATACATACTTGTGATTATACCCCTTGCAAACACCCGTAAGTACAAGAAAGTAATTAAGGTGGAACCCTAACCACAAGTTTAAACTCTAAGACCCTTACGTCCCTTGTGTAATAGTTTCCTAACAGGGGTTCAGGTTTCTGTCACTCCGGCAACCCCTACGATTAGTAGCCAAATACACAATGCATTCCCCTAGGCCCATATAGGTGAAGTGTCATGTAGTCGACGTTCACATGACACCACTAGAAGAAGTACACCACAACTTAAATAACAATCTATTGATTCTTTCTCAACATAACTCCACTACTAACAACAAGACTTCTCCCATGTCCTCAAGAACAAAACGAACTACTCACAAGACATCATATGGATCATGATCAGAGATGGAATAATGATGTATAACAATCTGAACATAAACAATAATTCAATGGTTCACTCAATAGCATCAACTACAAAGAGTAATCAACACCGGGAAAGTTTCCCCTATGAACAATACAAGATTCAACGCAATTGTTACAGCAATATGGAGACGGTGATGAGGGTGCTGATGGTGCTGATGGTGGTGATGATGATGATCCCGATGAAGTCCAGCTTGATGGTGGTGTTGATGGCGACGATCTCCCCTCTCCGGGAAGGAATTCCCCTGGCAGAAATCTGTCTGCCGGAGAGATCTTTCTCTCTCGGTGTTTTCCGCCCCGCAGGGGCGGCGGAATCTTTCTGTGGTCGATCCCCGAGTCTTAGGGTTTCGGGAGGATGATATACGCCAGAGGAGAGGGGCTGGAGTGGGCCAGGGTGGCCACACCACTCCCTGGCGCGGCCTAGGCCTGCCCGCGCCATGGAGTGGTGTGGGCCCCCTGTGGCCCACCTCCACTCCATCTTCTGGCATCCTTAGTCTTCCGGAAAAATAGGATTTTCCGTATATTTTCCCGGATTTTCTGATCTTCGCGTATTTTTCCTCCAAACAGCACCTTTTCCATCAGAATCCTGACTGCAGCGGTCCATGCTCCAAAAGTCATCAACCATGCAAAAATAGATGAAATAACATAAGTATCACCTCTCAATACGAAATATATCAATGAATAATAGTGAATTAAGACATAGAATAGTGATGCAAAATGGACGTATCATCTTACAAGCGCCCCATTTATTTCACACCGCCAGGATCCATAGGCAAAAGAATCATGATATCAACTACGTACAAAGTATACGAACCATTGTGATTTGTAAGCTTTCAAAGATAGTTCCTGGAAGAAACAGATCAAAACAACAACACGACGAAAACACGATATACGAACCTCGGGGGATCCCGGGGATTATATATTACGAAGTTTCACAACAAAAGGAAGATACTGGGGGAAAACAAGTCGGAGGCAGAATCCGGAGTGGCCACACCACCTGGTGGCGCGACCAGGGGTGGGCCTGCTCCACAGGGTGGTGTGAGCCCTGGCTACATTTCTTTCCCTCTTTCGCTTCGTAACTTTCCTTATTGACTAAAAACTGCAAAAATATAGTTGGATAGTATTTTTGCGGAACTTTACTTACTAGAACTGTTACCTATTTGAAAACGGACTCTGCAGGTCTCTGAATTTGGTATCTAGTAGATTCTTCCAGAGTCACCACTTGAATAACATCAATATCTTAATCTTCATACACTTATTGTGAGTCATGAAACCTTTCACTTTCTCATTACACCATTTTCTCCACCTACCTGGAAATTTCCTCCACACAAAACTTCACATAGTTCTCATTAGCAACATTAGTATAAGTGAAGTGATAAAACCTTTTGAGTTCAACTTCAACTTAGAACCATCAAAATATAAGCTACTGTAGAAACTCCTTCCGAAGACCCAAAAAGAATTCAAAAAGGAAATCGAATAAAGAAGCAAATGCAAGAGTGGCAAAATCTGTCAAAACAGACCAGGAGGTAAAGATCGATTTTTTCAAAAATCTTATGTTGCTCAAATCACAAAATTCAAAACTAAAAAAAGTTAAATAACAACCTGGGGAAGAAGCACAAAAATTACAGCTCAATCCGACATACAGAGATCTCTCACGGATTTTTACGGTGAAGCACAAAAATCTGTTTTAGGGACAACAACTTCCCCAAATATTACTTCTCTCTCATTAGAGGTTGATCTTGACACAAAAATCCAAACAAAAAGGATAAGGAGAGGTTATTACCTAAGTAGTAACTTCCAAGACTCATAGAAACAAATACAAACGAAAGCAAAAATAAATTGGGTTATCTCCCAAAAAGCTCTTTCTTTATAGCCATTAAGATGGGCATGATAATTTTGATGATGCTCACATAAGAATATGAATTGAAGTGAAAGAGAGCATTAAGAAGAAAAAATACACACATTTAAGTCTAACTCACTTCCTATGCAAGGGAATTTTGTAAACAAACAAGTTGTTGAAACCAGAGGCTACTAGCATAGGAAGGCAAAACAAGTGCAATATAAAAACTTTCAGCATAAACCGAGGAAACTTGATATTATTGAGATACATAAGACCACTTTTCCCTCTCTCATAGTAACTGTCAGTATCATGCATAAACTTAACAATATAACTATCACAAGGGCCATCATAACAATGATCACTTATTCTAAAAGAAAACACAGGAATACTAGCTCTCATAATACTACTTTGTGAAACAATATTAGAGGTATCCTTACAAAGGATAGTATGTCCCTCTTCTTCATACTTAGTGACAAAGCCTTTCACATTTTCTATTATAGGTTCATCATACATTTGTTTATAAGGTTCAATAGCTTTGTTTGTACTTTCATTAAACATACTAGCTATCATAGAATGTTCCTTTATCTTAACTGGGAAAGGCATTTTCTCAATGTAAGGTTTATTTAAGACATGATTAGCAGTATAAACTTCAGTATTTCTTGTAGGAACACTCTTAGCAACATCTTTATATGGTTCATGATACTTATTCCACTTCTTTTTAGGCACTTCAATGTAGGAAGCAAAAGCCTTAAAATAAGCTGCAATAGCTTGAGAGTCTAGACCATAAGCATATTTAATGTTTTGAAAGTCACCAGTTCCCATAAAAGATTCAATGCATTCATAATCATAATTTATACATGACTTTCTACCTTTGTCATTCTCCCATGCTTCAGCATTGTCTTGATTATGGTCCAGAAGATCCCATTTAGCTTCTTCTTCCATGCGAGTGAATGATCCAGCACAAGAAGCATCCAATAAATCCTTATCATGAAGAGAAAGCCTTGCATAAAAGTTATTGATAATAATATTGTTGGGGAGCTCATGAATGGGACATTTGAGCATAAGTAACTTCAATCTCCCCCAAGCTTGAGTTGTACTCTCTCCATCAAGAGGCCAAAATTTGTATATTTGATTCTGATCTTTATGAATCTCACTAGGAGGATAAAACTTTGAATAAAAGAGAGGTACTATTTCCTCCCATTCAAGAGCTTGACCATTCTTCAGCAGCTTATACCATTCCTCAGCTCTTCCTTTCAGCGATAATGAGAATAACTTCTTCTTAACTTGATCTGTAGTAATACCTGCACACTTGAACAACCCGCATAATTCGTGTATAAAAAGCAAATGATCACCGGCATGGATAGTTCCATCCCCAACATAGTAGTTATCCATAACACGATCAATAATTCTTGTAGGTATTTTAAAAGGATCATTCTCAGCAGGTGGTGGTTCATCTACTACCTTAGCAGTGGTAGTAGCATTACCATAAGAAACTCAGCGAATTATCCATATTGAAAACAAAGCAACTAACAGAAGTAAACATTACTCACAGTAGAAGTTTCCTTTACCAGTTCCACTCTCCAATAGCGCTTCACTCCCTGGTAATGGCGCCAGAAAATAGTCTTGATGACCCACAAGTATAGGGGGTGTATCGTAGTATTTTCGATAAGTAAGAGTGTCGAACCCAACGAGGAGCAGAAGGTGCTGGCTAGTGGTATGGATCAGGAATTCTCTGCAAATACTTAGCAAACGGATTTTTAGGGTTTTTTTGATAAAGCAAGTAAATAAAGTACGAGTAAATAAAAGACAGTAAGAATAAATGCAGCAAGTGGCCCAATCCTTTATGAAGCAAAGGACAAGCCGGTTGTATTACTTAAGATGACCAAACGTTCTCGAGGACACACGGGAGGAGTATCAAGTGCTTTCGCTTCATATAGTTGATTAATCTTATTTAGTTTGCTAAATGTTGTGTGGGTGAACCTGTGCTAATGTACCGACCTTCCTAGGACTAATACATACTTGTTATTATACCCCTTGCAAACATCCGTAAGTACAAGAAAGTAATTATGGTAGAAACCTAACCACAACTTTAAACTCTAAGACCCTGACGTCCCTTGTGCAATGGTTTCCTAACGGGGGTTCAGGTTTCTGTCACTCTGGCAACCCCTATGATTAGTAGGCAAATACACAATGCATTCCCCTGGGCCCATATAGGTGAAGTGTCATGTAGTCGACGTTCACATGACACCACTAGAAGAAGTACACCACAACTTAAATATCAAACTATTGACTATTTCTCAACACAATTCCACTACTAACAACATGACTTCTCCCATGTCCTCAAGACCAAAACGAACTACTCACAAGGCATCAGATGGATCATGATCAGAGATGAAACAATGATAAGTAACAGTCTGCACATAAACGATAATTCAATGGTTCACTCAATAGCATCAACTACAAGGAGTAATCAACACCGGGAAAGTTTCCCCTAAGAACTATGCAAGATTCAACCCAATTGTTACAGCGGTATGAAGTGGTGATGATGGTGCTGGTGGAGATGATGATGGTGATGATGACGATGATGATCCCGATGAAGTCCAGCTTGCTGGTGGTGTTGATGGCGATGATGTCCCCTCTCCGGGAAGGAATTCCCCCGGCAGCAATCTATCTGCCGGAGAGATCTTTCTCTCTCGGTGTTTTCTGCCCCACAGAGGCGGTGGAATCTTTCTGTGGTTGCCCCCCGAGTATTAGGGTTTCGAGAGGATTATATAAGCCAGAGGGGAGAGCCAGAGGTGGGCCAGGGCGGCCACACCACCTGGTGGCGCGGCCTAGGCTAGCTCGCGCCAGGGGGTGGTGTGGGCCCCCTGTGGCCCATCTCCACTCCTCCTTCTGGCTTCCTTCGTCTTCTGAAAAAATAGGATTTTCCATATATTTTCTCGGATTTTCTAATCTTCGCGAATTTTGCCTCCAAACAGCACCTTTTCCATCAGAATCCTGACTACAGCGGTCCATGCTCCAAAAGTCATCAACCATGCAAAACAGATGAAATAACATAAGTATCATCTCTTAATATGAAATATATCAATGAATAACAGTGAATTATGATATAGAATAGTGATGCAAAATGGACGTATCAAGCAACAACCTTGGTTCCGGCCCTGCCAACGCTTGAACAGATCAATCGTTCCTGAGGCATATGTTGAGGCGTATGATGATGCAAGATGCAAGCGTGGAGGAGGTTCTCGAGAATATCAGGATCTTCGAGGAAGCCGCAACTACCTCAGGACCCACACGTCACACTTTGTCGGATACGTTGGATCCAGATCCGGCTCTGCCGATGTTGGAGAAAACACCGACTCAGTGCTGGAGGCGATCGGAACAAACACCGACTTACCCGCATGCTCGGATGATTCGATGACGTCGGCATATTTCCGAAAGTTCTCTGTGGAATATGAAGACGAGTATAACTCCAAAGCTGCTGAAGAAGGAGAAGCCATGGATGAAGGATCCGGGGAAAACTCTCCCAAAGTGCAAGATAACAGGGATATCAGAGATAATCCCGAGGTTCAGATGTCTGAAAGTAACGATCAGAGCTTGACTCCGGGAAACGGACCCAAATCCGTCTTTGCTCCCAGCGCCGCCAAGAAGGCAAAGAAGAAGAACAAGAAGAACAAGACCCTGGCAAAAGATCCTCTAGTGGAGGAAGTGATTGCTGAGGAATATGAGGAAGACTCGGATGGAGCATTGATCCCAGAAGAGCCCAAAGAAGAATCGGTGGATGGACACGTGATCACCGAAGGTGCGCATAAACTCATCGATGCTGCATTAACCACACCTATTCCTACAGCTGCAGAACTTACTGCTGAAGAGCTGGACGAAAGGGCCTAGGCCCCATAATCACGTCGCCAAGTACTCCTCGATGAAGCTAAAAACCTTGAGGAAGAAAAGAAATGCATGGCAACTACGGAGAAGTACAACTCTAGGCAACATCAGAAGACTAGGAAACATCATACTGATGACGACCAATTCCCGCAGATTCACAAAGTCCTCTTTAGAGGAGAACATGGGATGCCTCGACGTGACAGCAACAGGGATTGGGTGTATCCAACACCAGTGCAAAACAGCGTTGCGGCTCGAGAAATCCTATCTGCTAATCCAGGCCTAGAGCAGATCCGATTGGGAATTAAACTACTCAACAAGGGTCTAGAGCAGCAAAAGGTCGCCCTGTCCGAAAGCCAAAACCTAGTCTCCCAATCTGACCAATGTCGCACGGATCCGGCCTGGAATGATGTAAGACCCCAACGTGTTCCGGAATAGCATCATCGTTCCGACCATCGGGAAGACAACTACTCAAGAACAGGATCTTTAGGATAGCACCACAAAGCTGCATGTGACTGGCGCAACGTTGCCCCAGTTGCGGAGCAAGAGGAAATTGCTGCACTGAATCCGAAGAATCCTCCCCGGCGAGAGCCGAATGATCGCAGGGAAGAAGATAAAGAGAAATGTCGGGAGGAGGACCGACAGAGAATGCCACCTCTTAGACATGCAAGCCTTCCGGCTGACGGACGAAGGAACAACGGACACCATGCCGAGTCAAGCCGACAGGGGGCTCATCGTAATGAAGATCCTCCCTGGAACCGGAATAATGACGCTCCGGACGGAGGCCGGCGATCAACCGGAAACAACCCAGCTGCTCCACCCTCTCCACCAAGTAGCCATCACAACGGATCCCAAGGAGGCCAAGGAGGGCGTCGTGGTGGACGAGGTGGTGGCAGAAGCCGAAGTCTGGCTCTAAGGCACCGTAGCCATAGGCGTTATTTGGGAGGATATTTATCCCAAGTGACGCAAGGCACATGATCAACTCCAACATAGAGGCGCGATGCTACGAAAACTATGATATATACGTGGGCCCAAAGTGCTTCGGACCATGCATAAGAGCTACAAAATTCCCGGAAGGATTTGCTATCTCAAGACATATTCAAGCCTACGACGGTATAGCTCGGCCAGATACTTGGCTCCAGGATTTTTTCTAGGCTTGCTGTATCGCCAAAGGCGTGAACAGCCTGTTCGCAACCCGATATCTCCCACTCATGTTGCGGAAGACGGGACGATCATGGCTCAATGAACTTCCGTAGAACACCATCCACAACTGGTATGACATGTAAAGTGCGTTCTTTCAGAATTTTGAAGGCACATACCGGAGGCCTTGTACGGTCGGGGACCTACATCGTTGCACCCAGAAAGCCGGAGAAACTTGACGGGATTATCTCGGATGATTGATCAACACCAAGAAATCCTATGAGGGATTAAATGACCAAACTGCGATTGAAGCTTTCATTGCAGGACTCCCAATTGGTTTACTACGACATCGCTTGAAGTGTGACAAGGTCACTGATTTGGGAGAAATGATAGAAATAGAGAGCAAGTATGCAGATGCTGACAACAACGTACAAGGATTACTTAACGCCCTAGTTGTGCCACAGTCGGCAAAACAACCAAAGAAACAAGCTCAGAAGCACAAGAACACCTTGGAAGAAAAGCCCAACGTGGAAACGATAGTGGTCACTGCTACTTTCGGGTCTGGAGGACAAGGAGGGCACTGCGGTGGCCATGGACGCGGTCGCGGAACATCAAGAGTTTAGGGTAGAGGAGACCAACAACCCGGCAAAACCTACTCCTGGGCCGGCATTGCCAATAACCCATGTGTGCATCACTTAGATGCCAATGGGGGCTCGTCCCACACAAACGCAGAGTGTCGTTTCAATGACGACATCAAGAAATACGATACCGCTGGCTATAGGGCTAAGCGGAAGAAGGGAAAGAAGAATCCCGAAAAGGATAAAGAGACCAAGGATGATTCCGACATGGAGGAAGCCGATGCTTCAAATCCCAAGCCGGAAGGGAAAAAGAATTTCCCGACAAAGAAAGACACTTACGTCACCTTCCTCGGATCTCAACCAGCTAAGGTCAAGAAAGCAGTTCTACATGAGCTCAACGCAACAGTTCCGGCTGTCCCTCAATTTTTGGATTGATTGGAAGTGGCAATCACCTTTGGCCGCGCTGATCATCTGCCTAAGTTGCACAGGTGAGGAAAATACGCCTTAGTCATCAATCCACTTATTGACGACTATGGTTTCTCCAAGACTCTCATGGACAGCGGCAGCGGCATTAATATTCTCTATGTCGAAACGCTACGCCGGATGAAGATCTCGGAGACCCAGTTGAAATACAGCTCTGTGATCTTTCACGGAGTTGTCCCAGGAAGACAAGCAAATTCCCTGGGGGAAATCACTTTGGATGTTACCTTTGGAACTCCAAAGAACTATCGGACGGAAGCACTTTTCTTCAAAGTGCTCCCGTTCAAGAGCGCTTACCATGCTATATTCGGACATCCGGCTTATTGGGCTTTTATGGCTCGTCCGTGTTACATTTACAATATGATGAGAATTCCAGGTCCCAATGGCGTGATCACCATCAGGGGAGACCCGAAGAAAGCACGAGAGTGCAAGGATGGAAATGCCGCCTTTGCTGAAGCCGTGCTGCACGGCCAGGAGTACCAGGAGATCAAGAAGAGCATAGATCCGTCCGAGATGCCCGCAACGAAGAAGGAGGTGACAAAGCCGAATCCGGAGTTCAAGGCATCAGAAGAGACGAAGAATACAACGTTGAAGGATGATGACCCCTCCAAGGTGACTGTCGTGGTGGTGTCACGACAGATGCCATGGATAGGCTAAAGGTGGGGACTAATACACGCTAGGGGAATCCAGGGAGGGATAGTGAAGTGATTCTCCACGCATAAGTTTATATTTGCTTTGCCTCCAAGGTTACAAGTGCTCCTAGAGCTGTATTGGCGAGAGGAGGAAGAAGGATCTCTCTTACTCTCACTCACAGATCACACTTAAAACCCTTTCCAAATCAGAAAAATCGGACCCCCTCTACAGAAGCCCTAGCCCTCCTTATATAGGGGGGGGCTAGGTCTCCACTTAGGGCATACGTGGAGGCATATTCCTAAGAATATGCCATCTCCCAAAGTAGTAAGCCGACCGGGTTACTTTTCCCTCGCGTCACACATGCAGAGGCTACGTGAGCCTCTACGGCGCCCGCGTCAGCCGACATGGGTATCGTCACCCTTGTTGACCACGCCTCGGTGGTCCCCGCCTTGTTCCGCTTTCGGCCAGGTGCGTGCAGGCTTCTTTTGACCAGCGAGATTCCTTCCTTCTCCTAGAAGCTATATGTGACCCAGATCATAGTTGATCCGGCCACACCCGTTCCTGCATACAAGTTAAACATGCATTTCCGACTTACGATATAAGTCGGCTGAGAGCCAGTTAGGTGGACATCCCCTGGTCCGGGTTACCCCGTGATTCGGCCTGCCTTGAGGTGACTCGACCAGCATCCGCTTTGGCCTTGCCGAAGCTCGGCTAACTCGGCCTTTATACCCCGGCGTGACCCTACCCGGGGGTATCCCCCCAACATTAGTCCCCGAAGCTGGTGCGGTCTTAGCTGCCTCGGCCGCTAAGGCCACATAAGGTTCAATTATGTTCGACCTTTGGATGCTATTTCCGAGTTACCTCCTTGTCTCGGGTTATATGGATTTACGTTCCCCTTGCACGTTCCAATTTTTCACTTGCCGGCCGGGTCACCACTTCAACTCGGACCTCATGGTTTTATTTTCCCTCTGCATATTCCAAGTTTTCACTTGCTGGCCGGGTTACCACGGTCCTATCCGGGTCTTTCTTCCTTCTCTCGTACGCCAATCCACATTGAGGCTAATCCGTATGTTGTCTCATTTTAAGGGCCAGCACAGTAACCGCCGCAGTAATTGTCAGTCATCACTGTGCGCGGGTCACGTCACGCCTGCCTCCTCATTTACCGCATCAACGCATCACGTCATGGGACCAACTCCACTCTGTGGCCTTCCGTGTGGCTCCTTGCTGATTGGTCGATGCGGGTGGTACACGGCCACTGCGTGTGGCGTGCCCGCAGGACGCGATCCCACTTTCTCCTCGTGGGAGAGGTTAAATAGGGGAGGGGCGCATCCCTTAGGCCTTTTCCCCTTACTGAGCCCCTCTGCCCTTTGCTCTTCTTCTTCGTCTTCCTCGCGACCGCGCCGCCGCCAGTGCTTCCAAGTAGCAGCGCCGCCGCCGCACTGCTTCCCCACGCCTCTGCATCACCGCCACCGCTACGCGCCTCCTCCACCACGGGTCATTGCCAATCTAGGTCGCTGCCCCCCACCATGGCTAGCGACAGTGAGGGCAACGAGCTAGAGATGACAGAGGAGGAGTTCGCCATCGCCGAGCAAGAGATGGAGGAAGACACCGCCACAGCGGACCGTCGTGCGTGGGCTGGGTCCTGGGTCCGCCAGGACGACCTGGACTGGGTCTACCGCACCAGACGCATTCCCGCCGGAGTCATCGCGCGCCTTGCCTCCGCCAAACTCGCCCCCTCACCCAATCCGGGTGAGTATGTTGTGTTCTTGTCGCACTTCCAACGGGGGTTTGGTTTGCCAAAGTCAGTGATTTCTTCCATGACTGGTTAAGCACATACGAACTCTAGCCGCACCACCTTCCTGCCAACGCAATCACTTCTCTTTCTGCTTTTGCCTCTACGATCGAGGGCTACGCCGGATTATGGCCCACGAAGGAGCTATGGATCCGATTTTTCGGCCTTCGTCATAATGTCATTCCAAATATTCAACTCGATCCGGAGGACAAGCAACTCACTCAATTCAAAGCTGCATCCATCTCACCCCGGAGGCTATCCATTTTCCCTCGAGTCACCGGGCTAGACTCCTGCAAAGGATGGGCCCGGACTTTCTTTTATGTCCGGAACAAGGGCACTGAAGACTTGATCCGGCTGCTTCCCTATGCTCCGGGTCCACCTAACCCAGAGTTGTGGGACGCTGTCCCCAAGAAGCCCACAGTATTGGCCAACCAGGTCAATAAAAGGTTCAAGGAGCTGAAGCATCTCGGGTTGCGCAACGAGGATGCCATGATCACATTTGTCCGCAACCAGATCTCCCCTCTCCAAAAGCGCACTCACAAGGTGTGCCACATGAGCTGGGGTCGCGACCCCAACCGGACCTCGTCCTTCGAGCTTAGCAACACAGAAATCTGCCGCCGGGTCAACGCGCTCTTCACCACCCACAAGGACTTCTCCTCTGAGTGGACGTGGGGAATTGAGCATTATTGCCGTGATAGGCTTCCTCCCATGGTAAGCTTCGTGCCACCAACTCTCTCCGGATTAGATCTTATGTCGGTTGTCGTCTTATTTTTAACTCCGTTGTCTTTTTTCTCCTTTAGCAATTCCTTTAGCAGACCATTGAGGATGGCACCGACCCTACCCTCAAATGCGCGCCTGACCGGGAGAGCTCGGACGAGGAAGAACCGGACCAAGCGACCAAGCGACCCAATGTCTGACGCGACCAAGCGACCCACCGGTAAACTCTCTTCTATTAGAGATTGGCCCGATGATGAGGATGACTCGGATATTGAGGTGATGGAAGCTGTTGACACTGTCCCCCTTTCTTATGCTTTTCTGGCATCAGCTAACCCCGGTGGGCAGATCCACGAGGACCCTCCCCTTGCCACGGGTGAACCTGTTTCGGCAGCGCCGAAGAAGAGGCGTGGAGCTGCATCAAGTTCCTCCTCCGGACCTTCTCAGCCCTCTAAAACACGAAAGAAGTGCGGAGAAAAAACTGCTTCCAAGCCTGTAGGCAAGGCCCCAGCACGAAGGGCTCGGAAACCCAAGGAGCCCCTGACCTCGGATGCGTAAGCCTCTTTTCCCTCTTCAACTTATTCTTCCTTGCATTGTTTTAGTCTCTCTTCTGACATTGTTTGATTTGGCAGTGCTGCGGAGGATGTTCCCAGAGTGGATCTAGCATCTCTTCACCACTCTGACCTAGCCTTTCTCCCCCTCATGACGATGAGTCACGCCCACTGAGCCCTATTCCAGAGTGTTCTGCGGCTGCTCCGGGTTCCAGCCCACCTCATCAAGAGGGGGGCAACCCTGGAGCAGGGGAGACAGACCCAGCCGAAGCAGCGGCATCCACCACTTCGGATCCGCCGCAACCAGCAACTACCGAGACTACCTCCGTACCAACACCAACACCAGCACCAATTCCGGCACCAGCACCAACTCCGGCAGCAAGAACATCAACAGCAGCACCAGCTCCAGCAACAATGGCACCAGTGCCAAGCTCCTCCGCCTCGTCCGAGTCTTCTCAGTCTCGGCGAGGAAGTACCCAGGCAGCTCCTAAGGGGAAATCTGCCGCAACCACTTCCTCCTCTCAGCAAGCCAAAGGCAAGAAAGCCCCTGACGTCACCAGGGCAGCGTCCACCGGGTCTGGACAACGCACCCTCGCGTCCATGCTTTTCCAGAAGGCTCGAGCACCGAAGGACGCCCTTGCCGAGCCAACTAGTGCGCAGCAAATTGTTCTGCACACCAGTCCGGCCCTTGCTCAGGTTGAGAGGAGAGAGGCACATGCGCAGGGCTTGGTGGCACCCCACATGCTCAGCGGTGAGTGATATCCTTCGACCTTGATCGAGTTTATGAACAACTGGAACAAGGCGGAGTTAAATCTATAACGATCTCCGGAGATTCGGTCCCGCCAATTCGCTCGAGATGAACACAACCTCTAAGGCGATTAACCTCGCGGGTCGGATGATGGAGGTACGTTACTTCACCTTTTCCTTACCATGCACTAGCGATATAACCATTAGTCCCCGAGCCTCCGGGGGAGTAACTTGTTACTCGGCCGGATGCTCCTTAGAAAACTAACGTAGCTCCCTGCAACTTCAAATATGCACACACCTAGAGCCGGGTTAAGTTCCACTTGGCCCGGATCTTGTACACTTCGAACATGCACACACCTAGAGCCGGGTTAAGTTCCACTTGGCCCGGATCTTGTACACTTCGAATATGCACACACCTAGAGCCGGATTAAGTTCCACTTGGCCCGGATCTTGTACACTTCGAATATGCACACACCTAGAGCCGGGTTAAATTCCACTTGGCCCGGATCTTGTACACTTCGAATATGCACACACCTAGAGCCGGGTTAAGTTCCACTTGGCCCGGATTTTGTACACTTCGAATATGCACAAGGCTTAAGCCAAATTTTTGTACTCTTTTCAGGTGACCACCAACCGTCGGAGTGCTGAGTTCCAGCGTCTTATGGATACCCACAAGATGATGCTCGCAAAGCACAATGCACATCTCGCTGAGCATGAGAAAAGGGGTAAGTTCTCTTCTTCACATTTTTTTGTTTTCCTTCATCTTTTTCTGCAGAACTAATCCGTCATTCGGTTTTTGCAGCTAGGGTGGAGGCTGAGAACAAGCTCATGAGGAAGAATCTAGATCAGATTAAGGGTAAGCTACTTTTGTCCGACACTGCTTTGCTTTCCATCTTCTTTTCTTCTTGGCTCGGCAAACATTCATACCTCGGCTCTGCCGGGTCAACACACTATTTCAGCATCTCTTGAAGATAGTGTGCCTGTGCCTCACATGATGCTGCATTTTCTCGAACTAGCAGGGCAACATCAGGCCGAGCTCAAAAATAAAGACGATGAGCTTGCCCTCCTCCGAACCAAGAACGACGAGATTGCCAAGCTAAAGGCAGAAATGAAGAATATGAAGGCGCAACACCAAACCGAGCTTGAAAAGGCTGGCCAGGACTACACCGAAGAGCACGAGCGCCTCAACCTCCAAATTGCTAATGACCGCGAACTTCTCTAGGAGGCCGACGTTAAACTCGAGTCGACGAACGCTGAACTGGTGCAGCTCCGCCAAAGACGCGATAATTGCATCAATGAATTGACCCGGATCCACAACCACATTTTACGTAAGTTCCTTTTCCTTATCCGGCATATTTCTTTGGGTTATCTCACATGTATTTTCATTACTTGCTTCTCTTGTCCCGTTTTTAGGCAAATTTCCAGAGGGTACTCCCATTGCGAGCGCCGCTGTTGCCAATTTCCGCCGAGAGAGGGGTACTCCTGTCACTCCTGACGATGAGGACATTCCCTATGACATGGAGGACCTATTGGTCAGCTTGTCATCTCGCGTGGAAATCATCAAGAACTACGGCAAGGATCTCCTCGACGTTTCAGTCTGAGTCTTCAACACATTCTGGCCCAGCGAGGACGCTCCGAAGAGAATCGCAATTCTTGCTGAAAAGCTGACGGAGATTGAGACCCAGCTCGACCTTTGGAGGGAGTCTGCTGGACGTGCTGCAGCTGAGACCGCTCTTCACCACATACTCACGTGGTATGAGAAGATCGATCTCAGCCTCCTGATGCGCCTGCGCACCAGATCCAAGTGGACCAATGACTCGGAATGGGTAGCTCGGCGCCAGGCTTGCGCCGATAGCCTCATTGAATATGCTCCCATTCATGAATGGACTGAGGGGCCGAGCTTCCTGGAAGCCACTGGCGACGTAGAGGTCGAGAATGTTGAAGATGGCTCATACGAGGATGGAGAGGACGATGCCTTGGATATCGAAGAAGGCGAAGATGACGCCAAACTTCCTCCTCCTCCTGCTCCTTAAGTAAAAACACTTGAAAGCTTATCAGATCCCCGGTATGCCGGGTGGAATTGTATCCCGTACTTATGTGATATTTTGCTACTAAGTTTGTATGCCGGATTAACTTGGGCGTAGTCCTCGAGTTTCATTTTCTTGTTCGTCCAATCTTCTGGCTCGGTTCGTGTCTACCTTGATTCGGTTTTACGACTTACGAATCCGAGCTTCAAAAATTGTTTTAACAATACTTAGAAACTTTTAGGCTTAGCTCAAAATAATTTAGCATAATAGTTTGAAAGTAAATACAAGGTTAGTCTAAAAAACAAACGTCGGCTCGATTAAGTTCTTTTCCTTAGTCGTTTTTCATGTGCTACGCAATTCCAAACTTGTTCTCTTGCTTGCCATGAAGCCAATTCTTGTTGGACAACGGCAAGTCGAAGAGTTGGGTTTTTGGTGTTCACACATTACTAATCCGAGTTAACTAGAACAAGTTATTCCAGTTGACGTATAAATAATAAAAGACAACAAATATTATTAAGGCAGTCCCCGAGTTACTGCCCGAGGTGCCAACATTTCATTGATAAGCTCATTGCCGGCATACATATCGACATATGAGAATTCTCGGATACACTTCTCTGCTAAGTGTAGAAAGGATGAAGTAGAGCTACATTCCATGGACGCTTGGATTCCTCACCGGACTTGTCCGCCTTGTTCTTTTCCTGTGGCTTTGCATCGATAAGATAATAAGAATCATTATGCAATGCTTTGCTCACGATGAATGGCCCTTCCCATGGGGGGGATAATTTATGCATGCCAGCAGTACGTTGTACCAACTGGAGCACCAAATCGCCTTCCCGAAAGACTCGGGGGCTTACTTTCCGGCTATGATAGCATCGGAGATTTTGCTGATATATGGCGGATCTGGACAATGCCAATTCTCTCGCTTCTTCTAGCAGATCAACATCATTTTGCCGGGCTTCTTGCACTTGACACGTATTCGGTGACCCTAGGCGAATCATGCTCTATGTCGGCTGGTAATACAGCTTCTGCTCCATATACCAGAAAAAATGGCGTATAGCCTGTTGATCAATTCAGAGTTGTTCTTAAACTCCACAGTACCGCTGGTAGTTCTTCTATCCAGCACCCCGCTAATCTTTGCAGCGGCTCAATGAGCCGAGGCTTTATCCCGGATAACACTAATCCGTTGGATCTTTCCACCTGTCCGTTCGATGCGGGGTGGGCTACCGAGGCAACGTCCAGCCGGATCTTCTTATCCCGACAGAATCGCGCAAATGCTCCTTCAAAAAAATTTGTTCCATTATCAGTTATGATACCGTGAGGGTAACCGTATCTCAAGATAATGTCTTTGAGAAATGTTACGGCCGTACCTCCATCACATTTTCTTATAGGCTTCACTCCAATCCATTTTGTAAATTTATCCACCATGACCAAAATGTGAGTCATATTTCCCCTTGCTAGTTTAAACGGGCCAACCATATCTAAGCACCATACGACAAGTGGCCATGTAATTGGTATGGTCTTGAGTTCTGACATTGGCATATGCGTCTTGGTAGCATACCTCTGACAACCATTGCATTTTCTCACGGATCTTACCTTGTTCTAAGGCACTTGGCCAGTAGAATCCATGCCGGAACGCTTTTGCCACCAAGGCTTGGGATGAGGCATGATGCCCGCACTCTCCTTGATGTATATCTCGGAGGATGTCAAGCCTTTTTTCTGGGTCAATGCATCGCTGGAGGAATTGGTCACACTCCATTTGTACAACTCGGAATTGATAATTGTGTATGCCTTTGCTCTCCTCTGAGTTTGCCTGGATAACACCTCCTCAGTGGGTAACGTTCCATCTTTCAGGAATTGAAATATAGGCAGTGCCCAAGCTGGTATTGCTTGTACAGGGAACACATCCTCATCAATTTCCATCTGATCCACCAGCATAACTTCAACCGGATCACGCTGAGTAGTCCCCGGGTTCGCTGAGGCAGTCCCCGGGTTTGCTGATGCAGTCCCCAGGTTTCGTGCACCACCTCCCATGTCAATGTCCATGGGCTCAGCTCTGGATTCTGTATCTTCCGGGACATAGATTGAGTCAGTTCCTAGGGACGGCCTGATAGATGGTTTTCTGAGGTGTTCCAATGCTACACCCGGTGGAATTGCTTGTCGGGTTGATCCGAGCTTCGACAGCATGTTGGCAGCCTCATTTTCCACCTGGGGTACATGGTGAAATTCACACCCCTCAAAGTAACCAGATATCTTCTGCACATGAAATCTATACAGAGCCATGTTTGGATCTAGGGCGTCCCACAACCCCAACACTTGCTATATTACCAAATCCGAGTCACCAAAGCATAGTATCCGACATATCCCAATCTCTTTTGCCACTTTGAGCCCATGCACAAGTGCTTCATACTCAGCGACATTGTTCGATGCCGCGAAATGGATTTGCAGCACATATTTCAGCTGGTCCTTCTTTGGCGAGGTAAGCACAACTCTGGCGCCTAGCCCGGTTTTTGTTTTTGACCCGTCAAAGTGCATCCTCCAGTAGTTCGGATCTGGTGGCGGTGGTTCGTATTGTACCTCGGCCCAATCCACAAAAAAGTCCGCCACAGCCTGCGACTTGATTGCTTCTCTTCTGTCATATTGTGGCGCATAAGGAGCTAGTTCGATTGCCCATTTTGCGATTCGACCACTTGCATCCTTGTTACTCATTATCTCGGATATGGGAGCTTCACATATTACTTTGATGGGATGCCCCTCAAAGTAATGCTTTAACTTCTTACCTGCCATATAGACACCATATGCCACCTTTTGATAGTGTGGGTAGTTCTGCTTTGAGGCAAATAATACCTCGCTCAAGTAATACACTGGCCTCTGCACCGACTTACCCTCTTCGTCGCGCTCTACCACAATCACTACACTTACAACTCGGTTGGTTGCGGCTATGTAGAGCAACATTGGCTCCTTTGATAGTGGAGAGGCTAACACTGATGCAGTGGCTAACATCTTCTTTAAGTGGGTAAAGGCTTCATCGTCCTGTGGCGTCCAAACGAACTTATCCGACTTTTTCATAAGTTGGTAGAGAGGCAATGCCTTTTCTCCCAACTGACATACAAACCGACTTAACGATGCTAGGCACCCAGTGAACTTCTGGACATCGTTAAGACACTTCGGTAGCTCCATTCGTTCAATGGCCCGGATCTTAGTTGGATTAACTTCGATACCTCGGCTGGAGACGAGAAATCCGAGTAATTTTCCAGCCAGGACAACGAAGGTACATTTTTCCGGGTTAAGCTTCATTCGGAACCTTCTTAAGTTCGTGAATGTCTGCCTAATGTCGTCAAGAAGCATTTTGCCTTCCTTGGTCTTGATAACCACATCATCCACATACACTTGTACATTTTGACCTATTTGGTCATGCAAACATTTTTGCATACATCTTTGGTACGTTGCACCTGCATTACGCAAACCAAACGGCATGGTGCGATAGCAATAAGCCCCATACGGGGTGATAAATGCGGTCTTTATTTGATCATCCGGATTCAGAGGTATCTGGTGGAAACCAGAATATGCATCAATGAATGACAACAGTTCACGTCCTGTGGTTGAGTCTATGACCTGATCTATCCTTGGCAGTGGAAATGGATCTTTTGGACATGCCTTGTTCAGGTTCGTGTAATCGATACACATACGCCAAACCACTGCCACGTTTGGGTCATCCTTCTTCTTCTCCACCAGCACCGGATTAGAGAGCCAATCCAGATAGAGTACTTCCATGATAAATCTCCTATCCTGTGGCTGCTAGCTACTGAGCTATCTCATCTCCAATGACTTTTCTCCTATCCTCGATGAAGCGGTGGAGAGGTTGATTCACCGGCCTCGCTCCGGGTCTCACGTTCAAAGAGTGCTCGGCCAACTCCCTCGGAACACCTTGCAAGTCCTGTTTAGACCAAGCAAAAATATCCCGATTCTCACGGAGGAAGTTGACGAGCTCGCTTTCCTATTTATTATTCAACCCGGCACCAATTGTTACGATGCGCTCTGGGAACATATCATCAACATGCACTTTCTTAGTATCCTTTGTGGCTTGGAACGAAACGCTACCATGCGGGTTACTCAACACCGGCATATACTGCTGTGCGGACTGAGCTAATGCCGCTACCTCTTGGATTTTTCTTTTCTCTTGCGCAATCACGAGTGACTCGGCTAGGTTAGACCCGGCTGAGGCACACTCAATGGAATGTCGGAAATCTCTAGCAATGGTAATCACTCCATTTGGCCCGGCCAACTTCATCTTCAGATAACTGATGTGGCAGCTTGCCATGAACTTGTTCAATGCTGGTCTTCCGAGTAACACGTGATACGCACTTTCCAAGTTCACCACCTCAAACTCCAGATTCTCAGTTCGGCAATTATCTCTCGTGCCGAATAACACGTCAACCCGGACTTTGCCTATGGGCTCACAAGAAATGCCTGGTACAATACCATGGAAAGTTGTCCTTGTAGCCTGGAGCATGTTCTCCGAGATACCCAACTTGCGCATTGTATCGACATAAATGATGTTAATGCTACTTCCATTGTCAATCAGTACCTTGGAGAACCTCACATTGATGTTAGGCCCAATGAATGTCGGGTCCAGCACTAACGCATACGAACCAGGACTCGGCATAAGCTTGGGATGATCTTTGATGTTCCAGGTGATTTCCTGGTCCGACCAAGTCATGTACCTCGTCACCGCTGGCATTACCGCATTAACCTCCATATGTCGGCACTGCAAGCTCTTCCTATCTGTTTCCTCGATGGTAAATACACAGTAACTCTGATGATGCTCCCTGTACTCATTTCTCCCCTCATTTCCGGGGTACCTTTGATCCGGCTGATGCTGGTTTTCTACTTGATGCAGTGCATCCCTTCTCTCATGGTTATCATACCTCAGCGGAGGGGGAGGCAACATTAGCTGTTGCGTGTTTGCTCCAGAGAGCAATTGCTGCCGAGGTAACTCCTGTCGAGGTTGATCATTCCGGGGTGCCTGAGCATTCCCCGAACCACCTTGTTCTATCCTACGCATCCACGCACATTGCCTCGTTGTATGACCCGCTGGGTTACTCGGATTTGGCGTGTGAAATTTACACGGCTGATCCAACATTTCTTGCCACTATAAGTGTACCTCGGACGGTCCTTCTTTTCTTGCCACTATTTCTTCTGTTCTGACGTCCAAGTTTTCTTGCCATCATTCCTTGGTGTCCATTGTTGCCCTCTAGTTTTCTGACGTTGATTGCTCCCTGTTCCAGGCTGATCTTGATTCGCAGCTACAACTTGTTGCGAACTGTACCGGTGATCCGGTCTATCATCTCTCTATTTACCTCTGTAATCATTCCTCTGGGATGATCCGGCTCCATCTCTCTGGTAGTACTCCTCATTCGACTCGTTGGACACGAGCCTAGGTTGAGTTGGATCGCCCAAGGCATACGAATCAGCAATCCGGATCATCTCTGCCAACGTAGTTGGCATTTTCCTTTGCAACTTTTGCCACAGTTCGCTTGCATATCTGCATCCTTGCGTAAACCACGCTATGGCCTGTGACTCTATCACGCCCTCACACGAGTTTCTCATGGTACACCACCGGGTTAAAAACTCCCGATCTGTCTCATTCGGTCTTTGCTTGCACATAGCTAGTGTCTGTGGCCTATTCGGCCTCCGATACATACTCGAGAAATTGCTGATGAACATCTCTTCAAAATCTATCCAGCAGTTAATGCTTCTGGGCGGCAAATTGTTCAGCCATACCCTTGCCGGGCCCTCCAACATCTGGGGCACGTATCGTACAACCCACCTCAAGTTGCCTGTGGCAATTTTCACAGCCGTGGCATAGTTTATCAGCCAATCCTCCAGCTTGGTACTGCCATCATACGTCTTCGTGCCTCTGGGTAACTGGAAGTTAGGTACCGGTGGCTCTTTCATGATCCGGGGTCCAAAACACGCAGGACCCGGAGGACCTTGACTTTCAATCTGCTCCGACCTATACAGTCGATCTAGTTTCAACCTGGCATCATCCGGCATCAAATCCCTGCTTCCCAATCTCGACCCTATCACATGATAGTCCGGCCTTGGGTATCCTGCATTTACCATTTCCGAATCTCCATCGTTGTACCGGTCTCGCTCTCGTGGCGCATCTCTCTGTTGCATACCTCGGCCGGCACTCTGCTCTTGCCTTGGTATATTCTGCTGTTGTGGTTGTCCTGTAGAGTTGTGTTGTCCGGCATTGCCGTTAACATTGTTTCCTTGACCGGCATTGCCTTGGTCACGGTTACCTCAGCCAGCTTCACCTCGGCTTACACTCCGTCGATCGTCGTTTCTTTGTACCTCTTTTGCCTTTCCTGCCCTTGTCGGGTCATACGGAACAATCTGCTTGTTTCTCCTGGCCGAGGTTACTACCTCCTCTCTCCTTGGACCACCATGAGGAGACGATGCGGCTCCAGCGGATTTCTCCGGGTTACCCACCGCCGAATGAACGATCTTGGAGGCCCCAGCTCTCTCCGGGTTTGTCCTGAGCAGTTCCTCATTTTGCCTGTTCGCGATCCGAACCAATTCATTGACCCGATCTTGCTGTCTCTGACGGGCTTCACCCGTCAGACCCTCTAGCTCAGATGCAGCTGCATCCGCTGCTCTGAGGTTTTTCGCCGGGGTACTGTACTTCGGCAGCCCCACGGACAAACAGTTTTCTGACTCCTCAATCCGAGTATCACCTTATTTGTTCATTTCACTCATGAGATTTCGCCCCTTGACTTTTACAGCATCTACTTTATTTTCCTTTGTGTACTCACGCAGCGTCATGTTCAACGACTGCTGAGCCGCAGCAATCTTTTTCGCTCCCTCTAGAATTTTCTGCCTAGTTTCCTCAAGCTCGGCTTGTGCCTGAGTCGGATCTACCACTGCTGCTACCAGGTTTGCCAAGCTATCCATAGCTTCTCTCAGTACATTCTCAGGCCTCTCTAGTGGAGGTCCTCTACCTTTCCTCGGTGCCTTAGGTGTTACCTCCGGATCTGGTGCCGGATCCTTGCTTGTGACTACACCCGGCGCAGTCATCATTACTTCAGCATGGTCCGGGGAGCGAGTGATACGCGCCCCGTGAACCACGCTAAGGGGTGGCTCCCCTGCCTCGACGACGTGCCGCGGATGAACGCATGATACGTCCACAGCAACATAGACCTTGTGTGCACCCAACTTGACGAAGAGGCCGTTGCGCGGAAGTGGGCGCGTGCCGAAGCAGCCAACATTGTCGCTGACGAAGCCCAGCGCCCCAAAGCGTTGAACGAGCCCAGAGACGATGCGTTCACCGGTGCCGATGAGGTTTCCCGTCCGGATCTTCACCCAGCTAGCGCCGCATGCCCCACGGTGGGCGCCAACTGTCGTGGTGGTGTCACGGCAGATGCCATGGATAGGCTAAAGGTGGGGACTAATACACGCTAGGGGAATCCAGGGAGGGATAGTGAAGTGATTCTCCACGCAGAAGTTTATATTTGCTTTGCCTCCAAGGTTACAAGTGCTCCTAGAGCTGTATTGGCGAGAGGAGGAAGAAGGAGCTCTCTTACTCTCACTCACAGATCACACTTAAAACCCTTGCCCAATAAGAAAAATCGGACCCCCCTCTACAGAAGCCCTAGCCCTCCTTATATAGGGGGGGGGATAGGTCTCCACTTAGGGCATACGTGGAGGCATATTCCTAAGAATATGCCATCTCCCAAAGTAGTAAGCCGATCGGGTTACTTTTCCCTCGCGTCACACATGCAGAGGCTACGTGAGCCTCTCATGCGCCCGGCCACCGACATGGGTATCATCACCCTTGTCGGCCACGCCTCGGTGGTCCTGCCCTTGTCTGCTTCGCTCAGGCAGTACATATCGGGGCTTCTTTTGACCAGCGAGATTCCTTCCTTCTCCTAGAAGATAGATGTGACCCGGATCATAGTTGATCCGGCCACACCCGTTCCTGCATACAAGTTAAACATGCATTTCCGACTTACAATATAAGTCGGCTGAGACCCAGTTAGGTGGACATCCCCTGGTCCGGTTTACCCCGTGATTCGGCCTGCCTTGAGGTGACTCAGCCAGCATCCGCTTTGGCCTTGCCGAACCTCGACTAACTCGGCCTTTATACCCCGGCATGACCCTACCCAGGGGCAGTGACCCAGATAGGTGTAGGCCTAGATAGCATATAGGAAAGCATTCTCATAAAGTTCCTCCAAGCAAATCAAGATATCTTCGCATGGCAGCCATCTGACATGACCGGAGTACCTAGGGAACTTGCCGAGCACTCTTTAAATGTACACCCGAACGCTAAACCCGTCAAATAGTGCCTACGACGTTTTGGCGACGAAAAGTGTAAGGCAATAGGTAAGGAACTAGCACGGCTCGATTTAGCCGGATTCATAGAAGAGGTCATCCACACTGAGTGGTCGGCCAATCCTGTAATGGTCCCTAAAAAGGACACCACTGATTTAAGGATGTGTGTTGA
The DNA here is from genome assembly GCA_023614405.1 of Avena insularis. Lineage (NCBI taxonomy): Eukaryota > Viridiplantae > Streptophyta > Magnoliopsida > Poales > Poaceae > Avena > Avena insularis. Next base: position 3,846,711 of record CM042692.1, on the reverse strand, counting down.
TTATACTGCCTTGAACAAGGCTTGTCGCAAAGATCCGTTCGCTCTGCCTAGGATTGATCGAGTTATCGATTCTTCGGCAAGCTCGAAACTCCTATGTTTTCTCGACGCATATTTTGGTTATCACCAAATCCGGATGAAGGAATCTGACAAAGTCAAAACTTCATTCATAACCCCTTTCAGAACCTTCTGTTTTGTTACGATGCCCTTTGGGCTGAAAAATGCAAGAGCTACGTACCAACGCACAATGCAGTGTTGCCTCCATGATCAAATCAGACGCAATGTACATGCATATGTGGATGATATTGCGGTGATGTCCAAAAAGAAGGAAACCCTAATTTCCGACTTGGAGGAAACGTTCGCTAATCTACGAAAATACAACATAATGCTTAATCCGAAGAAATGCTTCTTTGGAATCCCAGCCGGAAAATTGTTAGGTTTTATCGTGTCTCAAAGAGGCATAGAGGTAAACCGAGACAAAATCAAGGCTATACTCAATATTTCCAGGCCAACTCACCTGAAGGACATACAAAGACTAACTGGTTGCATTGCCGCAGTCAGTTGGTTTGTAAGCCGGCTCGGTGAAAGAGCCGCACCACTATACAAACTCCTGAAAAAGACCAAGAATTTTGTGTGGACCGACGAAGCTGAAGCTGCAGTGCAAGATCTGAAAGCAGTACTCTCATCTGCTCCCATCCTTGCAGCACCGGAGCCACAGGAACCGATGTTGCTCTATCTTGCCGCGACAAACAAAGTCGTCAGTATCGTCATGGTGGTGGAGAGACCGGAGGAAAATCAGGAACACTTGGTGCAGCGTCCGACTTACTATCTCAGTGAGGTCTTAACAGAATCAAAACAGCGGTATCTGCACTATCAAAAGCTGGCTTACGGTGTGTTCTTAGCATCTCGTAAGTTACGACATTATTTTCAGGAACATCCAATTACCATGGTGAGCACAGCTCCCATGAGGGATATAATCAACAATAGTGACACCACAGGACGCGACGCCAAATGGGCATAGAGCTTTCAGCTTTCAATATTGAGTACAAACCTCGTATAGCAATCAAATCCCAAATCCTCACTGACTTTGTCACTGATTGGACAGAGACAACGGAGACTATGACCCTACCAGAGTCAGAATACTGGACCTTGCATTTTGACGGGTCTAAATCGCTCGGGGGCTGGCGTGGTGCTCAAGTCACCCAAGGTGATAAACTTTTCTATGTATTGCAGAAACACTTCACGACGATGAACAACATTGCCGAATATGAAGCACTACTACATGGAATCCGGATTGCTAAGGACATCGACATCCGACGATTAATGTGTTATGGAGATTCGGTTCTTGTTGCTCAACAAGTGTCAGATATCTGTAAGGCAAACAAGCACATGGCGGCATATAGAGCTGTTGTGGATGAATTATCTAAACCGTTTGAAGGGTTTGAAGTTCAACACATCCCTCGAACAGAAAATGAGGAAGCAGATGCACTATCTCGAATAGGCTCTACCCGGAAAAAGGTCCCGGATGGCGCTTTTTTAGAGCACCTCAAAGTTCCCTCTATAAAAGGAGTAGATGAGGAATATCCGACCAAATCCGACTCACCTTTAGTAGCAGTTCTTGCTGTGATTCCCAGATGGACTCAACCCTATCGTAATTTCTTGATAGACAAAAAATTACCCGAAGACGAAGTTCTGAGCCGACAGATTGTCCGACGAGCAAAAGCCTATACTATAATTAGTGGTGAGCTCCATAAGCGGAGTGCATCTGGGGTCTTTCAGCGCTGTGTATCTCCGGAAGAAGGAGTGGAAATCTTACGAGAGATCCATGAACGCGAGTGTGGTCACCATGCTGCCGCCAAATCTTTAGTGGCAAAAGCTTTCTGACACGTTTTTTTCTGGCTTACAGCCAAGGCAGATGCCGAATGGCTGGTCAAGACGTGCAAGGGCTGCCAAAAGTACGCCAAACAAGCTCATGTTCCGGCTAATCAGCTGCGAACAATACCTATAACATGGCCTTTTGCAGTCTGGGGGCTTGACATGGTAGGACCATTTAAACGGCTACAAGTGGATTCACACACCTCTTAGTGATGGTGGATAAATTCACCAAATGGATTGAGGCTAGACCCGGTTCTAGTTGTGATGGAGCAACAGCCAGAAGATTTGTTGAGGATGTTATAATCCGATACGGTTATCCGCATAGCATTATCACGGACAATGCGAGTAACTTTTTCATGGGAGAGCTTGCTGAATTCTGCAATGAACAAAATATTTGGCTTGACATTGCGTCAGTCGTACATACACAAGCTAATGGACAAGTCGAAAGAGCAAATTGTTTAATCCTGTAGGGCCTAAAACCGAGACTCGAAGCACCACTACGACGTGCTGTGGGGGCTTGGGTAGAGGAATTACCTTCTGTAATATGGAGTTTACGAACAACTCCAAACAGGTCAACTAGATACACACCTTTCTTCTTGGTCTATGGCGCAGAAGCAGTTCTTCCTAGTGATTTGATTCACACTTCTCCTAGAGTGGCCACGTATATTGAAGAGGATGCCGAAATTTCTCGACAAAATGATCTCGACTTAGTCGAAGAAGTTCGCGTCATTGCTGAGATGAGATCAACAGCCTATCAGCAGAAGGTACGCAAGTATCATAGCTAGAGAGTGCGAAACCGGCCTTTCAATAAGGGGGATTTGGTTTTCCGGCTTGTGTAGCAAAGAAAGCACAAACTTTCCCCAGTATGGGAAGGGCCATTTTTAGTTAGTCGAGTATTACACAATGGTTCATACTACCTAACTGATATGCGGCCAGTCAAAGAAAGACCTTCTACTAAGAAGAGAAAGAGAGCTGGAGGCAGTACAAATCCGGATGAGTTAGACAGACCATGGAATATTGCTTAGCTACGTCCCTTTTATTCTTAGTTTATTTTTCTTTGTAATCATATATGTGTACATGTTTAATGAGAAATAAAGTCTTGGTTCCCTCAAAATATTTCTGAGAAGTTTTTACCATCTTATTTCCGAATGATCATGTCACAATCGAAAATCCCAGAATACTTGAAAGTACTTTATGCTCATGTTTGTTCTGGTTTAGATTTCTGATTCTAAAATTGATACCTTTGGGTATAAATCTAAATTTTCTAGTCTATACTTTGGTTATTTGTCTGATTGTTGGATGCGGGCATTTTCCGAGTAGTGAATTGTTTGTACTGGATGCCGGCTTTGTTTCGAGTTTAAACTGGTTTAGTAATTGAGCTCCCTTGCTCGGCAAAGTTTCCGTGCTGAAAGTTGGCCGGCTCATGACAGGGACGAGGCGGAAAGACAGATAAACGATAAGTGTAGACAAAAAATACAAGTGCTTATGCAAACATTTCAGGCACATAATATCAAAGCCAAAAGTGCTGAATAGATAAATTAAAGCTTAGCACTAGCAAAAGTATTGTACTACTTATTTATAGACCCAAATTGTTTTCACAATAATATATTGTTCTTCTGATACTCGATGATGAAGGGGGAGAGGTAGGAGCTGCCGGCTCACTAGATACATCAGCCTCGGCTTGATAACGTTCCGAGATGTTCAAATCCGATATGGTTTGATCATCGTCGGAAACTTCAGTTGTTTCTTCGGAAGGCGGAGGCGGCATGTCCACACGAGTGAAGAAGGGAGTGTCGTAGCTGGTCAAATCAGCTATGTGGCACCCATATCCGGTGCAGGAGTCCATGATGGCCTTGATGTATTGCTCATGTCCGTCTTCGTCCACTTTGCAGTACCCTCTAGTTACTTGCCAGATCTCCATGTTTCCATGGTGGATCATAACCATGGTGAGAGCGTTTTGCGCTGCGGTTCGCGCGTAGGACATGTTCCAGTCCTGAACAAGCTGCGGCATATCCTTGGCCTTGTCTCGCACCTCAAAACCGGACATGCTATACATATCCAGAACCTTGAGAACTTCGCCAATATCTTCGAGGGATTGGCGGAAGTCGTGCTGCAAATCACCGAATTGAGTAAGCCGGCTGGTGCGAGACTCGGTAAAGGTTGAGTCCGTCAAGTTCAGAGGACCTGCGCACATAATGCAAAGGGTAAGTCAAATAAGCCCGGACTCTAAAGAGTCGGAAGATGCAGATAAGTCAGAGAAAGGGAAACATACCAAAGATGACATCATCGACTTTGGCCTTCTCTTCATGAAGACTCTGGAGTTCAGCCCGGAGCGCCTCGGAAATGTCCTTTTCTCTGAATAGCTCATTGCTGAGATCCGAGATTTTCTTATCTTGAAGCATAATCTTGCGATCACGCTCATCGGTGGCCATGGAGGTGGATTCGAGAATTTGAGCAATGCTCTTCTCATGATCTGCCTTAAGCTTATCCAGCTCTTGGCAAAGTTCTTTGTTCCCCACCACCAAGGTCTTAAGATTCTCGGATTCTTCGATCATAGCGCAGGACTGTTTTACCAGTGTTGTAAGTCAAAAGAACAGACAGTTCAACAAAATATCGACTATGAAACAAAAAGACAAGGTTCGAGTTTCAGAATGTTTACCTTCGGCCTCATCCTTAGAAACCTTCAGCTCTGCATTTTCAAGCCGGAGAGCTGTGATCTCTTTCCGCTTGTTGCAGATATTTTTTAATAATTCCTGGTTATACGAATTAACTTTCTGTAAGTCAGAATACCCAGAGTCAGAAGTCTACTAAAGACTCGGGCTAATATTGTAACTAATATCAGCACGAGCCTTAGGGGCTACACTAGTTCATTCTTTGGCATCCTAAGTAAGCATGAACCTGGATTTGACTATCCAACTTCATGCTTGGGGGCTAGAGGATAGGATATTGATACGTCCAAAACGTATCTACTTTCCCGAACACTTTTGTTATTGTTTCTCCTCTAAACTTGTGTGATTTGGATGCAACTAATGCGGACTGGCGATGTTTTCAGCAGAATTGCCTTGGTGTCTACTTTTTGTGCAGAAAACCAACTATCAGGAAAAATCCCGGAAAATATGCCAAAAATCCTATTTCACCCGAAGACTCCAGGAGCCAGAATATGAGACGGAGAAGAGCCAGGGGGTGGCCACACCACCTGGTGGCGCAGGCCAGGCCAGGCCGTGCCAGGGGGTGGTGTGGGCCCCCCAGGCACCCCCTCGGCCTCTCTCTTCGCCTATAAGGAGCCTTCTGACCTAAAAACTTCGGGGGGTTTGACGTTTTTCTAGAAGGAGTTCCGCTCCTCCGCCACCACCAGATTCCACGAAACAGCACCAGAAACTTCGTTCTGGCACCCTGCCGGGACGGGGAATTGGAGGAGATCATCGCCATCATCATCACCATCGCTTCTCCATCGACCATCCATGTTTCCCCCATCTATGAGTGAGTAATCCCCCGCTGTAGGCTATGGGGATGGTAGGGGTTGGATGAGATCGTTCATGTAATGGCATCAGATTGTTAGGGCATGGTGCCTGGTATCTTTTATTAGTGCTTTATGACTTTGTTACGACTTGTTGTGCTTAATGCTTGTCACTAGGGCCCGAGTGCCATGATTTCAGATCTGAACATGTTATTGATTCATTATGATAGTATTGTTTCTGGTCTTATCTACAAGTTGTATACACACGTTGTTGTCTCGAACCTAAGGCCCCGAAGTGATAGAAATCGGGATAACCGGAAGGGAATGGATTTGATGTGAGGATCACATGTGTTCATAGAGTGTTAATGCTTTGCTCCGGTGCTCTATTAAAAGAAGCACCTTAATTGCCAGTAGTTCCCAAGAGGCCCCGCTGCAAACGGGCTGACAGGACAAAAGATGTCGTGCAAGTTCTCATTGCGAGCACGTATGACTATATATGGAACGCATGCCTAGGATTGTCTAGTACTTGGATGCTTTATCTTATTTATATGCAATTTCCCTATGTTCCGATTGCTATGTGAATTTTCTTGTCCATGCAACGCCCGTCCATCCATCCCTATGCCTACCGCACTCGAATCCCACTGTTTACTACTTTTGTTACTACTCTTTGCTTTACTACTACTGTTAATTTACTATTCCTACTACAAAACTGTTGCTACTGATAACCTACCGTGAGCAAGATTGTTTCCAGGTATAGCTGAATTGACAACTCAGTTGTTAAGTCTTATAAATATTCTTTGGCTCCCCTTGTGTCGAATCAATAAATTGGGTTTCAATTCCCTCGAAAATACTGCGATACACCCCCTATACTTGTGGGTCATCAAGACTATTTTCCGGCGCCGTTGCCGGGGAGCATAGCTTTATTTATCAAGTTCACTTGGATTCTCTATCATTCGCTGCTATCCATCCATCATGGGTAAGTCTCGTGATGGCAAGGTTCCTATTTTACCATCCACTACAAGAAGATGTATGGTTCTGAACACCTCTGTTGCTCTTGATTCACCGTCTGTTCTGAGTAAGTTCCTTACACAACCACATACACATGCTACACACACTGCTACTACTGCTGAATCTGAAACTTCTGATGCTGATGATGCTGCTTCTACTGTGCTTGGTAAGAGTGGTCCATTAGGTCCTTTCCTAGATGCTACGATTGCTAGAACTAGAGCTGGAAATACCAAAACTCCTAATGAAGACACTACCACACCTGTTAGCTCACCTGAGTCTAGTGAGAGTTATGATATTGAAGATGGTTACGTTGAGATGACCGATGAGTTTATTAAAGAATGTAAAAACACCCATGATAGGAGCGTTGCTAAGAGTCTCCTTGAGAGGCGTACTATTAGACCCAAATTGTCTCCTGATGCTAAGTTTGCTGCTTCTCCCATAAACATTATAGATGAAGATTATGATTTCTCTCTCGATCTATCTTACATAGCTATTGTCGAGAAAGAACCTTTTTGTGGGACTAAGAATGAAAGTGCGGTAGCACATATGAATGAACTTTCTACCATGAGTGGCTTGTTTTCTGATGATATTAAGATGCGTACTTACTTTGTTGCTAAGATTTTTCCCTTTTCACTGAAAGGAGAAGCTAAAACTTGGTTTAGTAATTTACCTCCTGGATCTATTGATAGCCCTGAGTGCTTGATTAGCACTTTCCTACAGAAATATTTTCCTGCTAGTGCTAGACATGCTGTTTTGCAGGAGCTTTTTGATTTTAAATAGGGAGAAAAAGAGGTATTGCCCGAATCTTGGGCAAGGTTTTGTGCTTTGATTCATGCACAGGATGGAAGTCCATTACCTAAGAATGAGCTTTTTGATATATTTTATAATGGACTAACCAAGGAATCTAGGACATACCTAGATAGTTGTGCTGATTGTGTTTTCAGGAATAGGACTCCTAAGGAAGCTGAGGAATTAATGGCTACAATAAGCAAGAATTATGATGATTGGACTCCTCCTAAACAAGCTATACCTAAAGTAATTGTACCTGAACCATCTATTCCTGTGCCTATTCCAACATCAAAGAAGAGGGGAGTTATTAAATTAAATGATGAAGTGATGAAGGTAGCTAAGAAATGTCTTAAGGAGAAGGGAATTAAAGCTGCAGATGTCAAGAATTTACCTCCTATAGAATAATTATGTAAGCCTATTCCCTACTCATCCACTATTGAGGTACACTCTCTCCAACACTTTGATGAAGGTGATATCCCTTACTCTAAACCTCCTGATCAATGCTTAGAAGAATTCGATATCTTTATTGTTAAGCAAGATAACTTTAATAAAAGGGTGCAAAATCATCTAATGGAAAACACTAGAGCTATTGTTGAGTTGAAAGATATTGTGGAAAGAACCTCTAATGATGTTAAAATGATTGTTAAACACGTTAAAATGGTTCAAACTCAAATAGATCAACTCGTTAAAGTGTAAAACGACTTGCTAGTTAATGCTGCTAAAGAAAAACATGCTTATGAAATTAGAACTAGAAGTGGTGCTGCTACCCAGGATCCTCTATATCCTGAGGGGCATCCCAAAAGAATTGAGCAGGATTCTCAACAAGCTGAAAATAGTGGTTCTACTCGTAAGAAAAGGAAAAAGAAACATAAAACTGTTGTAGAACCCTCTGAACCTGCTATAGATCCTAATAGTATATCTATCTCTGATGCTGAAACTGAAAGTGGTAATGACGAAAATGAAGTTCCTAATGAAGAATAAGTTGAAGAAGAACCTGAAAACCACACTAAGAATACTAAATACACCAAAGAAGATTTTATTGCTAAGAAACATGGTAGTGAAAGAGAACCTTGGGTCCAAGAACCTATGCCTTTCCCTGATAAGAAACACAAGTTAAAGGAAGATGAACACTATAATAAGTTTTGTGAGTGGATGAAGCCTTTATTCTTGCAAATTCCTTTGACTGATGCTATTAAATTTCCTCCTTACTCAAAGTATATGAAGGACATTGTCTCGAATAAAAGGAAGATCCCTAATGAAGAAATTTCTACTTTGCTTGCTAATTATTCCTCCAATGGTAAGGTTCCTAAGAAACTTGGAGACCCTGGGATTCCAACTATCCCTTGCTCTATTAAGAACAGTTATGTTAGAACTGCTTTGTGTGATTTGGGAGCTGGAGTTAGTGTTATGCCTTTCTCTCTCTATAAGAGGCTTCAACTTGAAAAATTAATACCAACTGATATATCTTTGCAAATGGCTGATAAATCTACCACTATTCCTGTGGGTATATGTGAGGATGTACCTGTTCAGGTGGCTCACAATTGCTTGATATTAACTGATTTTGTTGTGCTTGAAATGCCTGAAGATGATAATATGCCTATTATTCTTGGGAGACCTTTTCTTAATATTGCAGGAGCTGTTATTAATTGTAATCAAGGAAAGGTGACCTTCAATGTTAATGACAAGGAACATACTGTCTATTTCCCCAAGAAGATTGAAAGGACTTATGGTTTGAATTCAATTGAACATGTTGAAGGCATTCAAGTTGGAGGAATATATTGTCCCATACCAAGAGAAAAATTTGAAACTATTATGATTGGGACCATTGCTATCAAGGTTAAGGTAACATAATCATTAGTGGAGTACAAAGTTTTGTCTCATATGCAATTGTTTTGGTAACAAGACTTGATCAACCTTGTTAACAAAAGGATTCCATTGAACAAAACAATGTTTTCATTATGATTATCTCCGTTTATTTCTATCCTTTGCATTTTAGTTTTTGTTTTTGTTTAGTTTTCTTTGTGTTGTTAGTTTCTTGCATGTTAGAACTTCTGTAGTTCTAGACTTGTTTTGTCCTTGCATCATGTTTCCAAAAGAGAAAAAAATCTGTCTGTCAGAAAAATCATTCTTCTATTTCTGAAAAATGCCCAAAAATAAAGTGTCTCGAAAAATTCCAGAAAATTCATATTAAATTTTTACGTGAAAAAAGGGGCAGAGGAGTACCTGGGAGGTACCAGGGGGCCCACCAGGCAGGCACACCACATGGTGGCGCGGCTAGCCTTGGGTGGCGCCATGCCCTAGTGTGGGCCACCCCTGGCCCCCCACTAACTCTCTCACTTGACACTTTCTTCTCTCTCCCGAGTAAGCTCCAGTTCATATCTCAAAATCGCGTCCTTGTTGTGCTTGCTCTAGATTTTTTCGATCTCCTTGCTCAGCCCATCTTTCTTGCTGAAATTTGGAGCAATTGTTCCCTAGTATGTGACTCCTCCCCTTGTCCAAGTAGATTTGTGTTTAGTGGATTATATGTTGAGTATTTTGCTGCTGTAGGTGACTGGTTATGAGAGCTTGAAAGCTTGTTTGATGCTTAGAGATATAGTTTTGATGCATGTTTAGGCCTCTTGCAAGTCCCTATGAGTAGAATCCTTCATTATATTTACTTTGCAATCACTTGTTTAATAGGTGTTTCAATTTCAGAATACCAAGCATGAACAACCATACTTTTAGAGAGATATTTGAGAGTGATGCACCTAGGAGGTCGAGGCCCTCAAGAACAGCCTCTCAAGCTAGGCCATCATACAATGAATATCTCATTGCAACTCGTATTGGCAGTGAAAGGGATGATGGGGATGCTCACCCATCCTCATTTCCTTGTTTTACTTTCTTACAAACTACAGGTATTCTTGATGATTTCTTGCTACTGATTGAGAGGGTTGATTTGACCTCATATATGCAAGATGAGAGTGCACAATACGCTATGCTCACCAAAACTTTTGTTGAGAGCTTCACGTTTACTAACACACCCTATCAGTCTACTGTCTCTTTTAAAATCTATGATCTGCCCTTCACCATGCCTTTGGAGAGATTTGGCAGTATTGTAGGTGTGTGTATGACAGGGACCGTGAAGAAAATTCAAGGGCGACCCACTGATTTGTTGGAGCTTTACCGAGGGGTGACCAATGATGATGACCACGTGGCGCAACGCGGAAAGATAAGAAATATCCAACTCCCACCTCTTAGATACTTTGCATATTATCTCGCTACTAGTGTACTGGGTAGGGAGAACACAAGTAATATCTACAACTATCATTTAGCTTTCCTTGCTGTTTCGCTCAACAATGACACTCGATACAAACTTGGCTCGCTTATTGCTCGCCGCTTAGCTGCTAGGGGGCCTATCTATGGGGGCATCATTGCATCGCGCATAGTCAATGCATTAGGTCTTTCAGTGGATCCCTATGATGCTATGCTGGCACCACAGAGGCTTGACCTTGTTGCCATGAAAACTCATCACTTTGTCACTACTACCTCTGATTTGAACAATCTAGTATATAGGATGCTTTTCACTGACGGGGATGAAAGGGAGATCCTTTTGCCACAGCCTGCTTTGTTTAGTGTTCACAGGAGACCGTGGTCGCGCTCCAAGGAGGAGGTGGACGAGCAGCTTCGCTTACTAGGTTTCCACGAGCAGCACCAGGAGGATGTGCCCTCCTATGATTACTCCGCGCATTACGGAGGGACGTACTCGAGTTCGCACCAGGATGAGGGGACCTCTTCGTCGTACCAGGGTGACACTTCATCCTGGCCAGCTTGGGATTGATACCCACTTAGGCCAAAATCCTAAGCTTGGGGGAGGTATGCCAACTCCGCAATCATCTCCATATCATGTTGCGTCGGTACTTTGTATATTCATGTTTTCGTTCTCTTTTTAGTTTTCGTTCTTCTTTGCTTTTGCTTTCTAAAAAACACAAAAATACCAAAAATATTTCTGTTGTTTCTCTTTGGTTTGCTTCTTCTTTTTTCCTTGGTTTGTTTTTCCCTTTTTGCTTTGTTTAAACTATTCGAAAAACCCAAAAAGATTTTGCTTTGCTTGTTTCTCTCTTTTGGTTCTTATTTAAAAATCAAAAACACCAAAAATATTTGTTGTTCTTCTTTGGTTTTTGCGAGTTTGCTACAGGGTTCGGCAGTCCTCAGTGGATATTGGTTTCATATTATTATTCAAGCCACACAAGTGAAGAGCAATAATGAGGATCAGTGACAACTTGAGGCGTGGTAAGAGGCTGGTAACGAACTCTATTTGTTTTCATTATTGTACATATACTCATCATTGTGAGCTTGCTTAGTCCGTTCAAGTAGGGTGTATGTTATCTTTGGATGCTTAGTAGTTCTTGCTTTCTTATGATTAGCTCCAGCTCGCTAAAAGTTTGTAGCATGTCTTATGAATGTTTGCTTGCATTGCTCTATTCATAAATTGGTATGACACTCTAGTATCCACCTCTGAATGTTTCATTTGATTGACTTGGCACATGCTCACGCATGCACATGACTGCAATAATTAGTTAAGCCTCGATGGATTATTTTGCCTTGAGGATATTGAATCACTTTAATGCCATGAGTAGTCATGTTTTGTTGCAAGCATGATAACGACAGCTATTGCTCTCTCTTTTGTCGCTCCCTTACTATTGCTAGCCTTCACTTTTTCTGAGTATGTTTTACTCAAGTTTCCAACTCCCTAAACCAAATTTTTCCAAAGTGTCCACCATACCTACCTTTTAGCGCCATTTGCTACTTCCGTGCATATTTAATATGCCTTGTTTTCTTCCGAATAAAATGTTTGCTTGTTATGAGAAAGTTAGTTAGTAAAGCTCTCACGAACTTGATGGCACACTTTATTTTCTTGCACTTAATAAACCTGAACCATTGCGTCCTTCTTTGTTACGCATATGCTTGCGCTTTATGAGTTGAAGTTAGCAGAACCATGTATCATGGTGACCGCTTTCAACGCTTCATAGGTACTTTGTACCTAGTTGATATCATGTTCTTTTGCTTATGGATCCCGGCGGCATGAAATAAAAGTGGAACTTGTAAGATCATGGAGTTTGTATGTATGTTAGAGAAACTCCTAGGCCGCTAGCCTAAGCCATGCCTAATCATGGTGGAAACTTGCAGCATAACCATAATGAGCATTCTATGAAGCATCCTCAATAAAAATCTATGCACATAGTAAATAAAAAGATCGCCGAGATGCTCATTGTCTGCTTGCCTTGTATTTTGATTATGGGATAGCTCCTGTGTCATGTGCAAGGGGTACCCCGTTGGCGGTTCTCTATGATACGTATATACTTACAATGACAAGAGCTTTCTTGTGACTGAAGTTGAGTAGCATGAGGATCGGTCTTCGTAAGTAAGGGGCATGAGACTTTGATTTATAACTTCTCAAGCATATCCTCTTAGTTGTGTCACTTTCACCTTAACCACATTAAAGATGCTTATGATAGGGGCAATGAGAGATCAAAGCTAACGAGTACCATACTTTCAGCATTTGGAAGCCTTTCAAATTATTCAAAACCTTTTTCTTCTACTTGTTGAGTCACCACATATTCTTTGAGCACCTTCTTGAGAGCATAGTTGTCATTCTTTGTGTTTGTTCCATTACTTGATTATTTGTGTTATGACTTTGATGCTTGTATCCTTGATATCTTTACTTCTAGTCGTCACTTGAACTTCAGAGGTGCCTTGGCATTCATAATCAAAGGCAAGCGAGATACCACTCTATCATACCTTTTTATGAGCATTGTAATGTTGCTTATGTTTGTGCTTCATGATACTTATTATTCTTGAGTTGGAATCTCTTCATAGCTTGCAATGACTATTAAGTAGACTCAGTTCCATACTCTTTATTATGAATTGTCTAAGTAGTTGATCACATTGCTGAGAATATTTACATCATATGAAGCAAATGTGTTCGTGAAAGTTCTTTTATCGCACTCAGTTTTCAACTAAATTGCTTGAGGACAAGCAATAAACTAAGCTTGGGGGGAGTTGATACGTTCAAAATGTATCTACTTTCCCAAACACTTTTGCTATTGTTTCTCCTGTAAACTTGTGTGATTTGGATGCAACTAATGCGGACTGACGCTGTTTTCAGCAGAATTGCCTTGGTGTCTACTTTTTGTGCAGAAAACCAACTATCAGGAAAAATCCTGGAAAATATGCCAAAAATCCTATTTCACCCGAAGACTCCAGAGCTGTATCACGAGCGGAGGCTGGGCCACACCACACAGTGGCGCGGGCTGTGCCACGCCAGGGGGAGGTGTGGGCCCCCCAGGCACCCCCTCGGCCTCTCTCTTCGCCTATAAGGAGCCTTCTGACCTAAAAACTTCGGGGGGTTCGACGTTTTTCCAGAAAGAGTTCCGCTCCGCCGCCACCACCAGATTCCACGAAACAGCACCAGAAACTCTGTTCCGGCACCCTGCCGGGACGGGGAATTGGAGGAGGTCATCGCCATCATCATCACCATCGCTTCTCCATCGACCATCCATGTTTCCCCCATCTATGAGTGAGTAATCCCCCGCTGTAGGCTATGGGGATGGTAGGGATTGGATGAGATCATTCATGTAATGGCATCAGATTGTTAGGGCATGGTGCCTAGTATCTTTTATTAGTGCTTTATGACTTTGTTGCGACTTGTTGTGCTTAATGCTCGTCACTAGGGCCCGAGTGCCATGATTTTAGATCTGAACATGTTATTGATTCATTATGATAGTATTGTTTCTGGTCTTATCTACAAGTTGTATACACACGTTGTTGTCCTCAGCCTATGGCCCCGAAGTGATAGAAATCGGGATAACCGGAAGGGAATGGCTTTGATGTGAGGATCACATGTGTTCATGGAGTGTTAATGCTTTGCTCTGGTGCTCTATTAAAAGGAGCACCTTAATTGTCAGTAGTTCCCTAGAGGCCCCGCTGCAAACGGGCTGGCAGGACAAAAGATGTTGTGCAAGTTCTCATTGCGAGCACGTATGACTATATATGGAACGCATGCCTAGGATTGTCTAGTACTTGGATGCTTTATCTTATTTATCTGCAATTACCCTATGTTCTGATTGTTATGTGAATTGTCTTGTCCATGCAATGCCCGTCCATCCATCCCTATGCCTACCGCACTCGAATCCCAATCCTTTCATCGCTTTTGTTACTATTGTCTTTGCTTTACTACTGCTGTTACTTTACTATTCCTACTACAAAACTGTTGCTACTGATAAACTGTTGTGAGCAAGATTGTTTCCAGGTGCAGCTGAATTGACAACTCAGTTGTTAAGGCTTATAAATATTCTTTGGCTCCCCTTGTGTCGAATCAATAAATTGGGTTTCACTTCCCTCAAAAATACTGCGATACACCCCCTATACTTATGGGTCATCAGATATAATTAACATAAATGAAAAAGTGAGTTGGAATTCTGACTTACATGTTGTTCATGTGTGAGCTTGCTCAAGCACATGTTCACTTCAGTTGTAACCTTCTTGGCAAGGCTGAGCGGGATTACTGGTGGAGGTGGTAACACGCCAGCTCTCAGTCTCTCGTCGCGAAGGCGGACTTTTTCAAGAAGTTCGGAGTACTTGACGTCTTCCGCTTCTTGTGCTTCTTCTTCAGCAGAAAGATTTCGGCTTTCCAAGCATTGTCGGGCCAACCGTTGGATTTCCTCCGCAGATTTCCGAGACAGGCCAAGTTTGGCAAGTCCCAGATTACTTAGGAGATTGTCAGCAAAGATTTCTGTCAAGGGATCATTACCCGAAGAGGGTTCACCCTTATCAACACCTGAGTCACTCATGGTGACGTTAGTTTGCGACTCAAGGATCGTTGGCTCTGTTGGTTGAGCCGGATCTTCTACAATAGTCGGAGATGGAGTAATCTCTGGTGTTGTAGAAGGCTGAGGAGCGAGAGTTGGAGGAGCCATGGAAGGAGAAGCTAGTTTGAGCTTTGACTGACGCAGGGGCTTCGCGGCAGTTTCCTTCCCCTTGCCATTGATGAGTTGTTTAGCTCTGAGAAGATAATAGAACAAAGAACATTACATCTCAGAAGGAATTACAGGAAAAATACAATGACCTTGTGAGGAAGGATTACCTCTTCACAATGGGCACTTCTTTGGTGCCGATGGCCAATGTCGGAGCTTTGTGTTTCCGAGGAACGACATCCGACATTGGGACCAACTCACCCTCGTCCTGAGAAAACTCAGGAGGGTATCCCTCGATAGGAGCGAACTCCGACTCGGGGAGGTCAGCAAGCTGAAAAGGAAAAAGCATTTGAGTATTGCAAAACTAACATAAAGATGAGCACATAAAAAGATTTACCGCTGAAGTTTACTAGCACAACAGGATTTTCCGCTGTATGCATGTCCAGGGACAGCTCCGGAATCTTCCTCTCGATCCGCTCCCTTATCAGCCATTTGATTTGGCTCACATAATATTTCGGCTTTAAGGACTTGGAGCTAATGCGGAGGGAGTCATTCTTTGACGACGTGATGGAATGCATCAGTCGATCTCCATGATGTTGAAGAGGTTGGATCCGGCGTGCCACCCAGCATTAAACTAAGTCGGACCCTTTCAGACCCTTGTGCTTCATCATCTATTCAATCCGTCTGCGAGAAACAGATCGTCACTGGGAGTCGGAGCGACCTCGTCCCAAGACTCTTGGGGCATGGCGGCTCCATCAACGAAAGCCGGCAAAGCTGTATCTTTCCCGGGAGCGGGGATATCCTTGTGGTAGAAAAAAGTGGACGGCCATTGTTTGACCGAATCACTTGCCATAATCCGGGGATAAACGCGCTCACATCTAACCAAAAAACTAATGGTACTGGTAATATAAGGATTACCGGCAGTAATGCAATTTCTCCGCACATCAAAATAGTACCAGAAAAGAGTGAGGCTCGGCCTAATGCCGAGATACCCCTCGCACATAGAGGCTTACACACTCATCTCTAAGATGGAGTTCGGGCGGAGATGGTGGAGATGAACACCATAATGATCTATAACCTCAGAAAATAATTCCGAGGGAGGAAAGGAAAGACCTCTGTCAAGGTGAGTGTCGAAATGCACCCGCTCGTCGTCACAGGGGTTGGGGACGGTTTCACCGAAGCCGCTCCGCCAGTCGCCGGCGCGGAGGAGCCCTTCGTCTTCAACGACCTGGAGTTTAGGATCGTCCAGGATGCAGGAGATCCAAACTCCACGATGGCTCTCTTTCTCTACCGCCGCCGCTGTCGCCGCTGCCGCTGCCAAGCCGGAGGATGATGAGGAAGCCATTCTTCCGGAATGCTGGTGACCTTAGATGGGCGGTGTTGGAGGTGTTTTTGCTGGAGGCAGTGGAGCGCTAGGTTCATGGGAGGCGTAGAGGAGAAGGAAACGGTGCTGGAACTGGTGAAGAAGATTGGGGGAGAAATCCACACCACTTATATCCATCAGGTGCGTCAAGGTTCATGTAAACACTACAGTAAACATGCCACACGTCGTGGAAAGGACGGGGAAACCTCCACGCGATGATTACGCCGCCTCGATCTCCATGCACGCATTGAAACGGCGCCTCGGTTCTACGAAACATGGACCCACGACCGGTCGTGCTGACAGGAAATGTCTGTCAGTGACGTGACTTGACCATGGCCAGTGTCAGGCTACGTCAGAGACCAAGTTCCGGCTTAGTTTGAATTTCGAGCTAGAAATCTGAATAAATGTACTGATAGGTCCGACTTATTTTTAAGACCTAGATCATATCTTTTGTTTTGAAGTTTCAGGAACCCTTCAAGATTCTGCAAGCCAAAGATCAAGCTAGATGATGATGAATCCGACTTTGGATCTTGGAGGCTTCCGGGTCTTGTTGAGATATACTTTCGGTATCCTCACAGTTCCTCACGACCAGGTGGCCCACTTCAGGTTAGAGCTTTGCTTCATGGCTGCCAACAGGAGAAGAGACGGAGTCCACTCCGGCTACGGGAAGGCCCAGAAGACTTACCGACATAGGCCCATAGTGTTACTTGTAGTTCAAGATGTACTCTGTAACCGACTCTTAGTCGTAGCCGGATAGATCTCTCCTATAAACCCTAGGCCGGATATCTATATAAGTCAGCCTAGGGAGAGCCTTTAGGGCACCCACCCTCACAATAGTCTACAATCTCAACTCGCACAGGTGAAACCCTTGTAACCCATATTCCGGCTCTGCCGTATTACTGGATTGCTAGCAGGAGTAGAATCCATCCAAAGCTGGCGGATTCGAACCTGGGTAAACTTGTGTGCTCACCATCCCGGAACACCGTACGTCTCATACCCCTCTCTTCCACACGCCTCGAGGACCCTCTCATGGCGTACTTGTCATCAATCCGACAAGAGGAGGGAGAGAGATCCAGCCCGTCAGGCTCTCCTCTCCGTAGCCCAACGGGAGAGAGATACCTCCATCCCGTTGGATCATGATGTATCCAACGGTGGTTGGCCAAGATCCGTGTGACATACATCTCGACCAATTAGAGCGTAGCCAAACTGAGCGCTAGTTAATGCGGCTGGTATACGTGCGTCAAGGAAAGGGAGGGAGAGACATCCAGCCAATCGGGCTCTCCTCTCTGTACAAGGTTAGGTGCGCCCATCGGGAGAGAGAGGCTTCTAGCCCGTCGGATCATGATGTATCCAACGGTGGTTGGCCAAGATCTGTGTGACATACATCTCGACCAATCAGAGCGCTAGCCAAACAAAGACATGAGAGAGGGGAAAAGTGAGGAAAACTTTAGCGGGAGGGGAAAACTAAGGAAAACTTTAGCGGAGGGGAAAACTGAGTAGAGCTAAGGAAAACAAGGGCGCTCAGATAAAAAAATGACTAAGGGAAATTCAATCTTTTGGCATAACAAATGGAAAATGTGTTATTTGAACAAAATAATCCATCTTGGCCGACATTATATTGTTTGCAAGTCAAAGATACACAAGTGTGCCAAATTTGGACTCATTTAGACAAAGTATGTTTTGGGATGGGTTATCTTGGAGGTTGACTGAGTAGAAAGGCATGCATCTTCATAGCTAGTAGCTCATTCCAAGAAGTGGTTTAGGGGAGAAGTCCATTTCTGTTTATTTCCTTTTCCTTTATTATTCATGCTATGTTTTAGGTAACATAACAAGACTCCATGCGAAGGTTGCACTATGTTTTGACTTCTTTTTTGAATTAAACTAAACCTAAAAGAATTTATTTGAATTTAATCACTTAGAAAAATAAAAATGTGGCTGATTACAAGTAAATCCAAAATTTCCAATTTCATATGGTAAATCAATCCAGGATACACAAGTGTGCCAAATTTTGGATGAATTGGTCAACGTTTGCTATGGCTTAAGCCATGAACTAGCTAAACCCCATGTGTTGACCACATGTCAAGGGCAAACCTGAGCAGTGATAACCAACTAGGTGCATGACAATAGAAACTTGCAATAACACATACATTATGGGGTTATCCAACATACAAACTTGGAAGCGTCACAAACACTAACAGTAGTTCAAATTCAATACAAACATTAACGTTAGTTCAAATTCATCATAAAATTCAAATTAATAATTGAAATTCATTTTTTTCTTCCTCCTAGTGTTTTTCGCTAGAATATTTTCGGAGTTCACGACCTTGCTTCAGGTGATCCTGGCTGGAATATTCTCAGAGTCCACCATCAGCTTCTTCCATTTGTTCCCTTTTTCTTTTTCTCTACATCAAATGAATCAAGTGCTTGAGTCTGTCATACAATTGGTTCAACCACGTTTTGATTCATTGGTTCATATGGTTCAAAATGCATTGGCATCATTTCTTCAATATCCTCTTGTGTAATTCCTGTACTTTTGAACTCTGCTTCCAATAAATAAATTGCTTCAATCTCCCATGCATTTGGTGCAATCTCCCCTTCATTTGGTTCAATCTCCTCTCGATCCATTGGTTCGATCTCCCTTGCATCTAGTTCAATCTCCCCTACATTTGGTTCAATCTCCCCTGCATATGGTTCAATCTCCTCTCGATCCGTTGGTTCAATCTGCAATGTATCCATTGCTTCATTCTCCTCTCGTTCAGATACTTCATTCTCATCTGCATTTGCTGCTCCCGCCTGATCATCCATTCCATAAGTTGGGTCCACTGCATTTTTACAAAGCCTGCAATGTGCCCTAGGATCCCAGAATGTTTGCACTTACGTCATCGAGGTGGTTGCTTGCTCAATATGTAGAGCTCATTGGGGAACCCCAAGAGGAAGGTATGATGAGCACAACAACAAGTGTTCCCTTAGTTATGAAATCAAGGTTATCGAACCCGTAGGAGCAAGGAAACACCTCCAAGGTGTTGTTTCCAACTTGGAATCCTGCACAGCACAACCACGAAACTTTGCCCCCAACTTACAGTGAGGTTGTCAATCTCACCGGTTTTGCTGAAAACAAAGGATTAAACGTATTGTGTGGAAGATAGTAATTACTTGCAGAAAGTAAAAAGAAAATAGTAAATAGCTTTGTAGATTGATGGTAAAAGAATGGACCGAGGTCCATAGTTCACTAGTGGTGATTCTCCTTAAGATAGATGACATGTTGGGTGAACAAATTACAACGGGGCAATTGACAAACATCGAGAAAGCATACATGCATATACTAATCATCTTGACTCCTATGAGATTTGGTTGGGCATTACAACATTATACACACACCGTAATCCAACTGCATCTATGACTAATAATCCACCTTCAGGTTATCATCCGAACCCCCTCCAGTATTAAGTTGCAAGCAACAGATAATTGCATTAAGAAAAGTGTGTAAAGTAAACAATATGATTGTTCTATGAACAAAGGATTGTTGTTTTCTCCCTAGTAGCAACATCACATATAGTACCTTAGAGATTTCTATCACTTCCCCAGATTCCTAGAGCCATGAACCCACTATCGAGCATAAATACTCCCTCTTGGAGTTACTAGCATCTACTCGGCCAAGATAACTACTAACAACAGAAAGCATGCAAGATCACAAATAACAAAGACATGATAGAATCAATAATCAATCTGAAATAGCATCTCAATATCCATCGGATCCCTGCAAACACAACATGTAAAATTACAAATAGATGATCTTGATCATGAACGGAGCTCACAAGATCTAAACATGGTGGCACAAAGGAGGAGAACCAACCATCTAGCTACTACATGGACCCGTAGTCCAGGGATGAACCACTCACGCATCACACTAGAGAAAATCATGGTGATGAAGAAGGCCTCCAGGGTGATCTCTCCCCTCTGGCAGGGTGCCAGGAAGAGCTTCAGATCCCTCCCGATCTAGGGATGGAGATGGCGGCGGCTACAGACTTTTCGTGGAATTTTGAACGGGTCCTTAGGGTTTCTGCATCGAAGGTTTCTTATAGGCGAAAGGGGAGTCCGAGGGGGTGCGCGAGGCGGATGCACCCCCCTAGGCGCGGGCCAGGCCAGGCCGTGCGGCCAGGGGGTGTGGCCCCCTCGAGGCCCTTCTCCGTCTTATCTTCTGGCTCCATGTTCCCCTCGGTGAAATATTGATTTTGGCTTTTGTCCCGTCCAATTCTGAGAATATTCATTTTCTAGCTTTTCTGGAACCAAAAACAGTAGAAAACAGGCAACTGGCACTGTGGCATCTTGTTAATAGGTTAGTCCCAGAAAGTGTATAAAAATACTCCAAAGTGTGGACAAAACATAAGAAAGTAGTTATAAAACAAGCATGGAACATCAACAATTATAGATACGTTTGCAACGTATCAACATCCCCAAGCTTAACTGCTGCTCGTCCTCGAGTAGGTAAGTGATAAAAAGAAAGAATAATTTTTGAGGTGACATGCACCATCATAATCTTGATCAAAGTATTTGTAAAACATTGATTGCTGGGATCATAGTACTCTAACATAGCATGAAAGATATAGTTCTAACAATAAGACATAGCAACTATGTTGTAACATGAAAAGGTACAAACAAAAGATTCATGAATAACAATGCTTTGCAAGACATTTGTTTGTTTCACATATAGAAAACATAATGAGAATGGCATTCAGCTTGTCCCTCATTGTGTAGCAAAACATAAATACATAGGACACCTTCAAAGTTCATAAGGGTGACTAGATACAAATAGTTTAAGAACAAGCAATATCAAAGTTATGAATCAATCAACAAGTCTTGGGACAATGCACATTAAACTAAGAATGGACACTATGCTCTCTCAATAGGTGCATAAAGATAGAAGATGGAGACTCAACATAAAAGTAAAAGAAAGGCCTTCATAGAAGGAAGCAGGGATTCAAGTCTCATAAAGAGCTTCCAAAAATTATGGTACTTATTAGCTTTCAACTATCATTGCCCCTATCATAAGCATCTTGAAGTGATTAAGGTTAAAATGAACAAACTATGGAGTATATGCTTGACAAAGTATAAGTTGGCAATCTCATGTCCCTTGAATATGAGGGCCGCTCCTCATGCTACTCAAGTTTAGTTACCGGTAAGTTCTTATCATAGTAAGTACATGTGTATCATAGAGAACTGCCAACAGGGTACCCCTTGCACATGATACAGGAGCTATTCCATAATCAAAATGACAAGGCAAGCAGAAAATGAGCATCTCAGCAACCTTCTTATTTACCATGGGAAAATGGTGCATACTTCATATTATCACATTGTTCTTCCCTACACTTTAAAATTTCCTTCATACAAAACTTCACACAATCTTCATTAGCAACATTAGTGTACTCAAGATAATAAGTCTTTTGGTTCAGTTTCAACACAAGTAAAACTTCCATTAAAACACAAGCTACTATAGCACTTCCTTTAAAAAGTTCAAATGATCAAAGAGAACTCAAAGAGAAAGAGATTAAGAGGCAAATGCAAATAATGGCAGAAATCTGTAAAAACAGACCAGCAGGTAAAAACCAATTTTTTCGAAGACCTTATGTTGCTCAAATCGAAAAGTGTTGAACTAACAAAAGTTAGATAACAACCTGGGATAGAAGCACAAAACATTACAGCTCAATCCGACGTACAGAGATTTTTCATGAATGTTTACAGTGAAGCACAAAAATCTGTTTTGGGACAGCAACTTTCCCAAGTCTTACTTCTCTCTCATTAGAGGTTATTCTTGGCACAAAAACCACACAAAAGGATAAGGAGAGGTTATTACAGAGGCAATAACTTCCAAGACTCAACAAAAGAAAAATGTATTGACTAAGAATTTCGGTTATCTCCCAATAAGTGCTTTTCTTTAACGCCTTTGAGCTAGGCATAATAATTTCGATGATGCTCACATAAGAAATATGAATTGAAGTAAAAGAGAGTGTCAAAAGAAAATTCAAAACACATTTAAGTCTAACCCACTTTCTATGCATAGGAAGCTTATACGCAAATAAATTCACAAAGAACAAAGTGACTGGCATAGGAAGATAAAACGAGAGTAACTTCAAAACTTTCAGCAAATAGAGAGGTGTTTCAGTACCATGAAAACTTTTACAACCATATTTTACTCTCTCATAGTAATTTTTAGTAGCCTCATGAATAAACTCAACAATATAACTATCATATAAAGCATGCTTTTCATGATCTACAAACACATAATTTTTATCAAGATCAAAAATAGTGGGATTAAAACCTTCAAACCCACTTTTAACAATTTTATAACAAGATGACTGATCAATCTCAATTTCAATAGTAGTACAATTAATATTATCAACCAATATAGGACCATCATCAAGAGCTTTATTATAAACATTTTCAAAAGAATCCACAAGAACATGACATTCGTCCTCCTTTGGTAAGCATGGGGGACAATCAAATAATGTAAGGGGTAAAGAGTTACTCTCATTAGAAGGTAGGAATGGGTAGATCCATTCTTCCTCCTCTTGATCATCACTCTCCTCCTCTTTTTCATCCAATGAGCTTCTAGTTTCAGAAATTTCTTCTTCCATAGGCTCCTGCAAGGAATTAGTTTCTTCCATTGGTGGAGAGTATCTATTACGATATTCAAGAATACAGCCATTTTCTTCCTTGTAATTATCAAAGAAAAATTTAAGTATATCATAAACCTCATATTTATAAGGTGCATCATCAGTATTTTCAAGCAAATAAGCTAGTTCGAATGCACCCTTCCAAGCAATAAATTCTTCAATTTGTTCCACATCATAAAAGACAAAATTTCCCTTAACATAAGAAGATATCGTAACATCATCATTATACTCACATTGAAAAGGGAGGAGTTTATACCTCTTACAGCAACAAGATTTATCAAAGCAATAAGTAACATTATAAGTAGAGCACACGTTTCTAGCAATGGTATACAATTTATTAATTTTTCCCATAAGTGTTTCCCTTTCTGTGACAAGCAGTGTTCCTTATAATAATATTTTTGTTCTTCCATGAACCCACCTTGCCAATTAGATTCAGTTTCAAAGAAACCAACCATTGATAGAAAGCATGATAAAGCAAGACAATAACAGACCAACGAAAATAACAACTATAGTAGGAACTAATTTTTTTATATTTTTGATAAAAAGAACAAGCAAACAAAGCAGAAACAAACTAAGCAAAACAAAAAACAAAGTAAAGAGATTGGTTATGAGGGACTCCCCTTGTGAAGATGTCCTTGAATCCCCGGCAACAGCGCCAGAAAAAGTATAGCTTGCTCAATATGTAGAGCTTGTTGGGGAACCCCAAGAGGAAGGTATGATGAGCATAGCAACAAGTTTTCCCTCAGTTATGAAGCCAAGGTTATAGAACAAGTAGGAGCAAGGAAACACCTCCAAGGTGTTGTTTCCAACTTGGAATCCTGCACAACACAACCACATAACTTTGCCCCAACTTACAGTGAGGTTGTCAATCTCACCGGTTTTGCTGAAAACAAAGGATTAAATGTATTGTGTGGAAGATAGTAATTGCTGGCAGAAAGTAAGCAGTAAATAGTAAATAGCTTTGTAGATTGATGGTAAAATAATGGACCCGGGTCCTTAGTTCACTAGTGGTGATTCTCCTTAAGATAGATGACATGTTGGGTGAACAACTTAAAGCAGGGCAATTGACAAACATCGAGAAAGCATACATGCATATACTAATCATATTGACTCCTATGAGATTTGATTGGGCATTACAACATTATACATAGACCATAATCCAACTGCATCTATGACTAATAATCCACCTTCAAGTTATCATCCGAACCCCCTCTAGTATTAAGTTGCAAGCAACAGATAATTGCATTAAGCAAAGTGTGTAAAGTAAACAATACGATTGTTCTATGAACAAAGGATTGTTGTTTTCTCCCTAGTAGCAACATCACATATAGTACCTTAGAGATTTCTATCACTTCCCCAGATTCCTAGAGTCATGAACCCACTATCGAGCATAAATACTCCCTCTTGGAGTTACTAGCATCTACTCGGCCAAGATAACTACTAACAACAGAAAGCATGCAAGATCACAAATAACAAAGACATGATAGAATCAATAATCAATCTGAAATAGCATCTCAATATCCATCGGATCCCTGCAAACACAACATGTAAAATTACAAATAGATGATCTTGATCATGAACGGATCTCACAAGATCTAAACATGGTGGCACAAAGGAGGAGAACCAACCATCTAGCTACTAGATGGACCCGTAGTCCAGGGATGAACTACTCACGCATCACACCGGAGGCAGTCATGGTGATGAAGAAGGCCTCCAGGGTGATCTCTCCCCTCCGGCAGGGTGTCGGGAAGAGCTTTAGATCCCTCTCAATCTAGGGATAGAGATGGCGGTGGCTACAAACTCTTTCGTGGAATTTTGATTGGTTCCTTAGGGTTTCTGCATCGGAGGCTTATTATACACGAAAGGGGAGGCCGAGGGGGTGCCCGAGGCGGCTGCACCCCCCCAGGCGTAGGCCAGGCCGTGCGGCCAGGGGGTGTGGCCCCCTCGAGGCCCTTCTCCGTCTCGTCTTCTGGCTCCATGTTCCTCTCGGTGAAATATTGACTTTGGCTTTTGTCCTGTCCAATTTCGAGAATATTCATTTTCTGGCTTTTCTGGAACCCAAAACAGCAGAAAACAGGCAACTGGCATAGTGGCATCTTGTTAATAGGTTAGTCCCAGAAAGTGTATAAAAATATTCCAAAGTGTGGGAAAAACATAAGAAAGTAGATATAAAACAAGCATGGAACAGCAAAAATTATAGATACATTTGCAACGTATCAGTGGTGCACCACCCTCTGCACTAGCTCTCATCCTATTCTTCCTTGGCCTACCTGCTGGTCTAGTAAAAACTGGAGGGTATAGCTTGAAGCCTGGATTCACTTCCATCCTTCCCAACAAGGCTGGAACATTCTGAGCATATGCTACCCTAAATTTGGCAACGGAGAAAAACTCCGACACGTATGATGTATGCAAGAGCACATGTCATTTGTAGCTAGTTTCGAAGTTTGGATATTGATCCCACAGGGAGCCCAAAGGTAAATGTTTATAGGTGAAGTGTCTATCAAACCCGAAGTTGTCACAGGTCTTCGAGTGAATTTAATGCAAGTGTTGAAAATAGGAATGGGGTTTTGATTAAATGAGATGTATTTAAATAGAACTAAAAAGTAAACTTCAGAAATATAAAGCATAAAAGTAAAGAACGACTTGGTTGTTTGTTGTTTTTAGCAGATCGTGAAAGAAGGTGTGGGGATATTCAGTTCATGGTGATAGTGAATGTGCCAGGTGGATGAGTGATAAATGTAACAATTATAATCTTATAAATATATGTGTAGGCGAGCAACCCATAATTAGCCAGAACTCCTCTTGCTAGATTTAATCCCAACTTCAATAATCCTACTAGCCTATTACCAAAACCATGGTCAGACACTAGATGATTAAGACCCTTCAGGTTGCTTAGCGATTAAGCTCCTTGAATCGAACTAATGAAATAAGCACAGTGGTTACTCATTATCCTCGAGTCAACTAGCTTTCCATTGATATCCTCGTGTCACCCGAGGGTCATCGGTCCACTAGCGAACAAGATCATATCTATGTAGAACAAAGTATCATGATGTCTGGGCCCTTAATTGGACAACAAGCATTAGGCATCCCACAGATAGTCAAGCACACATAATATAGTAATTAGAATCAATCAAAAAATAATGGAAATTATGAAGGCACATCACATCTCACCAATCCCCTATATCTGCCACGCCGAAAGGAATTACTCACACATGAGAGAAGAATGGATCATCAATATAATTGAATAAAGGGAATTCGTATTTGTATTATCGTGGAGATCCACAATAAGAATAGAAAAATATCCAACACAATTCAAGATGGGAAGAAACAATCTCAAACCCTAGTCTTGCAAGGTGGAGATCCCTCTCTCTCTCTCTCAAGTAGAAGTAGTGGCTATGGGGATGTATTGGCTAGGAGGTTCAAGATCATGGAGCGAGATGAAGAACGTCTTCCCCTTCTTCTCTGGATCCCTTCTTTCTCCCTTATGGATGGTATGGCGGCTGTTGTGTTCTGTTTTCGTCCCTGGTCCCTTCATGGAAGTTGTCCCTTTTGACAAGATAGACGCGGCGGCAACTATATGGCGGGAACTATACAGCCAGAAAATATTCCTGCCATATAGTTGCTCGTTAATGCTTCTGTGTTGCTCGTTAAAGGTTCTGTGCTGATTCCAAAGTGAGACTCGCTTGTTTTCCCTAGAATATTGTGTTTCTCTAGTTTAATCCTTCTGTTGACGTTTAGAACCTGAAACACACATTAGAAACCAAGTTCTCTTTGCTACCAAAGTATTAGCATTAGGTAAAGCCAGAAAATGATCAAATCTGAGAGAAAACCATCAAATAAAGCCATAAAAAATGTGTCGAATCTCACAGCTATCAACTCCCCCAAGCTTAGATGTTGCTCGCCCTTGAGTGACAAGGAAATAAGGAGGAATAGTGGAGATTCGAGACTGAAAATAAAGGAACTCACAAGTTTGAATTGGTGCCAAATTCTTTTCTTCATAATCCCTGCAATCTTAAATATGATCATAGCATTATAAAGAACTAAAGTAAAGATTACTATCATGAACATTCTCAACTATGTATGTGTGGAAGGAACTCCGTATTTGGACAAATAGGTAAAAACCACTACTCACATCATCCTCATAACCACAAAAGTCAGTAATCGACATCAATCAAATTACTACGCTATTAAGTGACTTACTCCCGTAGGACATATTACATGGCATGGATAGTGCTACGTGAGTTTCCTCGATTCCCAAGTTGATACGTAAGAGGTGTCAGCAGCTTTATAGTCACTGTAAGTGCTAACACACCTCCATCTACCAACAAGTAGTTCCCTCCATCAAGTCCCCACAAGAGGCAAATATTTAGAGATCGACTTCTCCCAACATCAAGATGAAGACAATCTAACACATGGTCAAAGCGATGAATATCATAATAAAGTTTATCTTATTTCAATCTCATACTAGGGTTTCTCCATCTCCCCAAGAACTAATGATCTACTCAGACATGGAGGCAATCAACATCATGGAAATAACAATGGAATCCATCATAGATGAATAGTACTTGTATAAATCCACAACGAGTACAGAAATTAAAAGAAGATCTAGACAACGTGTAGATGGGATGGATGGAGATGGTGGTGATGCAGCGGTTGATGATGAAGATCAATGCCTTAGCCTCCCGGATCTGCGCAGGGTGAAGATGGATCCCCGGTGGATGAGTTCCCCCTCCAGATGCCTTCTGGAGGTGAGGTTTCGATGATTTCTAGTTGTTCTGTATGTCGTCTCTCTAATCCAGTTGCACGGGGTGAAACTATTTGAGGAGGCGGTGGCGGCGCCAACTATATGACCGAAACTATATGGCCGAAATATTAATTCCCGCCGTATAGTTGGTCGTTAAACTGTGTGGATGCCTCGATTGCTTCAGGTTTTCTTTTGGTGTTATTGATATTTCCCAAATAAGTGATTTTCGTTGTTTTTGACTCCTTTTCTCCCCAATACAACTGCTCCAAGAATTGTATCCATCATCTATCCTGATCCTGGTGAAAATAGACATAAAATATGCGCGCGAACACCGTAAAATAGCAAGATCCTACAACTATAGTGCAAAATAATAATATAAAACAGGATGCAAATATGCACTCATCAGGTGGTCGTGATGGCACCTGCAGTAAGTGATGTATGGGCTCATTGCATCAAGTGGTCGTTAACCATACTGATGCTTACTCTTTGATTGGTATTCTTCCAGGTGCGAAGGCAAATTTATAAAATGACTTTTATCACTTAGAAATATCATATAGTTACACAATATGACAGCTCTAATTGATATGTTCATATATGACTACATGACTTGGGATCCTATTGAAACAAGATAAAATAGTGCACATAGACGCGGTGAAATACAAAAATCCCTACTCTATTTATGCAAAAACAAAAGGTAAATATGCTTCAATTTTGGCATCAACTCCCCCAAGCTAGGCTCTTGCTCTTCCCCGAGCAAGATGGTGGCTTATGGACAAGATCATCATGTTCATGCGACACGAGTCGTTACAATAAACAAGATAGGAATTGAAGCAGGAATACAACATCGGATGTAGAGATACGTCGGGGGTATTACCATACCCTTACAAATTACATAACTTGGAGGCTTCCACACCTTTTTCAGCATCATTGAAATTATAAGAAGCTGCTAGTTATTCAACATATCATATAATCATGGAGTTTAAATATATAGAGTGCTAAGTTTAATAGTGAAGATTCATGATCATTTTCTCTTTTCTTCTCTCTCTTTTTCTTTTTCTATGTTTGATTCTTTTGATAGCTGCTTTCTTCATTTCTTTGGATACTTGTATGCCAATATTTTTTGCTTACTCCTTTTTCTCTTCTTCTTTTTAGTACAGCTATTTGATCATGCTCACTACTTCCATGGCTTTCAAAAACTCTTAATTATAATATGCTACCAGAGTTTTTCTTCTCATAACTTAACCAATACTTTTGTTGGTGTGGAAGTCCCTAAAATTATGACAGTTGTACAAGTATCATAACACTCAACCTAGTTCAATCATCTAATATAATAATCATGAATCAAACATAACTTCAATTATCAAAAAGGCTCATAACTCAACGATATAATTCTTCTCTTGAACAAAGGGAACTCTAAGTTGATGCAACTAATGCAAATTCGGAAATTTAAACCTAAGCAGGTGTGCAGAATAGTAAATATGCAAAAAACTGTAAGATAGATTACAAGGTTCTCACAGATCCCCCCAAGATTGGAATCAAACCGGGTGGATCAAATAATCCCTTGCGATTACTTAATCCTTTTTGGGAGTAAAGAAGTCATCATCTTCCTCTTGTTCATCCACCTTGAGGCTGTAAGCTTGGACAATAGACACAAGTTGAGTAGACATCTCTATGATGCCAACACGTAATTCTTTGATTACCTTATTTAAAGTTTTCCTATCATCGGCCATCTCCATAATGATCTTGGTCAGGAGTTGTACTCTACCGTCGATGTCATCGACCTTCTTTTCGAGATCTTTGCCCATCATCTAGTAAGAGTCAACTCCCTCCCCAATGGTCTTAACACAAGCTTTCGAAATCTTTTCAAGATTCTTGATCTTTTCTCGAATCTCATCTCGGTCTCCCCTTTTCTTGGAAGAGGTTTCTGTAGGTGATTTAAGAGAAGATCCATGAAGGTTATACCTGTAGGGGTTGAATGGAGATTCTCCTTTGTTCCTTCCTTGTTCCACGTGCCTGAGCATCTCCAATTTCTATGGGAACATATCTTCCCAATTGGGGAGTGGAACCACACGTGTAGACTCGTGGTTGGAGGAGGACGAAGTATCTCCTTCGGATCCCTCCTTCTTGGCTCATCCTTCAGTGACGTGCTCCTTCTTGGCCCAGATCTGCTTAATACGAAAAGGCAACATGGACCTTCAGTAATCAAGTGAGATCTGAGGTTTCATTGTAAAGGACAGAAATAAGCTCTAGATCAAAAATAAGATGGAAGGGAACAAGAAGGAGCCAGAGTCAGTCGCAAGATGTGGTACGGGCGGGTTCCACCCGTACCATGCCCCTGTACGAACTCCTTACCGCCTCTCTCCTTTTTTACGGACACAAGAATAAACGCAGGGGGAAACAGTGTCGATAATGACCATCAGTACGGGCGTGTCGGCCCGTACTATCCGGTCATAATGAATCGAAGAAAGTAGGCAATAGTACTCCAAACATTTAACGGCCAGTGGTACGGGTGTCTGCCCGTACCAGGTCAAAAAATATTTCAGAATGCCCAGAAAAATTAGACAAGTTCAAAAAAAAGATAGAATCAACCAAAAAGTTTCCAAGGCAGTAGAACTAAGTAATTGAAACTTTGTTACCTAACTTTCACTTGTTGTATTCTTCGACTAGGATCAAAGAGATCAATTCCACAGTGTTTACCTCACCAACTTTATAATGCTTCAACCGTTGCCCATTAACAATCCAAGATGAAGAAGAGGGCGTAATATTTTTTAGTCTTACCGCTCCTGACGGATATGCTTCTTCAACGTCATATGGTCCTTCCCACCTGGATTTCAATTTTCCTGCAAAAATCTTGAGCCTAGAGTTGCAAAGCAAAACTTTATCTCTGGTTTTAAATCCCTTGCCCTCTATTTTTCTGTCATGCCACTTTTTAACCTTTTCTTTAAATATTCTAGTGTTTTCATAAGCCTCATTCCTGAGTTCATCTAAAGCATGATTGTCTAAGAGTCATTTCCTCTGCAGTTTTAAAGTCAAAATTCATAGTTTGGATAGCCCACCGAGCCTTATGCTCAAGCTCTAATGGAAGGTGGAAATTTTTACTGTAAACGATTTTGTATGGTGTCATTCCCATAGGGTTCTTGAATGTTGTGTGATATGCCTATAATGCATCATTAAGCTTCAAAGCCCAGTCTTTTCTAGACCTGTTCACCCTTTTCTGAAGTATGACCTTAATTTCTCTGTTAGATAATTCCACTTGTCCACTGGTTTGAGGATGGTAAGGCGAGGCTACCCGGTGGTCTACTCCATATTTTTGAAGTATCTTGTCAAAAGTTCCCTTCATAAAATGACTTCCACCATCAGTAATCAAAAATCGAGGTACTCCAAACCTAGGAAAGATGATGTCCTTGACCATCTTAATGGAAGTGGCTGCATCTGCATGAGCTATTGGTATAGCTTCAACCCATTTAGTAACATAATCAACAACAACAATAATATGAGTATAACCATTAGAGGAAACAAATGGTCCCATAAAGTCCATTCCCCATACGTCAAATGGCTCTATTACTAAGTTATATTTCACATTCATTTCTTGTATTTTTCCTATATTACTCATACATTGACAAGCATCACAATTTTTAACATATTCGTGAGAGTCTTTAACTAGTGTAGGCTAGTAAAAACCTGACTGCAAGACTTTGGCTGCAGTGCAATTACCAACATGATACCCACTGTAGGGACTATCGTGACAAGCTTTAAGGATGTCTTTTGCCTCGTGCTCGGGTATGCATTTCCTGATTATCCCATCTATGCCATGCCTATATAGGTAAGGGTCATCCCAAAAGTAATGTTTTAAATCGTTGAAGAATTTTTTTTTGCTTGTAATCCATTCCTTTCAGTAAAAACTTGCCTACTAGAAAAATAGCATAATCTACAAACCAAGGATCGCGAGGTTCTGTAACTACAATATATTCGCTAGGCATAGATTTGTTAATAGGAATAGGATCCTCTATGATTCCTTCCATCCGTGACAAATGGTGAGCCACAGGGTTATCTTTTCCCCTCCTATCTACTATCTGCAAATCATACTCTTGTAGTAACAAAACCCATTTAACTAGACGGGGTTTAGCATCCTTCTTAGCTAGAAGATGTCCCAAAGTTTGATGGTCGTTATGAACTATTACTTTTGAGTTGATGATATAGTGTCTAAACTTATCACAAGCAATAATGCCATCAAGGAATTCTGTCTCAGTTGTCGCATAGTTCCTTTGATCATCATTAAAGACTCGATTAGCATATTGAATAACATTGAGATTAGGACTGTCTCTTTGTCCTAAAACAGCCCCAATATGATAATCACTAGCATCACACATAATTTAAAATGGTTCATCCCATTTAGGTGGTTGAATAACTGGTGCAAAAATTAGTGCCTTTTTAACTATTCAAAAAAATCATGGCAATCTCTATCAAACGTAAAGAGAGTATCTTTATCTAAGAGATGAGTTAAAGGGGCAGCTATTTTAGCAAAATCTTTCATAAAGCATCTAGAGAAACCGGCAAGTCCAAGGAAATTCTTTACTCCTTTTATATCTTG
Source organism: Avena insularis (assembly GCA_023614405.1). Lineage (NCBI taxonomy): Eukaryota > Viridiplantae > Streptophyta > Magnoliopsida > Poales > Poaceae > Avena > Avena insularis. The sequence continues at coordinate 3,814,264 of CM042692.1, read as the reverse complement.
CAGAACTGGAAGTGATTCTAAGGTGGTTCAGTTCGAACTATCAATCTTAATATTCTTTTCAGAAACTTTATGCTTGAAAACTACACCTTCCCTTACCATGAAGTGGCAGCGCTCCCAATTTAGTACCATCTTGGTTTGTTTACACTGTTGTAGAACTCTATTAAGATTATAGAGACATTGTTCAAAAGTAGTTCCATAGACAACAAAATTATCCATTAGAACTTCCATGGAACTTTTCACAAAACTGTCAAAAAAAATTATCACACACTCTTGAAAAGTAGCAGCTGCGTTACACAATCCAAAAGGCATTAATCGATAAGCATAGGTTCCATAAGTACATGTGAAAGTAGTTTTTCTTGATCTTCGGCTGGATAGCTATTTGAGAATATCCAGAATATTCGTCAAGAAAACAAAAGTAAGAATTAGCGGACATCCTTTCCATAATATCATTAATGAGGGGAGTTGCTCATGCATTTTTATGGTTTCTTTATTCAACTTCCTAAAGTCAATACACATTCTATATCCTGCTATTGTTCTAGCTGGGATTAATTCATCCTTATCATTATTAATTATAGTTATGCATCCTTCCCTAGGTATGCAATGAGTTAAACTCACCCATTTACTGTCTGAAATTGGATAGATAATACCACTGTCCAACATACAAATTACTTCCTTTCTTACTACCTCTTTCATTTTAGGATTTAACCTTTCCTTTCATTTTAGGAGAGAGGGGTTTTAAAGAAATAGGCGGCAGATTTTAATCTCCTTTCCTTTCAAGTTCTTCATATTCATCCCCGAGACCTGGCTCAGCCTACGGTGCAGTGTTGAGGACTGTATCCAAATCTTGTTTTGCAGAGTCGTTGGCAAGGGAATCATCACTTGTCAAATTTCTCTCCAATTTAGATTGCGGTGTGCAGAAGTAGATTGCTGCCAATTCTTCAATAGTCTTCTCCTCCTTAATCTCAACCTTCTTCTCATAAGGTAGTCTCATGAATTGACTATAGTTTATTTCTATAGTTTCTTCACCAAGCTACAATGATAAAGCCTGCTTTTTGTTGTCAATATCAATGTTCATAGAGTTGTAAAAATGATTACCAAAAAACACTAGGCAACTAGGGTTCAAAGGTATATCTATAATATGAAAATCAACTAGATACATAAAAGCCCCAACAGAAATGCAAACATTGTGTAGTATCCCGCGAGTAGGATGCAAAGTTCGGTTAGAAAACATGAAAGTAGCTTCTGATGGCTCAAGGTAAGATTCATCAAGGTGATCACGCAACTCTACATAAATAGTGTAAGGCATGATGTTTATTGAAGAACTTAAGTCACAGAATCCTACATAAGTAATCCCTCCTAACCAAAAAGGAATTTTTTGTCGACTTCTATTCCTATCATCAAGTTTGCCTCCTATCATTTCGGAGGATTATTTACTCACCATTATCACTTCTTCCTTGAACAATTCGGGTTCCAAAAGTTCTTTTACTATTCCATTTGTTTAATTGCTCCCAAGCTCCTAGTTAACTTTCCTATTCTTTTATTCCCTTCACCCCTACTATCCATTACTTTAGTTAGAATAGTTTCCTCTTTGGCTAACATTTTCTTTTGCATTTTTGAATATTTATCATCATGGCAAGTTTTAGAGGGTTTTTCTTCCACATGTGGTGTATAGCGTTCCCAATCTTTTGGAATCTGTAGGTAGTCAGCATAAGATCTAATAATTTGGATAATCATGCGATGGTCAAGATTAAAATTCCCAAGCAATTTTTCTACATTCCCTGAAGCTAGAAACCTTTTTAAGCCATTATACTCTATGGGGTTCTCCTTGTTAATCTCTGCCTCACAATAGGCTTTATCTATCCTATTCACCATATCTAGTAGGTTCCATGCCCTCTCAATACTGAATTCGGTGAACAGCCCATTGGTAAGGGAATCGAGTTCATTTCTATTATTATTATTACTCAAACCTGCATAGAAGGTGTGTATCACTAGCCAAGGTGGGAAGTTATGATGGGGACAGCGATCAAGCAACCCCCGAAATCTTGTATACCATTCATGCAGGCTTTCTTTAGATTTTCCTTTAAAGTTCGTAATCATGCGCCTTGCACCTAGAGTTTTTGTCGTGGGAAAAAATCAACTAAGAATAGAGAGGCTAGACTCTCCCAGGAGTTAGTATTTTTTGTAGAACTTTTGATGTACCAAGAACGGCCTCATCGATGAGAGTTTGAGCAAAGAGAGCAAACTTAACCTCATCCTTAGTTTGTAAATTGAGGTGGAAAGTCCCACAAATATATTCAAAGAACTGTACATGCTCATACGGATCTTCCGTACCGTCTCCTGCAAATTTCTTTGCATGTAAAAGATCTAAAAGCATGGGGTTAATGTCATACCCTCTTGGTTTATTGGATTCTAAATAAGCGTCCATGGGTGGACCAGAATTCCTTACAGCCTCAAGTTGTATTATATGTTGGTACTCGCCCATAATGTATCACCTGAAACTAATAAACAACTTTAGTAAAACAATAAGTAAAATAAGTAACTAAGAACAAAGACCAAAAGCGCTTAGCTCCCCGGAAACGGCGCCAGAAAATAGCTTGATGACTGCAAGTGCACAGATGAATTGTAGCTAGTTTCGAACTAAAGATATCGAACCCACAGAGATCTATTGGTAAAGGTCTTTATGCCCCTCGTTACTCTCTACCAAAGTATACTTGTAAGCTGTATTTGATCTCAAGTAAAGGGTGTTTGAAAGGTTATGGTTGTTTGCAAAAAATTAATTATAACAAGTAAAAAGAAAACAAGTAACAAGTTTATGTGAAAGCGTGGTTGAACTCAATAGGGCTAAAACGTTCTCGAGGATGTAGGATACACCACTAGCATAGTATTATTGTTATGTGCAACCAAGATAACATACTTCTTGTGTCATGATATGTGTGAAGAGAGCCCCATAATAAAATGTTCACGACAAGGCTCGTAGGAAGCCACTTTGTTGAGCCAAGTGTGAGGTCACCTCTAAATAACCACTGCGATGTCTGAGAGCAATCACCCATACAAACCACCGCAATTAAGGGTTTCCCCGTGGATATCATAATTATCTTAGGGAGTCCCTCTTTAATCCCCCTTTGACTGTGTGGTTACGAGCTGGTGCCAATCTATCATGGGGCATTCCGGGTATGCTTCCAAGACACGTCCAAAGGATCTCTCCCTGCCTTTAATCCTGAAGGCAAATGATATGCGGCCGAATATGCATACCATCTAAAGAGAGAGATCAAACACAAATTATAATTATATCATAGACAAGCAAGTCATATGGACACAATAATAGATCATCTTTATTACAAGTTCATAATGGTGCTAGGGTTTCTCCATCTCCCCAAGAACAAAGGAACTACTCACTCATGGAAGAAATCAACAACATCATCATAATCAAATGAATGGATTAGAGTACGGGGTAGATCTAATGAAAACCACAATTGGATCTGGAATTACAAAGAGATCTAATAGATGAAAGATGGAATAATGGTGGTGATGGAGATGAAGTGGTTGATGATGAAGGGGATGATGCCTTGTCCTCCAATGATCCGTGAAGCAGTCAGGATTTTACCCCAGCCTAGTTCCTCCTTTAGATCCCTCTCGAATGTGGTGTTTTGTGGTTTCTGGTGGCTGTGAATGTCAGATCTCTCTCTCCTTTGCTAGGGAGAAATATTTGATGACGACCTCGCGATGGCTCCTGGTACGGGCGGACGGTTTGGGCGGGCTCCGCCGTACCAGTGGTCGTTAACCATATTGATGCTTCCTCTTTGATTAGTATTCTTATAGGTGTGAAGCCAAATTTATAAAATGACTTTTATCACTTAGAAATATCATAAAATTACACAATATGACAGCTCTAATTGATATGTTCATATATGACTCCATGATTTATGCAAAAATCCCTACTCTATTTATGAAAAAAAAGGTAAATATGCTTCAATTTTGGACGAATTAGCGCACTTGGTCATCCACATGATGCTCGTGACAATGATCCTTGTCCTTAGAACTCTTATCGTTCTTGTGGAACCTTTTTGAGGTAGACTTGTTGATTTTGGAGAGCATGCTCATGTTCTTGGCGAAGTTGTCATCCATGTCATGCTTGAAGTTGTCCATGTCGTGCTTGAAGTTGTCCATTTTGTGGTGGACCTTGGTGCTCTCGAGGTGGAGGCTCCGTCTTAGTCGACGCGACTTGAGGAGCTTGTCGTTGTCGTTCTTGAAGTCGTCCATGCTTGGGGATTTATTGTTATTGTATAACTCCATATCACCCAAGCATGTGGAGCCATTGTCGGTGTAGTGCTCCATCATGTCATCCATGCTTGTCGAGGCATATGCATGGTGGATCATCGTGGATTCTTCATAGAAATCAACCTCGGTTCCAGAGTCCCTAGACATGATTCATAAGACCAAGTGGAGTATATGGAAGTGGTAGAGGGTGTTAGGGATGCAACGTCAAACCTTACTTTACCTTGGAAGATTGTCTCATGCAAGTGTCCACACTTGAAAGCAATCAAAACCAAGTAAAGTGAAGTTCACGCGGAACACCAAAACTGACTAACCACTAAAAAACACACACACGCAAAGCTTATGGTGTATGGGTATGGAAGGTGACATGTCCAAGAACAATCCGAAATCAAGATATTGTAATGGTAATTAAAGACCCACGATGATCACAAAGCAAAACAAGTCATCCACAAGATAGGAATTATGTACAAGGGAACACACACGATGGAATAAATGGGACTTGTGTGATGGATAAAGTGAGCTAAGAACCAAATGATTAGCTAGCGAAGAATATAAGCCCGTGTCGCACAAGTGCAAGGAGAGACACTAGTTCGATTACACAAGAATTGGTGGGCTACAAGATATGCACAATAAGTACCACCTATTTGATGTTCATCGAGCTGGTGCTTCCTATTCTATGAGGCACTTGTTTCTTTCTTTCTTTTTCTTCTTTTTCTTTATCTATTTTTTCTTTTTCTTTTCTTTTTCACTTGCCTCTTCCTTGTGCCAACAACTATACAAGATAACTATATGAGATAGCGCGTTCACAATTTTTGCTTGGAATTCTACAAGGTATCAAATGTGCATAACCCAAGCAATCATAGGAGTAACTAGTCTCAACATGTGTTTGTTGATCACAAATATAGTGTAGCTCACAAAGGAAAGGAAGTGGGGAGAAGTCACAGAATTTTTATACCTTTCATCACCGATCTTCACCCTTTATTGGTGGATTCCGCCTTTCTCACGGAACATGGATGGGGTAGATAGCATGAACAACCTAGATGATGATGTAGATCTCCTTCTCCTCTTTGAAACGAGCTAAACAACACCAAAATCCGAGTTTGAATGTAAAAGTTATGCTCAAAACCGTGAAACTGATTTGCTCTCTGTAGGGGGCGGAGACTCCGGGGTCCGAGGCCGGAGACTCCGGGGTACGAGTCTAGAGACTCCGGGGTCGGGGTCTTCTACGCGTTCAAAACTCAAATGGGGCGCGTTTTGGCGGGAAAAATCGAACCAAAACCTCAAATTGATGGGGAAAATCAAGGAATTAGGCTATGGAAATGCAGGGGAAGGTAGATCAACAAGTTTAGCAAATAATACACAGATCAAAACCTACCAAAACTCACTCAAATCATAGATCAATCCAAAACATGAATTGGGGATATTTTTGGTGGAATTTTCGAATTTATGGGGAAAAGACCAAATCGATGAGAAATCTGTGGCAACCAAAAGCTGCTGATACTAGATGTTGAGGGGTAACCTCGTGGGTGGCCCGATCTTCACGGATCTCATGGTCAAATCAATGGGAAAGCGAGGGAAAGGGGAAAGGTAGTGGAAGCGGATGCACACCTCGTGAAGAACATGATGAACACATGCAAAACTGACACGATACAAGGCCAATTGCTCCCACCGGTGGCCACCGGTCCGATAGAACCCTCGCAAGGAAAGATTGGTCAAACTGCTCCCTTCAATCCCATGCGGAGAGGGAAGAACACCTTGGAGAGGGTCTTGACAACTACGCTCACGCACTCGCAAAAGTAGGCCTTGTACAACGAGGGAGGCGTGATGCAAACTCCACCCAGGTGGTGACGATAGTTGGTCCCCTTTGGTAAGGGTATGAGGCAAAACTAGATATTCCACAAAGGGGGTGTCTTTAGTCTATCATCTATTCCTAAGCAATACATGAGGGGGTGGGGCACTATATATAGGCCAGCCATAGAAAAAGGGGTAGTTTGGGGAATAATTCTAGGGTTTGGAACGAACTAGAGGGGTACATGGGCCGAAGGCCCAACTGGCGGCATGCAGGCCCATCACTTAGGCTGGAGACTCCGGGGGTGGCCAGAGACTTCGGGGTCGACGCTGCTCTCCGGGGTAGACTCCGAGGTGGCGGACAGAGAGTTCCAGGAAGCGGCCGAAGTCCTGTTCGGAGTCCTGAAGGGGGAGACTTTGGTGCACAGGACCAAAGACTCCGGTGTAGAGGGATGGAGACTCCGGGGTGGCCGAAAACTCCGGTGCTGGCGATGCTCTCTAGGCTTGTCTCCGGAGGGGTGTACTGGGAGAACCTAGGGCAAGTCTGGAGTCCTGGCCGGAGACTCCGAGGTTGGTGGCCGGAGACTCCAGGTTTTAGGGCCCGAGATTCTGGTGCTTTAGCTGCTACTTCTTTTGTGTTCTCTGCCAAGCCTCCTTCTTGTCGAGCTTGGTGCTCCGAGCTTCCTCCCTTGACTTCGTACTTGCCGGTGTGATCCTATCATGATAATGGGACGGAGTATGAAGTAGTATACCATTCAAAAGGGTAGGAAGTGGGCTCGCATAGAGGAACGGATTCACCTTTGGAGTCCATGATGACTTGGCATCAGTTGGAGACCTTGATGTGGTCATGACCATAGGTCGGGCTACATCACAACGGCTTTTGGGCTTCTTGACCATGGTTTGACATAAGGAGTCCCTAGAGTCACTACATGTGTTCTTTTAAAAACCACCTTGATCCCCTAGTGTCATTGCATGTGTTCTTTTCCAAACCACCTTGATCCACATGACCACACACACTCCAATGGATGTGGTGATGCAACTTCTGTCACACTGGTGCACCATTCCATGTGGAAGTTGCTTTCCTATGTGTTTTTTGGATTTCTGACCATGGTTTGTCACATGGAGTCTCTAGAGTCATTGCATGTGTTCTTTTCCAAATCACCTTAATCCACATGAGAACACACACTCCAATGGATTTGGTGATGCAACTTCTATCACATTGGTGCACCATTCCATGTAGTAGTTGCATTCCAAGAGATTTTTGGGCTCTCTGACCATGGTTTGACACATGGAGTCCATAGAGTAATTGCATATGTTCTTTTCAAAACCACCTTGATCCACATGATCACACATACTCCAATGGATGTGGTGATGTGATACGTCCAAAACTTATCTACTTTCCCGAACACTTTTGCTATTGTTTCTCCTCTAAACTTGTGTAATTTGGATGCAACTAATGCGGATTGACGCTGTTTTCAGCAGAATTGCCTTGGTGTCTAATTTTTGTGCAGAAAACCAACTATCAGGAAAAATCCCAAAAAATATGCCAAAAATCCTATTTCACCTGAACACTCCAGTAGCCAGAATACGAGACAAAGAAGAGCCAGGGGGTGGCCACACCACCTGGTGGCGCGGGCCAGGCCAGACCGCGTCAGGGGGGTGGTGTGGGCCCCCCAGGCACCCCCTCGGTCTCTCTCTTCGCCTATAAGGAGCCTTCTGACCTAAAAACTTCGGGGGGTTCGACGTTTTTCCAGAAGGAGTTCCGCTCCGCCGCCACCACCAGATTCCACGAAACAGCACCAGAAACTCCGTTCTAGCACCCTGCCGGGACGGGGAATTGGAGGAGATCATCGCCATCATCATCACCATCACTTCTCCATCGACCATCCATGTTCCACCATCTATGAGTGAGTAATCCCCCGCTGTAGGCTATGGGGATGGTAGGGATTGGATGAGATCGTTCATGTAATGGCATCAGATTGTTAGGGCATGGTGCCTAGTATCTTTTATTAGTGTTGTATGACTTTGTTGCGACTTGTTGTGCTTAATACTTGTCACTAGGGCCCGAGTGCCATGATTTCAGATCTGAACATGTTATTGATTCATTATGATAGTATTGTTATTGGTCTTATCTACAAGTTGTATACACACGTTGTTGTCCAGAACCTATGGCCCCGAAGTGACAGAAATCGGGATAACTGGAAGGGAATGGCTTTGATGTGAGGATCACATGTGTTCATAGAGTGTTAATGCTTTGCTCCGGTGCTCTATTAAAAGGATCACCTTAATTGCCAGTAGTTCCCTAGAGGCCCCGCTGCAAACGGGCTGGCAGGACAAAAGATGTTGTGCAAGTTCTCATTGCGAGCACGTATGACTATATATGGAACACATGCCTAGGATTGTCTAGTACTTGGATGCTTTATCTTATTTATCTGCAATTGCCCTATGTTCTGATTGTTATGTGAATTGTCTTGTCCATGCAACGCCCATCCATCCATCCCTATGCCTACCTTTTCGAATCCACTGTTTACTGCTTTTGTTACTACTGTCTTTGCTTTACTACTGCTGTTACTTTACTATTCCTACTACAAAACTGTTGCTACTGATAAACTGCTGTGAGCAAGATTGTTTCCAGGTGCAGCTGAATTGACAACTCAGTTGTTAAGGCTTATAAATATTATTTGGCTCCCCTTGTGTCGAATCAATAAATTGGGTTTCACTTCCCTCGAAAATACTGAGATACACCCCCTATACTTGTGGGTCATCAAGACTATTTTCTGGCGCCGTTGCCGGGGAGCATAGCTTTTTTTATCAAGTTCACTTGGATTATCTATTGTTCATTGCTATCCATCCATCATGGGTAAGTCTCGTGATGGCAAGGTTCCTATTTTACCATCCACTACAAGAAGAGGTACGGTTCTGAACACCTCTGTTGCTCTTGATTCACCGTCTGTTCTGAGTAAGTTCCTTACACCACCACATACACATGCTACACACTCTGCTACTATTGCTGATTCTGAAACTTCTGATGCTTATGATGCTGCTTCTACTGTGCTTGATAAGAGTGGTGCATTAGAACTATAGCTGGAAATACCGAAACTCCTAATGAAGACACTACCACACCTGTTAGCTCACCTGAGTCTAGTGAGAGTTATGATATTGAAGATGGTTATGTTGAGATGACCGATGAGTTTATTAAAGAATGTAAAAACACCCATGATAGGAGCGCTGCTAAGGGTCTCCTTGAGAGGCGTACTATTAGACCGAAATTATATCCTGCTGCTAAGTTTGCTGCTTCTCCCATAAACATTATAGATGAAGATTATGATTTCTCTCTCGATCTATCTTACATAGCTATTGTCGAGAAAGAACCTTTTTGTGGGACTAAGAATGAAAGTGCGGTAGCACATATGAATGAACTTTCTACCATGAGTGGCTTGTTTTCTGATGATATTAAGATGCGTACTTACTTTGTTGCTAAGATTTTCCCCTTTTCACTGAAAGGAGAAGATAAAACTAGGTTTAGTAATTTACCTCCTGGATCTATTGATAGCCCTGAGTGCTTGATTAGTACTTTCCTGCAGAAATATTTTCCTCCCAGTGCTAGACATGCTATTTTGCAGGAACTTTTTGATTTTAAACAGGGAGAAAAAGAGGTATTGCCCGAATCTTGGGAAAGGTTTTGTGCTTTGATTCATGCAATTTGGAAGTCCATTACCTAAGAATGAGCTTCTTGATATATTTTATAATGGACTAACCGAAGAATCTAGGACATACCTAGATAGTTGTGCTGATTGTGTTTTCGGGAATAGGACTCCTAAGGAAGCTGGGGAATTAATGGCTAAAATAAGCAAGAATTATGAAGATTGGACTCCTCCTAAACAAGCTATACCTGAAGTAATTGTACCTGAACCATCTATTACTGTGCCTATTCCAACATCAAAGAAGAGGGGAGTTATTGAATTAAATGATGAAGTGATGAAGGAAGCTAAGAAATGTCTTAAGGAGAAGGGAATTAAAGATGCAGATGTCAAGAATTTACCTCCTATAGAAGAATGATGTAAGCCTATTCCCTACTCATCCACTATTGAGTTACACTCTCTCCAATACTTTGATGAAGGTGATATCCCTTACTCGAAACCTCCTGATCAATGCTTAGAAGAATTTGATATCTTTATTGTTAAGCAAGATAACTTTAATAAAAGGGTGGAAAATCATCTAATGGAAAACACTAGAGCTATTGTTGAGTTGAAGATATTGTGGAAAGAACCTCTAATGATGTTAAAATGATTGTTAAACACTTTCAAATGGTTCAAACTCAAATAGATCAACTCGTTAAAGTGCAAAACGACTTGCTAGTTAATGCTACTAAAGAAAAACATGCTTATGAAATTAGGACTAGAAGTGGTGCTGCTACCCAGGATCCTCTATATCCTGAGGGGCATCCCAAAAGAATTGAGCATGATTCTCAACAAGCTGAAAATAGTGGTTCTACTCGTAAGAAAAGGAAAAATAAACATAAAACTATTGTAGAACCCTCTGAACCTGCTATAGATCCTAATAGTATATCTATGTCTGATGCTGAAACTGAAAGTGGTAATGAAGAAAATTTTGTTCCTAATGAAGAAAAAGTTGAAGAAGAACCTGAAAACCACACTAAGAATACTAAATACACCAAAGAAGATTTTATTGCTAAGAAACATGGTAGTGAAAGAAAACGTTGGGTCCAAAAACCTATGCCTTTCCCTGATAAGAAACACAAGTCAAAGGAAGATGAACACTATAATAAGTTTTGTGAGTGGATGAAGCCTTTATTCTTGCAATTTCCTTTGACTGATGCTATTAAATTGCCTCCTTACTCAAAGTATATGAAGGACATTCTCTCGAATAAAAGGAAGATCCCTAATGAAGAAATTTCTACTTTGCTTGCTAATTATTCCTTCAATGGTAAGGTTCCTAAGAAACTTGGAGACCCAGGGATTCCAACTATCCCTTGCTCTATTAAGAACAGTTATGTTAGAACTGCTTTGTGTGATTTGAGAGCTGGACTTAGTGTTATGCCTTTCTCTCTCTATAAGAGGCTTCAACTTGAGAAATTAATACCAACTAATATATCTTTGCAAATGGATGATAAATCTACCACCATTCCTGTGGGTATATGTGAGGATGTACCTGTTCAAGTGGCTCACAATTGCTTGATATTAACTGATTTTGTTGTGCTTGAAGTGCCTGAAGATGATAATATGTCTATTATTCTTGGAAGACCTTTTCTTAATACTGAAGGAGCTGTTGTTAATTGTAATCAAGGAAAGGTGACCTTCAATGTTAATGACAAGGAACATACTGTCTATTTCCCCAAGAAGATTGAAAGGACTTATGGTTTGAATTCAATTGAACATGTTGAAGGCATTCAAGTTGGAGAAATATATTGTCCCATACCAAGAGAAAAATTTGAAACTATTATGATTGGGACCATTGCTATCAAGGTTAAGGTAACATAATCATTAGTGGAGTACAAAGTTTTGTCTCATATGCAATTGTTTTGGTAGCAAGAGTTGATCAACCTTGCTAACAAAAGGATTCCATTGAACAAAACAATGTTTTCATTATGATTATCTCCGTTTATTTCTATCCTTTGCATTTTAGTTTTTCTTTCATTTAGTTTTATTTTTGTTGTTAGTTGCTTGCATGTTAGAACTTCTGTAGTTCTAGCCTTGTTTTGTCCTTGCATCATGTTTCCAAAAGAAAAAAATCTATCTGTCAAAAAAATCATTCTTCTATTTCTGAAAATTGCCCAAAAATAAAGTGTCTCGAAAAATTCCAGAAAATTCAGATTAAATTTTTACGTAAAAAAGGGGTAGAGGAGTACCTGGTAGGTACCAGGGGGCCCACCAGGCAGGCACACCACATGGTGGCGCGGCCAGCCTTGGGTGGCGCCATGCCCTGGTGTGGGCCACCCCTGGCCCCCCACCAACTCTCTCACCTACCACTTTCTTCTCTCTCCCGAGTAAGCTCCAGTTCATAGCTCAAAATCGCGTTCTTGATGTGCTTGCTCTCGATTTTTTTCGATCTCCTTGCTCAGCCCATCTTTCTTGCTGAAATTTGGAGCATTTGTTCCCTGGTATGTGACTCCTCCCCTTGTCCAAGTAGATTTGTGTTTAGTGGATTATATGTTGAGCATTTTGCTGCTGTAGGTGACTGGTTATGAGAGCTTGTAAGCTTGTTTGGTGCTTAGAGATATAGTTTTGATGCATGTTTAGGCCTCTTGCAAGTCCCTATGAGTAGAATCCTTCATTATATTTACTTTGCAATCACTTGTTTAGTAGGTGTTTAAATTTCATAATATCAAGCATGAACAACCATACTTTTGGAGAGATATTTGAGAGTGATGCACCTAGGAGGTCGAGGCCCTCAAGAACAGCCTCTCAAGCTAGGCCATCATACAATGAAGACCTCATTGCAACCCTTATTGGCAGTGAAAGGGATGATGGGGATGCTCACCCATCCTCTTTTCCTTGTTTTACTTTCTTGCAAGCTGCAGGTATTCTTGATAATTTCTTGCTACTGATTGAGAGGGTTGGTTTGACCTTATATATGCAAGATGAGAGTGCACAATACGCTATGCTCACCAAAACTTTTGTTGAGAGCTTCACGTTTACTAACACACCCTATCAATCTACTGTCTCTTTTAAAATCTATTATCCGCCCTTCACCATGCCTTTGGAGAGATTTTGCAGTATTGTAGGTGTGTGTATGACAGGGACCGTGAAGAAAATCAAGGGCGACCCGCTGATTTGTTGGAGCTTTACCGAGGGGTGACCAATGATGATGACCGCGTAGCGCAGCGTGGAAAGATAAGAAATATCCAACTCCCTGCTCTTAGATACTTTGCATATTATCTTGCCACTAGTGTATTGGGTAGGGAGAACACTAGTAATATCTCCATCTATCATTTAGCATTCCTTGTTGCTGCACTTAACAATGATACTCGGTACAATCTTGGCTCGCTTATTGCTCGCCGCCTAGCTACTAGGGGTCTATCTACGGGGGCATCATTGCATCGCGCATAGTCAAAGCATTAGGTCTTTCAGTGGATCCCGATAATGCTATGCTGGCACCACAGAGGCTTGACCTTGTTGCCATGAAAACTCATCACTTTGTCACTACTACCTCTGATTTGAACAATCTAGTATATAGGATGCTTTTCACTGACGGGGATGAAAGGGAGATCCTTTTGCCACAGCCTGCTTTGTTTAGTGTTCACAGGAGACCATGGTCACGCTCCAAGGAGGAGGTGGACGAGCAGCTTCGCTTGCTGGGTTTCCACGAGCAGCACCAGGAGGATGTGCCCTCCTATGATTACTCCCCGCATAACAGAGGGACGTACTCAAGTTCGCACCAGGATGAGGGGACCTCTTCGTCGTACCAGGGTGACACTTCATCCTGGCCAGCTTGGGATTGATACCCACTTAGGCCAAAAGCCTAAGCTTGGGGGGAGGTACACCGACACCGCACTCATCTTCATATCATGTTGCGTCCGTACTTTGTATATTCATGTTTTCGTTCTCTTTTTAGTTTTCGTTCTTCTTTGCTTTTGCTTTCTAAAAACACAAAAAGACCAAAAATATTTCTGTTGTTTCTCTTTGGTTTGCTTCTTCTTTTTGCCTTAGTTTACTTTTCCCTTTTTGCTTTGTTTGAACTATTCAAAAAACCCAAAAAGATTTTGCTTTGTTTGTTTTTCCCTTTTGGTTCTTGTTTAAAAATCGAAAACACCAAAAATATTTGTCGTTCTTCTTTGGTTTTTGTGAGTTTGCTTCAGGGTTCAGCAGTCCTTAGTGGATATTGGTTTCATATTATTATTCAAGCCACACGAGTGAAGAGCAATAATGAGGATCAATGACAACTTGAGGCGTGGTAAGAGGCTAGTATCGAACTCTATTTGTTTTCATTTTTGTACATATACTCATCACTGTGGGGATGCTTAGTCTATTCATGTAGAGTGTATGCTTTCTTTGGATGCTTAATAGTTCTTGCTTTCTTATGATTAGCTCCAGCTCGCTAATAGTTTGTAGCATGTCTTATGAATGTTTGCTTGCATTACTCTATTCATAAATTGGTATGACACCGTGGTATCCTCCTCTGAATGTTTCATTTGAATTGACTTGGCACATGCTCACGCATGCACATGACTGTGATAATCAGTTAAGCCTTGATGAATTATTTTGCCTTGAGGATCTTGAATCACTTTCATGCCATGAGTAGTCCTGTTTTGTTGCAAGCATGATAATGACAGCTATTGCTCTCTCGTTTGTTGCTCCCTTACTATTGCTAGCCTTCACTTTCACTGAGTATGTTTTACTCAAGTTCCCAACTCCCTAAACCAAATATTTCCAAAGTGTCCACCATACCTACCCATTAGCATCATTTGCTACCTCCGTGCATATTCAATATGCCTTGTTTCTTCCGAATAAAATGTTTGCTTGTTATGAGAAAGTTAGTTAGTAAAGCTCTCACGAACTTGATGGCACACTTTATTTTCTTGCACTTAATAAACCTGAACCATTGCGTCCTTCTTTGTTGCGCATATGCTTGCGCTTTATGAGTTGAAGTTAGCAGAACCATGTATCATGGGGATCGCTTTCAACGCTTCATAGGTACTTTGTACCTAGTTGATATCATGTTCTTTTGCTTATGGATCCCGGCGATGTGAAATAAAAGTGGAACTTGTAAGATCATGGAGTTTGTATGTATGTTAGAGAAACGCCTAGGGCGCTAGCCTAAGCCATGCCTAATCATGGTGGAAACTTGCAGCATAACCATAATGAGCATTCTATGAAGCATCCTCAATAAAAATCTGTGCACATAGTAAATAAAAAGATCGCCGAGATGCTCATTGTCTGCTTGCCTTGTTATTTTGATTATGGGATAGCTCCTGCGTCATGTGCAAGGGGTACCCCGTTGGCGGTTATCTATGATACGTATATACTTACAATGACAAGAGCTTACTTGTGACTGAAGTTGAGTAGCATGAGGATCGGTCTTCGTAAGTAAGGGGCTTGAGACTTCGATTTATAACTTGTCAAGCATATCCTCTTAGTTGTGTCACTTTCACCTTAACCACATTAAAGATGCTTATGATAGGGGCAATAAGATCTCAAAGCTAATGAGTACCATACTTTCAGCATTTGGAAGCCTTTCAAAATTATTCAAAATCTTTTTCTTCTACTTGTTGAGTCTCCACGTATTCTTTGTGCACCTTCTTGAGAGCATAGTTGTCATTCTTTATGTTTGTTCCATTACTTGATTATTTGTGTTATGACTTTGATGCTTGTATCCTTGATATCTTTATTTCTAGTCATCCTTGTAACTTCAGAGGTGCCTTGATATAATCAAAGGCAAGCGAGATACCACCATATCATACCTTTCTATGAGCATTGTAATGTTGCTTATGTTTGTGCCTCATGCTACTTATTATTCTTGAGTTGGAATCTCTTCATAGCTTGCAATGACTATTAAGTAGACTTGGTTGCATACTCTTTATTATGAATTGTCCAAGTAGTTGATCACATTGCTGAGAATATTTACATCATATTAAGCAAATGTGTTCGTGAAAGTTCTTTAATCACACTCAGTTTTCAACTGAATTGCTTGAGGACAAGCAATAAGCTAAGCTTGGGGGAGTTGATACGTCCAAAACGTATCTACTTTCCCGAACACTTTTGCTATTGTTTCTCCTCTAAACTTGTGTGATTTGGATGCAACTAATGCGGACTGACGCTGTTTTCAGCAGAATTGCCTTGATGTCTACTTTTTGTGCAGAAAACCAACTATCAGGAAAAATCCCAGAAAATATGCCAAAAATCCTACTTCACCCGAAGACTCTAGGAGCCAGAATACGGGGCTTGTTCGTCTGCGGTACCAAAGTTGGCAGGCCAGCGCATGGCGGTACCTAAGTTGCCTGAAATCACCGCGTTTCGAAAAGTTGGGCCGCCAACTACCGAGAGGGGCCATTTCGATGCAAACTCGTCTCACCCCTACCAAATCCAAACATGCCGTGAAACTACCCCAGGAAGTAGACGGTCGGGACCCTCATGTCAGTAATATTTCCGTGACGCGAGCGCCAACGAGGCAACCACGTAGGCAAAACAAGATACTAAAGGAGCATCGTGCATTGACCAAATTCACAAATCCACCCCCTCCCTCCTTTAGCATGAACCCTAGCACCGGCGGCTTCGAAATCCCCTCTCCTCGTCGGGCATTTGACTTCCGGCGCCAAGTTGCTGCGCCTACTCGCTGCTACCGAGCTCTAATGCCGAATGCTGTGCCAGCCGTTGCGACGATCTAGCCTGCCTCTACCACCGACGAGCTGAGCAACACAGAGGATGGCAGATCCATTTGACGAGGAAGAAGTACTTCTGGCTAATTTCGGGTGAGCTACTTTTCTCTTTGCTATTCGCACTACCTATAACTGCTAGCTGGCTATTGGCATTACAGAGATATATCGAACATATAATTGTTTGCTAGCATGACGCTGACAAACAATTCTTATCTTTTGTCTCCAATTTTCTGTCAACTAGGATCTCCGCTGAACCCAGCTACATGGTTCTGGTGAGCATCTGCGGCCACCTCATTAAATTAGCACATGGGAAGAGCACGTGGAAAGAGGCTCAGAGTCTGAAGATGGAAGTGGCGCCTGTGCAGTTATGCACTATCTCTGGTTTGGTTGCTGCTGTGCGTGAACTTGCTAAAATGAGGCCAGAGCAGACTGCACGGTTCAGCCTCGTTGATGACCGAGCCTTCAAGGTTCCTGTAGCGTGTGACAGTCAGCTAATTGGGTTGATGAAACATAATGTTAGGCTTCGCGTGGTTACGCTGTTGTGTAACATAGTGGATGAGGAAGCTCTTGCTACTGGGAGTCGCCCAGCTACTATTGGACAGGGAGGTCTAACTCGAACCCCTGCTGTTGTTGAGAAAAATGTGGTTCCTCATCCGCGACATGCTTCTGTCAGGCAACCTCCTTGTAGGAGTCCCCGTATTGCCGTTGTAGAAAACTCTGCTCTGGAATCTGCTGGTATTGGTCGTCCCCGTCCCCGTGCCCGTGTTGCTGCGGCTGCTGCTCACCCAATCCATGTCGTTGTTGAGCAAACTAAGGCGTCCGGAGGCTGCCCCGCTATTGTTGCCAAGACCGCCGCCTTGTGTGCTGCTCCTCCTCGAAACCGTCCTCAAGTTGTGTGAACCCGTGCTCTAGAATCTGCTAGTCCTGGTCGTCCTGGCGTTGTTGTTGATCTGGACGCTGTTGACCCAATCCCTGCCGCTGTTGAGAAAACTAAGGCTTTCGGAGGCTTCCCCACTGTTGTTGCAAAGACTGAACCATTCTCTCCTCCTCGAACCCGTGCTCGGGTTCGGCGAATACTGGTGCAAGCCAGCTCATGGTCCAGACTCTGCTTTTCGAAACACTTCTATTGTGGGAACTGCTCCTGATCGTCGAGGTGGCATGGCAGCAGCTGATCCTATTGTGGCTGCCGTTAGAAGGGGCCCTCGCCTTGCTCCTGGTCATGGTACTTCCACCGAGGTTGATCTAGCTAACGATGACGCTAGTGATGGCGGCGGTGGCATTGGGGCTGGGTCTGATGGTGCCGCTCCATCTCTCGAACCTCTCGGAGGTTTCTATCCTGAAGAACCTGATGATGGCAAAGTAATCGTTCGTATCGGTGTCGTGGATTATACTGCAAAATTAGATGATGGCACAGAAAAATTCTATGACGAGTTTGATGTAATCCTTGGCAGATACGACCCTGAAGTGGTAGAGTTATCTGACCTGATGGCATCGTTACGTGTGAAGGTGCTGTGGCGGTCCTCCTAGGAAGCACGTTTGTTATATTATGGTTACAGGAGCAAAAAGGCTATCAAAGTGAAAGATACAAGGGATTTAGCCATACCGTTTACAAGGAAACATTATAGAGGTGAAGTTTACTTCCACTTGGTAGTGCTCACGGTTGG
This sequence comes from Avena insularis, assembly GCA_023614405.1. Classification (NCBI taxonomy): domain Eukaryota; kingdom Viridiplantae; phylum Streptophyta; class Magnoliopsida; order Poales; family Poaceae; genus Avena; species Avena insularis. The sequence goes on along the minus strand of CM042692.1, from coordinate 3,796,201 downwards.
AGAGGAATTGGAACTCGGCAATAGAGATGATGGACTTTTAGAAGGCATGCATGACCTGATCCATGGCATCACTGGGGCTGGTGCGGCTGAGGGTGGCTTCGAACAGAGGAGAGTCTTATAGAGGAGCATCATAAAGAGGAGCAGGAAGAGCATCCCTAGAAAGGGCACCCCGAAGAAGAACGTCACCAAGGAGACCACGCCAGAGAAGAGGATGCCCAAGAGTCGCACGACAAAAGGTACCATGCCGCAGAGTACACCCCTAAGATCCAGTCAAAATGCCACACCAAACGGTAGCAACAAAAATGCTAAGAGGGCTAGCACGGTGGTGAACACTCCCAGGAGTGGTAGCAAAGAGGCGAAGATGGCTAGCACGGAGGCTACCACACCTAGTGGGAGCAGAAAAAACACTAATTTGGAGCGGAACACGCCACTGTCAGGGAATTATGCAAGCACGAAGGAGAACACGCCCAATAGTAGCAGCAAAAGGGCTAATTTGGAGCAGAACACGCTGCTGAGGTCAGGCAATAATGCCAGCACGAAGGAGAAGACGCCCAATAGTAGCAGCAAAAGGTCTAATTTGGAGCGGAACACGTCGCTGGGGTCAGGCAATAATGCCAACACGAAGGAGAACACGCCCAATAGTAGCAGCAAAAGGGATAATTCGAAGAAGAACACGCCGTAGAGGTCGGGCAATAATGCCAGCACCCTGGAGCCAACACCCGTGAGGGGAGGCAGTAAGGAGATCACACCCAAGAAGGGAAGCAAAAGGCCTAGTTCGATGGGGAATGGAACGCGGATGTCAAGCCCTACTGATACCATCAGGAAAGATTACATCAGGAAGGAGGATGTACACAGGAAGAGCAAGAGGGTTCTATACACTCAAGATGAAATTGATTACATTGTTTGTCCAATCAAGTACACAGGATGCGTGCAAACATAAGACCACCCCATGTGGTTGCAGCACAACCAACCGAGTGTCTTGGAGAAAACAGAGTTGCCGGTGAGGTGGACTAGGGCAATGTTCCTGTCCATCCGGGTGGAGATGATGGTGCAGCCCCACCCATGGGAGTCAATATGATGTGTGCAGTACTAGGCATTAGAGACGATGGTGAAGATTCTGAATCATATGAAGAAGCAGGCACTATAGAGGATCAAGAATCTGGTGATGATGAAATAGACGAGGAACTTAACGATGAGGCTGGTATTCCAGTCGATGATTTGGGTGTTGAAGTAGAAGAAATGAAACATGACCACGAGTATCCTTTAATTTTGGTCGGCACCAAGTTCGGGAGCATGCATGAGTTCAGGATGTCGTTCCGGCATTTTTGTATCAAGGGGGGTTCGATGTTTATCGACTGAAGAACTCTGCCGAGAGGTATGAGGCCGTTTGCAAGTTAACATGGATGAATGGACGGGCCGAGGTACATTGTCCATGGAGGATCACAGCAAGATCCTTACCTGCGTCGACTGAAATTAGGGTGTTGGGGCAATGAATGCAGCAAACCATTAGAACTCTCTCTCTCTCTCTTTTCACTCTATAACTACAATTGATGTGCGATATCTTTCTGGCAACTAGTCGACTCCGCTTATCTTTTAAATGAATCTGTGTTGCAGGTGAACAGAATGGGCCCTGCACACATGTGTCTGACAGGAAGCAAACTGAAATCCTCAATGGCTGATACGGAGTGGGTGGCTATGCAATCTATGTCCATACTAAAGGATAACCCTAAGGAGACCGCGGAGAATATTCAGACTAGCCTCGGTCCTTCCGTATTACACGGTTTGGAAAGGTAAAGAGAAAGCTCTGGGGGTCTTGCACGGGGATTGGACCAATAGCTTCAGGATGCTGTACAACTTCAAGGCGGAGGTACAAGCTAGGTGTCCGAGGAGTGTTGTGGAGATTGACACCGAATCAGAAGGTGGTAAAATATATTTCAAAAGATTTTCATGGCGCTTAAACCTTGCATCGATGGAGTCAAGAGGCTGGTATATCTGAGTGTAGACAGCCTTGCCCTAAGCGGCAAATGGAAAGTCACGCCATCTCGCCACAAGACTTGATGGTCTGCTGGATGTTCCCAGTGGCATTCGGTGTTTGAAATAGAAGCGGAGGAAAAGCGGGTCAGTTTATGAGGCAGCTCAAGAGATCAATAGGCCACATGGATCCATTGGCTATATCCACGGATGCATGCAAAGGGGTGACGAATGCGATGAAGGAGGTGTTCATGAAATGAAGGTAGAGAATGCCATGCCCATATGATGCTCAACTTGTACTCACACTATGCAGGCAGCGTATTTCGTTAGATGTTTCCTGCTGCTAGAGTTTACAAACCTAGTAGCGGTGATTATTTCATGAGAAAGATTTTTGCCGAAGCCCCTGAACTTCCAGAGTACTTAGCCATCCATCATTCGCAGATATGGAAGAGGAGTCAATTCAAACCTGACATCAAAGTTGATTACATAAACAACAACCTTGCAGAATGCCTGAATAACTGGCTGAAGGACATAAAAGTGCGTCCTATTCATATCTTGATGGACAGCATACGTGGTATGATCATGAAGCTGTTAAATATAAGGAGAGAGATCGGTAGGAGACTTAGAGGACATATACTCTTGCCGGTTATGTACAGCAACTACACAAGAGAAGCCGAGGACTTGCTCATCTTAAGGTTCTCCCGTCAACCAACAGAAGCTGTGAGGTGGTCGATATGTCCAAGAGTGGCAAAAGGGATGTTGTGAACATCCAGCTGCGAGAATGCACCTGCTTAGAGTGGCAGCATACCAGGAAACCTTGCGACCACGCCTTGGACTTCTTGGTGAAGAAAAGAACTCTACCACATTTCGATTAGTATTTGTCAGACTACTACTCTATGGAAAAGTTTAGAGTTGCGTACGCTGGATCCGTCGAGCCATGTACAGACCCATCTCAGTGGCCTAAAGTCCAACTGTCTTTCGAGCTTTGCCAGCCAGTTACAAAAAGGGGCAGAGGAAGACCCCGGGTGAATAGGTTTAAGATTTTTCTCGAGAAGAAGGGTTCGACTTTCTGTGCTACAAAGAAGGGCAAAAACTGATGCAAGACCTGCCATCTTATAGGCCATAGAGCAGTTGGATGTCCCCTTAATGCTCCCAAACCTAGGTATGAGATGGTACATTCACACAAAAAAAATTATAGTCTGTAGATATAAGGTAGTAATCCATGTACTGTTTTTTTTACAGGAAGCGCAAGGTAAGAAACAAGACAGCCGACTCAGTGATTTTGCTACGGGAAGAAAACCAAAATGAGTGGAGTGATGATGCCGGACAAGATTCTGGTGCTGATTGGCCTGACTTCCCTCGGCCCGGAGATGCAGGGTACGTGAAGGTAAGAAAATTGGCACCCAGGAAGAGGAAGAAGGCAGGAGATGAAGAAGCTAGTGTACGTGAAGGAAAGAGGAAGAAAGTTGGCACCCAAGCAGAGAAAGAGGGCTAGCAGTGTAGCAGCCTAATGATGTATTGAACTTGAACCTATATATGTAGTTCGGTTAAACTCTGGAGCTGTGTGCGTGGAACTTGTCGGGCGAAATAATTTGCCCCTTGTACTAGCAGTAAAATGTATCGCGACTTTAGGATTTGATACGGCCGAGGCCACTAGTTGAATCCAAAACTTTGACTGTGCCACTACTATCTGAACAATCGCGATAGCTGAGCGGTTAAATCCTCTCCAAAATCGATGGGTGTTAGTGGCACAGACATGATTTATTTATAGGCGCTTAATAAATCCCTGCTGTTGGCATTACACTTATGATAAGTTTCTGGGCTGGAAAACAATTTCTTAAGCTGGCCGCTACACTCCACGAAGCAGCAACTTATTTCAGCTGCTGGACAACGACATGGCAACATAAACTGCAAATGCAACAGATAATGCCCAGATAATGAGGAAATTGTGTCCACTATCTAGCCTAATCTTGAGCCCGTCTATCTCACCACCTCCCTTCCCCTGCCTCCCCTGCACCTGGCGAAGCTCCCGGATCTCTCGCTCGATCGCACGAATCTCCTCTTTCTTGTCCCACACAGCATCACGCAGATCCTGAACAAGCTCTTTGTGAAAACCTGTCAGTGGATTTTCGATCTAATGCTGTAGTTGCTGAATTTTCCTGCAGTATTTTCGTCGGTCCATGAAATCCATCTCGGCATCTTCTCACCACACAAACACAGCATATCGGGGTAGTAATCGTAGGGAGCCCTCTAGTACCTGATGGGGCACCTGCCTGACGGCGTTGAGCCGACCCTGATTCCGCCCGAGACGAACTGCACGAGCTGCGAGCCATGAGCGAGGGGAGCGAGGGCAGAAGAAAGAGGAGCCTTTGGATGTCAGGGTAGTGGTGAAGCGTGATTTATCTCTACTTAATAACTCGGGAAGAATCCTACCGTCCACATTCGGCTGACAGGTGGGGGACCTAGCGTGTGGACTTGTCAAAAGAAACTCATGCCTTCGTGGTTCAAAAGCCCTGTCGCGCGAATTGGACAAAGTTTTTTGGTACCTTGCCCACGTACATATCACTGGGAGGTCTTGCTCAGGAACCAGACACGCCTAGCCCACAATCTTACTCCCTCCTAGGAACGTGTCATGGCTCGCACCAGCAGATCCATCCGCTCCACCGCTTCCGGTAGGGCTCGCTGCGGCGGATCCACCCCAAGATCCTACCGTCGTAGTATCAAATGGCCATGGTTTCTTGAGAGGAGCGACGATGCTATGTATGCGAGCTCGGCCCCTCCTACCTATAGAAGGACTGATGCGGCGTCGAGCTTGAGCAGGAGCCGCCAGGCGCGATGGCGCTCGGTCCATGCCAACCCCGTCACCTTCGTCATTGTCGATTCCGATGTGGAGGGCGACGGGGACGAAGCTATGCAGAACGCCATTGTTGCCTCCTTGGCGAAGGGCAAGCCACGGGCGGGAGTGGATGTCGCTGGGAAGGGCACGGCGGTGTCACCAATCGAGGTGGACTCCGACGATAGCTGTGTGATGTGGGTTTAGATGTTGTTTAGGATGGTTGCAATTTCGGTTGTGTTTAATGCGAGTACAATTATTGTAATGTGTTAGTCGAGCTATATTAAGAAATGTGTGCAATAGCAGCCTGTGAGTGCTTCCACTTTAGAAATTGTGTCTGTGCCATTTGCATGTTGCATTATCAACGTAGATTACTTGTAAACAATCCAACGAAAATCTTCAGATTACAACCATCGGACGGGAGTGGCAGGATGGAAGAGAAGTTGGGACAGTGGCTTCGAGGGGAAGGACACTGGAAGGTGGGCCCTCGGAACACATGACACTGACATGCGGGAGCGGGAGCACACAGTATTGCCGGTCTGTCCAAAGCAAGCGGACTTTGCAGCGTGACAACAGCAAGCTGATTGGACCAATATAATAACTCGTCGAAGTATTAAGGAGTACTGCAAACTACAACTGGGGTACATTCGCACAACACGTATGCTCTAAGCACGTGAGTAGCATCGCTTAAGTCTAACAGTAACGACAACACAAGTACTACATTTGTCTGTTGGTCTTCTCGATACAAATGTAGAAATGCATCTGCCTGTTCGGTCCAGCACCGACAAGGTACTGAGATGGCACGCATAGGATCGACCTTAGGTCCACATACTCCACCTCCCGCGGCGTCGGGCAGCTCGGTGCCTCGGCTAGCACAAGAATGTTATCCGACGATGGCGGCTGGGCGTTCGGCCACATGTGCACCGTGTATACGGGCCAGGCGCACGATACCGACCTGACGCATATGGCACCCACGACGGTGGGCCCGGCTCTGGTTCCCGGAACACCGGCGGTGATGGTCAGGACAAAAACAGAGTCGTCCCCCTGGAAAATTAGTAGGCGGCGTGCCGAGTCAGTGAACGGCACCTGCTCTTAGAGAAGTTGGGCTTGCCCATACGAGATCCTAATCACTTCGATCAAGTGCCCATCTGCAAGGTGGACGACGAGCTCTGCCGGCGGGCCGGGGTAGTTGTAGCCCGGCTCCGTGCAGGCGCATGCGTCGTGCGGGCACGCGAGCTCGTGGAGCGGGAGCTCGTGGTAGGAGTAACGACAAAAGCATCCTGGGTGGGAGCACACGAGCGGGAACACCGCTGCGAAGTTGCGCGCGAGGATCTCCAGATTCTTGGGCTCCCACATCTGCCACAACTGAAGTTCGTCGAGAAATCGGAAAAAATATCAGCAGTTAGATTAGCGAATAGCAGGAATGTGTAGGATAAGTTCAAAAGCTTGTAATTCTTACCATGAAGGTAGCGACCAGAGAATTGGCAGATGTCGTCGGCTTGCGGCTACGGCAGGATGGAAGTGAAGTGGGAAAAGTGGCTTCGAGGGGAAGGAAGAGAAGTACGGGGAGGAAGAGAAGTAACGGGGACGTGACACTGGGAGATGGCCCACTGAACTCGTGAGTCGTAACACTTGCAACATGCCAGTTTGTATAGAGCAAGCGTGGCCAATCATGCCGCAGAATAGCCTACTCGAGGATCGCTCTCGCGAAGACCATCCCAATCGTCCAAGCGCCCCAATCGAACGGTATGTAATAATCGTCAAGTAGAACAACTATGTTATGGCGTGCCTTCTAGAAGACTCAGTCTAACGGTGGATCCATTGGGGGGCAGTGCTAGTTTAGTATAAGAACAAGCATGAAATGACTCAAATGGATCCATGTTGGTTTTAGTATAATAACACACATGCAATGACTCTAGTGGTTGATCCATGTGTGGTTTGTGGAAATAATACACATACAATGACTCTAGTGGTTGATCCATGTGTGGTTTGTGGAAATAACACACATGCAATGACTCTGGTTGATCCATGTGTGGTTTGTGAAAAGAACACACATGCAATGACTCTAGTGTTGGTTTTAGTATAAGAACACACACGCAATGACTCTAGTGGATGATCCATGTGTGGTTTGTGGAAATAACACACATGCAATGACTCTAGTGGTTGATCCATGTGTGGTCTGTGGAAATAACAAACATGCAATGACTCTAGTGGTTGATCCATGTGTGGTTTGTGGAAAGAACACACATGCAATGACCACTGGTGAATCCATGTTGGTTTTAGTATAAGAACACACATGCAATGACTCTAGTGGTTGATCCATGTTTGTTTGTGGAAATAACACACATGCAATGACTCTAGTCGTTGATCCATGTGTGGTTTGTGAAAAGAACACACATGCAATGACTCTAGTGTTGGTTTTAGTATAAGAACGCACATGCAATGACTCTTGTGGTTGATCCATATGTGGTTTGTGGAAAAGAACACACATGCAATGACTCTAGTGGTTGATCCATGTGTGGTTGTGGAAACAACACACATGCAATGACCACTGGTGAGTCCACATGTGTGGTTTGTGGAAAGAACACACATGCAACGACTCTGGTTGATCCATATGTGGTTTGTGGAAAGAACACACATGCAATGACTCTAGTGGTGGATCCATGTGTGGTTTGTGGAAAAGAACACACATGCAATGACTCTAGTGCTGGTTTGTGGTTTTCGTATAAGAACAAACATGCAATGACTCTAGTGGTTGATCCATGAGTGGTTTGTGAAAAGAACACACATGCAATGACTCTATTGTTGGTTTTAGTATAAGAACACACATGCAATGACTCTAGTAGTTGATCCATATGTGGTTTGTGGAAAGAACACAGATGCAATGACTCTAGTGGTTGATCCATGTGTGGTTTGTGGAAATAACACACATGCAATGACCACTAGTGGGTCCACATGTGTGGTTTGTGGAAAGAACACACATGCAATGACCACTGGTGGATCCATGTGGGGTTTGTGGAAAAGAACACACATGCAATGACTCTAGTGTTGGTTTGTGGTTTTAGTATAATAACAAACATGCAATGACTCTAGTGGTTGATCCATGTGTGGTTTCTGGAAACAACACACATGCAATGACTCGAGTGGCTGATCCATGTGTGGTTTGTGAAAACAACACATATCCAATGACAACTGGTGGATCCATGTTGGTTTTAGTGTAAGAACACACATGCAATGACTCTAGTACTGGTTTGTGGTTTTTGTGGAAAAGAACACACATGCAGTGACTCTAGTGGTTGATCCATGTGTGGTTTGTGGAAAGAACACACATGCAATGACTCTGGTTGATCCATGTGTGGTTTGTGGAAAGAACACACATGCAATGACCACTGGTGGATCCATGTGTAGTTTGTGGAAAAGAACACACATGCAATGACTCTAGTACTGGTTTGTGGTTTTAGTATAAGCACACACATGCAATGACTCTAGTACTGGTTTGTGGTTTTAGTATAAGAACAAACATGCAATGACTCTAGTGGTTGATCCATGTGTGGTTTATGGAAATAACACACATGCAATGAATCTAGTGGGTCCACATGTGTGGTTTGTGGAAAAGAACACACATGCAATGACTCTGGTTGTTCCATATGTGGTTTGTGGAAAGAACACACATGCAACAAGACGACTGGTGGATCCATGTGTTGTTTGTGGAAAAGAACACACATGCAATGACTCTAGTGCTGGTTTGTGGTTTTAGTATAAGAACAAACATGCAATGACTCTAGTGGTTGATCCATGTGTGGTTTGTGCAAAGAACACACATGCAATGACTCTGGTTGATCCATATGTGGTTTGTGGAAAGAACACACATGCAATGACCACTGGTGGATCCATGTGTGGTTTGTGGAAAAGAAAACACATGCATTGACTCTAGTACTGGTTTGTGGTTTTAGTATAAGAACAAACATGCAATGACTCTAGTGGTTGATCCATGTGTGGTTTGTGGAAAGAACACACATGCAATGACTCTAGTGGTTGATCCATGTGTGGTTTGTGGAAAGAACCCACATGCAATGACAACTGGTGGATCCATGTTGGTTTTAGTGTAAGAACACACATGCAATGACTCTAGTACTGGTTTGTGGTTTTTGTGGAAAAGAACACACATGCAATGAATCTAGTGGTTGATCCATGTGTGGTTTGTGGAAGAACACACATGCAATGACTCTGGTTGATCCATGTGTGGTTTGTGGAAAGAACACACATGCAATGACCACTGGTGGATCCATGTGTGGTTTGTGGAAAAGAACACACATGCAATGACTCTAGTACTGGTTTGTGCTTTTAGTATAAGCACACACATGCAATGACTCTAGTACTAGTTTGTGGTTCTAGTATAAGAACACACATGCAATGACTCTAGTGGTTGATCCATGTGTGGTTTATGGAAATAACACACATGCAATGACTCTAGTGGGTCCACATGTGTGGTTTGTGGAAAGAACAAACATTAAATGACTCTGGTTGTTCCATATGTGGTTTGTGGAAATAACACACATGCAATAAGACGACTGGTGGATCCATGTGTGGTTTGTGGAAAAGAACACACATGCAATGACTCTAGTGCTGGTGTGTGGTTTTAGTATAAGAACAAACATGCAATGACTCTAGTGGTTGATCCATGTGTGGTTTGTGGAAAGAACACACATGCAATGACTCTGGTTGATCCATATGTGGTTTGTGGAAAGGACACACATGCAATGACAACTGGTGGATCCATGTTGGTTTTAGTCTAAGAACACACATGCAATGACTCTAGTACTGGTTTGTGGTTTTTGTGGAAAAGAACACACATGCAGTGACTCTAGTGGTTGATCCATGTGTGGTTTGTGGAAAGAACACACATGCAATGACTCTGGTTGATCCATGTGTGGTTTGTGGAAAGAACACACATGCAATGACCACTGGTGGATCCATGTGTAGTTTCTGGAAAAGAACACACATGCAATGACTCTAGTACTGGTTTGTGGTTTTAGTATAAGCACACACATGCAATGACTCTAGTACTGGTTTGTGGTTTTAGTATAAGAACAAACATGCAATGACTCTAGTGGTTGATCCATGTGTGGTTTATGGAAATAACACACATGCAATGAATCTAGTGGGTCCACATGTGTGGTTTGTGGAAAAGAACACACATGCAATGACTCTGGTTGTTCCATATGTGGTTTGTGGAAAGAACACACATGCAATAAGACGACTGGTGGATCCATGTGTTGTTTGTGGAAAAGAACGCACATGCAATGACTCTAGTGCTAGTTTGTGGTTTTAGTATAAGAACAAACATGCAATGACACTAGTGGTTGATCCATGTGTGGTTTGTCCATAGAACACACATGCAATGACTCTGGTTGATCCATATGTGGTTTGTGGAAAGAACACACATGCAACGACCACTGGTGGATCCATGTGTGGTTTGTGGAAAAGAACACAGATGCATTGACTCTAGTACTGGCTTGTGGTTTTAGTATAAGAACAAACATGCAATGACTCTAGTGGTTGATCCATGTGTGGTTTGTGGAAAGAACACACATGCAATGAATCTAGTGGTTGATCCATGTGTGGTTTGTGGAAAGAACCCACATGCAATGACAACTGGTGGATCCATGTTGGTTTTAGTGTAAGAACACACATGCAATGACTCTAGTACTGGTTTGTGGTTTTTGTGGAAAAGAACACACATGCAATGAATCTAGTGGTTGATCCATGTGTGGTTTGTGGAAAGAACACACATGCAATGACTCTGGTTGATCCGTGTGTGGTTTGTGGAAAGAACACACATGCAATGACCACTGGTGGATCCATGTGTGGTTTGTGGAAAAGAACACACATGCAATGACTCTAGTACTGGTTTGTGCTTTTAGTATAAGCACACACATGCAATGACTCTAGTACTAGTTTGTGGTTCTAGTATAAGAACACACATGCAATGACTCTAGTGGTTGATCCATGTGTGGTTTATGGAAATAACACACATGCAATGACTCTAGTGGGTCCACATGTGTGGTTTGTGGAAAGAACACACATGCAATGACTCTTGTTGTTCCATATGTGGTTTGTGGAAATAACACACATGCAATAAGATGACTGGTGGATCCATGTGTGGTTTGTGGAAAAGAACACACATGCAATGACTCTAGTGCTGGTGTGTGGTTTTAGTATAAGAACAAACATGCAATGACTCTAGTGGTTGATCCATGTGTGGTTTGTGGAAAGAACACACATGCAATGACTCTGGTTGATCCATATGTGGTTTGTGGAAAGAACACACATGCAATGACCACTGGTGGATCCATGTGTGGTTTGTGGAAAAGAACACAAATGCAATGACTCTAGTGCTGGTTTGTGGTTTTAGTATAAGAACAAACATGCAATGACTCTAGAGGTTGATCCATGTGTGGTTTGTGGAAAGAACACACATGCAATGACTCTAGTGGTTGATCCATGTGTGGTTTGTGGAAAGAACACACATGCAATGACCACTGGTAGATCCATGTGTGGTTTGTGGAAAAGAACACACATGCAATGACTCTAGTACTGGTTTGTGGTTTTAGTAAAAGAACACACATGCAATGACTCTAGTGCTGGTTTGTGGTTTTAGTATAAGAACAAACATGCAATGACTCTAGTGGTTGATCCATGTGTGGTTTGTGGAAAGAACACACATGCAATGACTCTGGTTGATCCATGTGTGGTTTGTGGAAAGAACACACATGCAATGACTCTGGTTGATCCATATGTGGTTTGTGGAAATAACACACATGCAATGACTCTAGTGGTTGATCCATGTGTGATTTGGGGAAAAGAACACACATGCAATGACTCTAGTGCTGGTTTGTGGTTTTAGTATAAGAACAAACATGCAATGACTCTAGTGGTTGATACATGTGTGGTTTGTCCAAAGAACACACATGCACTGACTGTGGTTGATACATATGGGGTTTGTGGAGAGAACACACTTGCATTGACCAGTGGTGGATCCATGTGTGGTTTGTGTAAAATAACACACATGCAATGACTCTAGTACTGGTTTGTGGTTTTAGTATAAGAACAAACATGCAATGACTATAGTGGTTGATCCATGTGTGGTTTGTGGAAAGAACACACATGCAATGAATCTAGTGGTTGATCCATGTGTGGTTTGTGGAAAGAACACACATGCAATGACAACTGGTGGATCCATGTTGGTTTTAGTATAAGAACACACATGCAATGACTCTAGTACTGGTTTGTGGTTTTAGTCTAAGAACACACATGCAATGACTCTAGTGGTTGATCCATGTGTGGTTTGTGGAAAGAACACACATGCAATGACTCTGGTTGATCCATGTGTGGTTTGTGGAAAGAACACACATGCAATGACACTAGTGGATCCATGTGTGGTTTGTGGAAAGAACACACATGAAATGACTCTAGTACTGGTTTGTGGTTTTAGTATAAGCACACACATGCAATGACTCTAGTACTAGTTTGTGGTTTTAGTATAAGAACACACATGCAATGACTCTAGTGGTTGATCCATGTGTGGTTTATGGAAATAACACACATGCAATGACTCTCGTGGATCAATCTGTGGTTTGTGGAAAGAACACACATGCAATGACTCTTGTTGTTCCATATGTGGTTTGTGGAAATAACACACATGCAATAAGATGACTGGTGGATCCATGTGTGTTTTGTGGAAAAGAACACACATGCAATGACTCTAGTGTTGGTGTGTGGTTTTAGTATAAGAACAAACATGCAATGACTCTAGTGGTTGATCCATGTGTGGTTTGTGGAAAGAACACACATGCAATGACTCTGGTTGATCCATATGTGGTTTGTGGAAAGAACACACATGCAATGACCACTGGTGGATCCATGTGTGGTTTGTGGAAAAGAACACAAATGCAATGACTCTAGTGCTGGTTTGTGGTTTTAGTATAAGAACAAACATGCAATGACTCTAGAGGTTGATCCATGTGTGGTTTGTGGAAAGAACACACATGCAATGACTCTAGTGGTTGATCCATGTGTGGTTTGTGGAAAGAACACACATGCAATGACCACTGATAGATCCATGTGTGGTTTGTGGAAAAGAACACACATGCAATGACTCTAGTACTGGTTTGTGGTTTTAGTATAAGAACAAACATGCAATGACTCTAGTGGTTGATCCATGTGTGGTTTGTGGAAAGAACACACATGCAATGACTCTGGTTGATCCATATGTGGTTTGTGGAAAGAACACACATGCAATGACTCTGGTTGATCCATATGTGATTTGTGGAAAGAACACACATGCAATGAATCTAGTGGTTGATCCATGTGTGGTTTGTGGAAAGAACCCACATGCAATGACAACTGGTGGATCCATGTTGGTTTTAGTGTAAGAACACACATGCAATGACTCTAGTACTGGTTTGTGGTTTTTGTGGAAAAGAACACACATGCAATGAATCTAGTGGTTGATCCATGTGTGGTTTGTGGAAAGAACACACATGCAATGACTCTGGTTGATCCGTGTGTGGTTTGTGGAAAGAACACACATGCAATGACCACTGGTGGATCCATGTGTGGTTTGTGGAAAAGAACACACATGCAATGACTCTAGTACTGGTTTGTGCTTTTAGTATAAGCACACACATGCAATGACTCTAGTACTAGTTTGTGGTTCTAGTATAAGAACACACATGCAATGACTCTAGTGGTTGATCCATGTGTGGTTTATGGAAATAACACACATGCAATGACTCTAGTGGGTCCACATGTGTGGTTTGTGGAAAGAACACACATCTAATGACTTTGGTTGATCCATATGTGGTTTGTGGAAAGAACACACATGCAATGACTACTGGTGGATCCATGTGTGGTTTAGGGAAAAGAACACACATGCAATGACTCTAGTGCTGGTGTGTGGTTTTAGTATAAGAACAAACATGCAATGACTCTAGTGGTTGATCCATGTGTGGTTTGTGGAAAGAACACACATGCAATGACTCTGGTTGATCCATATGTGGTTTGTGGAAAGGACACACATGCAATGACCACTGGTGGATCCATGTGTGGTTTGTGGAAAAGAACACAAATGCAATGACTCTAGTGCTGGTTTGTGGTTTTAGTATAAGAACAAACATGCAATGACTCTAGAGGTTGATCCATGTGTGGTTTGTGGAAAGAACACACATGCAATGACTCTAGTGGTTGATCCATGTGTGGTTTGTGGAAAGAACACACATGCAATGACACTGGTAGATCCATGTGTGGTTTGTGGAAAGAACACACATGCAATGACTCTAGTACTGGTTTGTGGTTTTAGTATAAGAACAAACATGCAATGACTCTAGTGGTTGATCCATGTGTGGTTTGTGGAAAGAACACACATGCAATGACTCTGGTTGATCCATATGTGGTTTGTGGAAAGAACACACATGCAATGACTCTGGTTGATCCATATGTGATTTGTGGAAAGAACACACATGCAATGACTCTAGTGGTGGATCAATGTGTGGTTTGTGGAAAAGAACACACATGCAATGACTCTAGTGCTGGTTTGAGGTTTTAGTATAAGAACAAACATGCAATGACTCTAGTGGTTCATCCATGTGTGGTTTGTGAAAAGAACACACATGCAATGACTCTAGTGTTGGTTTTACTATAAGAACACACATGCAATGACTCTAGTACTGGTTTGTGGTTTTAGTATAAGCACACACATGCAATGACTCTAGTACTGGTTTGTGGTTTTAGTATAAGAACAAACATGCAATGACTCTAGTGGTTGATCCATGTGTGGTTTATGGAAATAACACACATGCAATGAATCTAGTGGGTCCACATGTGTGGTTTGTGGAAAAGAACACACATGCAATGACTCTGGTTGTTCCATATGTGGTTTGTGGAAAGAACACACATAAAATAAGACGACTGGTGGATCCATGTGTTGTTTGTGGAAAAGAACACACATGCAATGACTCTAGTGCTAGTTTGTGGTTTTAGTATAAGAACAAACATGCAATGACTCTAGTGGTTGATCCATGTGTGGTTTGTCCAAAGAACACACATGCAATGACTCTGGTTGATCCATATGTGGTTTGTGGAAAGAACACACATGCAATGACCACTGGTGGATCCATGTGTGGTTTGTGGAAAATAACACACATGCATTGACTCTAGTACTGGCTTGTGGTTTTAGTATAAGAACAAACATGCAATGACTATAGTGGTTGATCCATGTGTGGTTTGTGGAAAGAACACACATGCAATGAATCTAGTGGTTGATCCATGTGTGGTTTGTGGAAAGAACCCACATGCAATGACAACTGGTGGATCCATGTTGGTTTTAGTGTAAGAACACACATGCAATGACTCTAGTACTGGTTTGTGGTTTTTGTGGAAAAGAACACACATGCAATGAATCTAGTGGTTGATCCATGTGTGGTTTGTGGAAAGAACACACATGCAATGACTCTGGTTGATCCATGTGTGGTTTGTGGAAAGAACACACATGCAATGACCACTGGTGGATCCATGTGTGGTTTGTGGAAAAGAACACACATGAAATGACTCTAGTACTGGTTTGTGCTTTTAGTATAAGCACACACATGCAATGACTCTAGTACTAGTTTGTGGTTTTAGTATAAGAACACACATGCAATGACTCTAGTGGTTGATCCATGTGTGGTTTATGGAAATAACACACATGCAATGACTCTAGTGGGTCCACATGTGTGGTTTGTGGAAAGAACACACATGCAATGACTCTTGTTGTTCCATATGTGGTTTGTGGAAATAACACACATGCAATAAGATGACTGGTGGATCCATGTGTGGTTTGTGGAAAAGAACACACATGCAATGACTCTAGTGCTGGTGTGTGGTTTTAGTATAAGAACAAACATGCAATGACTCTAGTGGTTGATCCATGTGTGGTTTGTGGAAAGAACACACATGCAATGACTCTGGTTGATCCATATGTGGTTTGTGGAAAGAACACACATGCAATGACCACTGGTGGATCCATGTGTGGTTTGTGGAAAGAACACAAATGCAATGACTCTAGTGCTGGTTTGTGGTTTTAGTATAAGAACAAACATGCAATGACTCTAGAGGTTGATCCATGTGTGGTTTGTGGAAAGAACACACATGCAATGACTCTAGTGGTTGATCCATGTGTGGTTTGTGGAAAGAACACACATGCAATGACCACTGGTAGATCCATGTGTGGTTTGTGGAAAAGAACACACATGCAATGACTCTAGTACTGGTTTGTGGTTTTAGTATAAGAACAAACATGCAATGACTCTAGTGGTTGATCCATGTGTGGTTTGTGGAAAGAACACACATGCAATGACTCTAGTTGATCCATATGTGGTTTGTGGAAAGAACACACATGCAATGACTCTGGTTGATCCATATGTGATTTGTGGAAAGAACACACATGCAATGACTCTAGTGGTGGATCAATGTGTGGTTTGTGGAAAAGAACACACATGCAATGACTCTAGTGCTGGTTTGTGGTTTTAGTATAAGAACAAACATGCAATGACTCTAGTGGTTCATCCATGTGTGGTTTGTGAAAAGAACACACATGCAATGACTCTAGTGTTGGTTTTACTATAAGAACACACATGCAATGACTCTAGTACTGGTTTGTGGTTTTAGTATAAGCACACACATGCAATGACTCTAGTACTGGTTTGTGGTTTTAGTATAAGAACAAACATGCAATGACTCTAGTGGTTGATCCATGTGTGGTTTATGGAAATAACACACATGCAATGAATCTAGTGGGTCCACATGTGTGGTTTGTGGAAAAGAACACACATGCAATGACTCTGGTTGTTCCATATGTGGTTTGTGGAAAGAACACACATGCAATAAGACGACTGGTGGATCCATGTGTTGTTTGTGGAAAAGAACACACATGCAATGACTCTAGTGCTAGTTTGTGGTTTTAGTATAAGAACAAACATGCAATGACTCTAGTGGTTGATCCATGTGTGGTTTGTCCAAAGAACACACATGCAATGACTCTGGTTGATCCATATGTGGTTTGTGGAAAGAACACACATGCAATGACCACTGGTGGATCCATGTGTGGTTTGTGGAAAAGAACACACATGCATTGACTCTAGTACTGGCTTGTGGTTTTAGTATAAGAACAAACATGCAATGACTCTAGTGGTTGATCCATGTGTGGTTTGTGGAAAGAACACACATGCAATGAATCTAGTGGTTGATCCATGTGTGGTTTGTGGAAAGAACCCACATGCAATGACAACTGGTGGATCCATGTTGGTTTTAGTGTAAGAACACACATGCAATGACTCTAGTACTGGTTTGTGGTTTTTGTGGAAAAGAACACACATGCAATGAATCTAGTGGTTGATCCATGTGTGGTTTGTGGAAAGAACACACATGCAATGACTCTGGTTGATCCATGTGTGGTTTGTGGAAAGAACACACATGCAATGACCACTGGTGGATCCATGTGTGGTTTGTGGAAAAGAACACACATGCAATGACTCTAGTACTGGTTTGTGCTTTTAGTATAAGCACACACATGCAATGACTCTAGTACTAGTTTGTGGTTCTAGTATAAGAACACACATGCAATGACTCTAGTGGTTGATCCATGTGTGGTTTATGGAAATAACACACATGCAATGACTCTAGTGGGTCCACATGTGTGGTTTGTGGAAAGAACACACATGCAATGACTCTTGTTGTTCCATATGTGGTTTGTGGAAATAACACACATGCAATAAGATGACTGGTGGATCCATGTGTGGTTTGTGGAAAAGAACACACATGCAATGACTCTAGTGCTGGTTCGTGGTTTTAGTATAAGAACAAACATGCAATGACTCTAGTGGTTGATCCATGTGTGGTTTGTGGAAAGAACACACATGCAATGACTCTGGTTGATCCATATGTGGTTTGTGGAAAGAACACACATGCAATGACCACTGGTGGATCCATGTGTGGTTTGTGGAAAAGAACACAAATGCAATGACTCTAGTGCTGGTTTGTGGTTTTAGTATAAGAACAAACATGCAATGACTCTAGAGGTTGATCCATGTGTGGTTTGTGGAAAGAACACACATGCAATGACTCTAGTGGTTGATCCATGTGTGGTTTGTGGAAAGAACACACATGCAATGACTCTGGTTGATCCATGTGTGGTTTGTGGAAAGAACACACATGCAATGACTCTAGTACTGGTTTGTGGTTTTAGTATAAGAACAAACATGCAATGACTCTAGTGGTTGATCCATGTGTGGTTTGTGGAAAGAACACACATGCAATGACTCTGGTTGATCCATATGTGGTTTGTGGAAAGAACACACATGCAATGACTCTGGTTGATCCATATGTGATTTGTGGAAAGAACACACATGCAATGACTCTAGTGGTGGATCAATGTGTGGTTTGTGGAAAAGAACACACATACAATTACTCTAGTGCTGGTTTGTGGTTTTAGTATAAGAACAAACATGCAATGACTCTAGTGGTTCATCCATGTGTGGTTTGTGAAAAGAACACACATGCAATGACTCTAGTGTTGGTTCCATAAGAACACAGATGCAATGACTCTAGTACTGGTTTGTGGTTTTAGTATAAGCACACACATGCAATGACTCTAGTACTGGTTTGTGGTTTTAGTATAAGAACAAACATGCAATGACTCTAGTGGCTGATCCATGTGTGGTTTATTGAAATAACACACATGCAATGAATCTAGTGGGTCCACATGTGTGGTTTGTGGAAAAGAACACACATGCAATGACTCTGGTTGTTCCATATGTGGTTTGTGGAAAGAACACACATGCAATAAGACGACTGGTGGATCCATGTGTTGTTTGTGGAAAAGAACACACATGCAATGACTCTAGTGCTAGTTTGTGGTTTTAGTATAAGAACAAACATGCAATGACTCTAGTGGTTGATCCATGTGTGGTTTGTCCAAAGAACACACATGCAATGACTCTGGTTGATCCATATGTGGTTTGTGGAAAGAACACACATGCAATGACCACTGGTGGATCCATGTGTGGTTTGTGGAAAAGAACACACATGCATTGACTCTAGTACTGGCTTGTGGTTTTAGTATAAGAACAAACATGCAATGACTCTAGTGGTTGATCCATGTGTGGTTTGTGGAAAGAACACACATGCAATGAATCTAGTGGTTGATCCATGTGTGGTTTGTGGAAAGAACCCACATGCAATGACAACTGGTGGATCCATGTTGGTTTTAGTGTAAGAACACACATGCAATGACTCTAGTACTAGTTTGTGGTTTTTGTGGAAAAGAACACACATGCAATGAATCTAGTGGTTGATCCATGTGTGGTTTGTGGAAAGAACACACATGCAATGACTCTGGTTGATCCATGTGTGGTTTGTGGAAAGAACACACATGCAATGTCCACTGGTGGATCCATGTGTGGTTTGTGGAAAAGAACACACATGCAATGACTCTAGTACTGGTTTGTGGTTTTAGTATAAGCACACACATGCAATGACTCTAGTACTAGTTTGTGGTTTTAGTATAAGAACACACATGCAATGACTCTAGTGGTTGATCCATGTGTGGTTTATGGAAATAACACACATGCAATGACTCTAGTGGGTCCACATGTGTGGTTTGTGGAAAGAACACACATGCAATGACTCTTGTTGTTCCATATGTGGTTTGTGGAAATAACACACATGCAATAAGATGACTGGTGGATCCATGTGTGGTTTGTGGAAAAGAACACACATGCAATGACTCTAGTGCTGGTGTGTGGTTTTAGTATAAGAACAAACATGCAATGACTCTAGTGGTTGATCCATGTGTGGTTTGTGGAAAGAACACACATGCAATGACTCTGGTTGATCCATATGTGGTTTGTGGAAAGAACACACATGCAATGACCACTGGTGGATCCATGTGTGGTTTGTGGAAAAGAACACAAATGCAATGACTCTAGTGCTAGTTTGTGGTTTTAGTATAAGAACAAACATGCAATGACTCTAGAGGTTGATCCATGTGTGGTTTGTGGAAAGAACACACATGCAATGACTCTAGTGGTTGATCCATGTGTGGTTTGTGGAAAGAACACAAATGCAATGACCACTGGTAGATCCATGTGTGGTTTGTGGAAAAGAACACACATGCAATGACTCTAGTACTGGTTTGTGGTTTTAGTATAAGAACAAACATGCAATGACTCTAGTGGTTGATCCATGTGTGGTTTGTGGAAAGAACACACATGCAATGACTCTAGTTGATCCATATGTGGTTTGTGGAAAGAACACACATGCAATGACTCTGGTTGATCCATATGTGATTTGTGGAAAGAACACACATGCAATGACTCTAGTGGTGGATCAATGTGTGGTTTGTGGAAAGGAACACACATGCAATGACTCTAGTGCTGGTTTGTGGTTTTAGTATAAGAACAAACATGCAATGACTCTAGTGGTTCATCCATGTGTGGTTTGTGAAAAGAACACACATGCAATGACTCTAGTGTTGGTTTTACTATAAGAACACACATGCAATGACTCTAGTGGTTGATCCATATGTGGTTTGTGGAAAGAACACACATGCAATGACTCTAGTTGTTGATCCATGTGTGGTTTGTGGAAATAACACACATGCAATGACCACTAGTGGGTCCACAAGTGTGGTTTGTGGAAAGAACACACATGCAATGACCACTGGTGGATCCACGTGTGGTTTGTGGAAAAGAACACACATGCAATGACCCTAGTGTTGGTTTGTGGTTTTAGTATAAGAACAAACATGCAATGACTCTAGTGGTTGATCCATGTGTGGTTTGTGGAAAGAACACACATGCAATAACTCTGGTTGATCCATATGTGGTTTGTGGAAAGAACACAAATGCAATGACCACTGGTGGATCCATGTGTGGTTTGTGGAAAAGAACACACATGCAATGACTCTAGTGGTTGATCCATGTTTGTTTGTGGAAATAACACACATGCGATGACTCTAGTGGTTGATCCATGTGTGGTTTGTGAAAAGAACACACATGCAATGACTCTAGTGTTGGTTTTAGTATAAGAACACATGTGCAATGACTCTAGTGGTTGATCCATGTGTGGTTTGTGGAAATAACACACATGCAATGACTCTAGTACTGGTTTGTGGTTTTAGTATAAGCACACACATGGAATGACTCTAGTACTGGTTTGTGGTTTTAGTATAAGAACACACATGCAATGACTCTAGTGGTTGATCCATGTGTGGTTTATGGAAATAACACACATGCAATGACTCTAGTGGGTCCACATGTGTGGTTTGTGGAAAGAACACACATGCAATGACTCTTGTTGTTCCATATGTGGTTTGTGGAAATAACACACATGCAATAAGATGACTGGTGGATCCATGTGTGGTTTGTGGAAAAGAACACACATGCAATGACTCTAGTGCTGGTGTGTGGTTTTAGTATAAGAACAAACATGCAATGACTCTAGTGGTTGATCCATGTGTGGTTTGTGGAAAGAACACACATGCAATGACTCTGGTTGATCCATATGTGGTTTGTGGAAAGAACACACATGCAATGACCACTGGTGGATCCAAGTGTGGTTTGTGGAAAAGAACACAAATGCAATGACTCTAGTGCTAGTTTGTGGTTTTAGTATAAGAACAAACATGCAATGACTCTAGAGGTTGATCCATGTGTGGTTTGTGGAAAGAACACACATGCAATGACTCTAGTGGTTGATCCATGTGTGGTTTGTGGAAAGAACACAAATGCAATGACCACTGGTAGATCCATGTGTGGTTTGTGGAAAAGAACACACATGCAATGACTCTAGTACTGGTTTGTGGTTTTAGTATAAGAACAAACATGCAATGACTCTAGTGGTTGATCCATGTGTGGTTTATGGAAAGAACACACATGCAATGACTCTGGTTGATCCATATGTGGTTTGTGGAAAGAACACACATGCAATGACTCTGGTTGATCCATATGTGATTTGTGGAAAGAACACACATGCAATGACTCTAGTGGTGGATCAATGTGTGGTTTGTGGAAAAGAACACACATGCAATGACTCTAGTGCTGGTTTGTGGTTTTAGTATAAGAACAAACATGCAATGACTCTAGTGGTTCATCCATGTGTGGTTTGTGAAAAGAACACACATGCAATGACTCTAGTGTTGGTTTTACTATAAGAACACACATGCAATGACTCTAGTGGTTGATCCATATGTGGTTTGTGGAAAGAACACACATGCAATGACTCTAGTGGTTGATCCATGTGTGGTTTGTGGAAATAACACACATGCAATGACCACTAGTGGGTCCACATGTGTGGTTTGTGGAAAGAACACACATGCAATGACCACTGGTGGATCCACGTGTGGTTTGTGGAAAAGAACACACATGCAATGACTCTAGTGTTGGTTTGTGGTTTTAGTATAAGAACAAACATGCAATGACTCTAGTGGTTGATCCATGTGTGGTTTGTGGAAAGAACACACATGCAATGACTCTGGTTGATCCATATGTGGTTTGTGGAAAGAACACAAATGCAATGACCACTGGTGGATCCATGTGTGGTTTGTGGAAAAGAACACACATGCAATGACTCTAGTGGTTGATCCATGTTTGTTTGTGGAAATAACACACATGCAATGACTCTAGTGGTTGATCCATGTGTGGTTTGTGAAAAGAACACACATGCAATGACTCTAGTGTTGGTTTTAGTATAAGAACACATATGCAATGACTCTAGTGGTTGATCCATGTGTGGTTTGTGGAAATAACACACATGCAATGACTCTAGTGGTTGATCCATGTGTGGTTTGTGGAAATAACACACATGCAATGACTCTAGTGGTTGATCCATGTGTGGTTTGTGGAAAGAACACACATCCAATGACCACTGGTGGATCCATGTTGGTTTTAGTATAAGAACACACATGCAATGACTCTAGTGGTTGATCCATATGTGGTTTGTGGAAAGAACACACATCCAATGACTCTAGTGGTTGATCCATGTGTGGTTTGTGGAAATAACACGCATGCAATGACCACTGGTGGGTCCACATGTGTGGTTTGTGGAAAGAACACACATGCAATGACTCTGGTTGATCCATATGTGATTTGTGGAAAGAACACACATGCAATGACTCTAGTGGTGGATCAATGTGTGGTTTGTGGAAAAGAACACACATGCAATGACTCTAGTGCTGGTTTGTGGTTTTAGTATAAGAACAAACATGCAATGACTCTAGTGGTTCATCCATGTGTGGTTTGTGAAAAGAACACACATGCAATGACTCTAGTGTTGGTTTTACTATAAGAACACACATGCAATGACTCTAGTGGTTGATCCATATGTGGTTTGTGGAAAGAACACACATGCGATGACTCTAGTGGTTGATCCATGTGTGGTTTGTGGAAATAACACACATGCATTGACCACTAGTGGGTCCACATGTGTGGTTTGTGGAAAGAACACACATGCAATGACCACTGGTGGATCCACGTGTGGTTTGTGGAAAAGAACACACATGCAATGACTCTAGTGTTGGTTTGTGGTTTTAGTATAAGAACAAACATGCAATGACTCTAGTGGTTGATCCATGTGTGGTTTGTGGAAAGAACACACATGCAATGACTCTAGTGGTTGATCCATGTGTGGTTTGTGAAAAGACCACACATGCAGTGACAACTGGTGGATCCATGTTGGTTTTAGTGTGAGAATACACATGCAATGACTCTAGTACTGGTTTGTCGTTTTTGTGGAAAAGAACACACATGCAATGACTCTAGTGGTTGATCCATGTGTGGTTTGTGGAAAGAACACACATGCAATGACTCTGGTAGATCCATGTGTGGTTTGTGGAAAGAACACACATGCAATGACCACTAGTGGATCCATGTGTGGTTTGTGGAAAAGAACACACATGCAATGAGTCTAGTACTGGTTTGTGGTTTTAGTATAAGCACACACATGCAATGACTCTAGTACTGGTTTGTGGTTTAGTATAAGAACACACATGCAATGACTCTAGTGGTTGATCCATGTGTGGTTTGTGGAAAGAACCCACATGCAATGACAACTGGTGGATCCATGTTGGTTTTAGTGTAAGAACACACATGCAATGACTCTAGTACTGGTTTGTGGTTTTTGTGGAAAAGAACACACATGCAATGAATCTAGTGGTTGATCCATGTGTGGTTTGTGGAAAGAACACACATGCAATGACTCTGGTTGATCCATGTGTGGTTTGTGGAAAGAACACACATGCAATGACCACTGGTGGATCCATGTGTGGTTTGTGGAAAAAAACACACATGCAATGACTCTAGTACTGGTTTGTGCTTTTAGTATAAGCACACACATGCAATGACTCTAGTACTAGTTTGTGGTTCTAGTATAAGAACACACATGCAATGACTCTAGTGGTTGATCCATGTGTGGTTTATGGAAATAACACACATGCAATGACTCTAGTGGGTCCACATGTGTGGTTTTTGGAAAGAACACACTTGCAATGACTCTGGTTGTTCCATATGTGGTTTGTGGAAATAACACACATGCAATAAGACGACTGGTGGATCCATGTGTGGTTTGTGGAAAAGAACACACATGCAATGACTCTAGTGCTGGTGTGTGGTTTTAGTATAAGAACAAACATGCAATGACTCTAGTGGTTGATCCATGTGTGGTTTGTGGAAAGAACACACATGCAATGACTCTAGTTGATCCATATGTGGTTTGTGGAAAGAACACACATGCAATGACCACTGGTGGATCCATGTGTGGTTTGTGGAAAAGAACACAAATGCAATGACTCTAGTGCTGGTTTGTGGTTTTAGTATAAGAACAAACATGCAATGACTCTAGTGGTTGATCCATGTGTGGTTTGTGGAAAGAACACACATGCAATGACTCTAGTGGTTGATCCATGTGTGGTTTGTGGAAAGAACACACATGCAATGACCACTGGTGGATCCATGTGTGGTTTGTGGAAAAGAACACACATGCAATGACTCTAGTACTGGTTTGTGGTTTTAGTATAAGAACAAACATGCAATGACTCTAGTGGTTGATCCATGTGTGGTTTGTGGAAAGAACACACATGCAATGACTCTATTTGATCCATATGTGGTTTGTGGAAAGAACACACATGCAATGACCACTGGTGGATCCATGTGTGGTTTGTGGAAAAGAACACACATGCAATGACTCTAGTGGTTGATCCATGTTTGTTTGTGTAAATAACACACATGCAATGACTCTAGTGGTTGATCCATGTGTGGTTTGTGAAAAGAACACACATGCAATGACTCTAGTGTTGGTTTTAGTATAAGAACACATATGCAATGACTCTAGTGGTTGATCCATGTGTGGTTTGTGGAAATAACACACATGCAATGACTCTAGTGGTTGATCCATGTGTGGTTTGTGGAAATAACACACATGCAATGACTCTAGTGGTTGATCCATGTGTGGTTTGTGGAAAGAACACACATCCAATGACCACTGGTGGATCCATGTTGGTTTTAGTATAAGAACACACATGCAATGACTCTAGTGGTTGATCCATATGTGGTTTGTGGAAAGAACACACATCCAATGACTCTAGTGGTTGATCCATGTGTGGTTTGTGGAAATAACACGCATGCAATGACCACTGGTGGGTCCACATGTGTGGTTTGTGGAAAGAACACACATGCAATGACTCTGGTTGATCCATATGTGATTTGTGGAAAGAACACACATGCAATGACTCTAGTGGTGGATCAATGTGTGGTTTGTGGAAAAGAAAACACATGCATTGAATCTAGTACTGGTTTGTGGTTTTAGTATAAGAACAAACATGCAATGACTCTAGTGGTTGATCCATGTGTGGTTTGTGGAAAGAACACACATGCAATGACTCTAGTGGTTGATCCATGTGTGGTTTGTGAAAAGACCACACATGCAGTGACAACTGGTGGATCCATGTTGGTTTTAGTGTAAGAACACACATGCAATGACTCTAGTACTGGTTTGTGGTTTTTGTGGAAAAGAACACACATGCAATGACTCTAGTGGTTGATCCATGTGTGGTTTGTGGAAAGAACACACATGCAATGACTCTGGTTGATCCATGTGTGGTTTGTGGAAAGAACACACATGCAATGACCACTAGTGGATCCATGTGTGGTTTGTGGAAAAGAACACACATGCAATGAGTCTAGTACTGGTTTGTGGTTTTAGTATAAGCACACACATGCAATGACTCTAGTACTGGTTTGTGGTTTAGTATAAGAACACACATGCAATGACTCTAGTGGTTGATCCATGTGTGGTTTATGGAAATAACACACATGCAATGACTCTAGTGGGTCCACATGTGTGGTTTGTGGAAAGAACACACATGCAATGACTGGTTGTTCCATATGTGGTTTGTGGAAAGAACACACATGCAATAAGACGACTGGTGGATCCATGTGTGGTTTGTGGAAAAGAACACACATGCAATGACTCTAGTGCTGGTTTGTGGTTTTAGTATAAGAACAAACATGCAATGATTCTAGTGGTTGATCCATGTGTGGGTTGTGGAAAGAACACACATGCAATGACTCTGGTTGATCCATATGTGGTTTGTGGAAAGAACACACATGCAATGACCACTGGTGGATCCATGTGTGGTTTGTGGAAAAGAACACACATGCAGTGACTCTAGTACTGGTTTGTGGTTTTAGTATAAGAACAAACATGCAATGACTCTAGTGGTTGATCCATGTGTCGTTTGTGGAAAGAACACACATGCAATGACTCTAGTGGTTGATCCATGTGTGGTTTGTGGAAAGAACACACATGCAATGACTCTAGTGGTTTGTGGTTTTTGTGGAAAAGAACACACATGCAATGACTCTAGTGGTTAATCCATGTGTGGTTTGTGGAAAGAACACACATGCAATGACTCTGGTTGATCCATATGTGGTTTGTGGAAAGAACACACATGCAATGACTCTAGTGGTGGATCCATGTGTGGTTTGTGGAAAAGAACACACATGCAATGACTCTAGTGCTGGTTTGTGGTTTTGTGGAAAGAACACACATGCAATGACTCTAGTGGTTGATCCATGTGTGGTTTGTGGAAATAACACACATGCAATGACTCTATTGTTGGTTTTAGTATAAGAACACACATGCAATGACTCTAGTGGTTGATCCATATGTGGTTTGTGGAAAGAACACACATGCAATGACTCTAGTGGTTGATCCATGTGTGGTTTGTGGAAATAACACACATGCAATGACCTACATGTGTGGTTTGTGGAAAGAGCACACATGCAATGACCACTGGTGGATCCATGTGTGGTTTGTGGAAAAGAACACACATGCAATGACTCTAGTGTTGGTTTGTGGTTTTAGTATAAGAACAAACATGCAATGACTCTAGTGGTTGATCCATGTGTGGTTTCTGGAAACAACACACATGCAATGACTCGAGTGGCTGATCCATGTGTGGTTTGTGAAAACAACACATATCCAATGACAACTGGTGGATCCATGTTGGTTTTAGTGTAAGAACACACATGCAATGACTCTAGTACTGGTTTGTGGTTTTTGTGGAAAAGAACACACATGCAATGACTCTAGTGGTTGATCCATGTGTGGTTTGTGGAAAGAACACACATGCAATGACTCTGGTTGATCCATGTGTGGTTTGTGGAAAGAACACACATGCAATGACCACTGGTGGATCCATGTGTGGTTTGTGGAAAAGAACACACATGCAATGACTCTAGTACTGGTTTGTGGTTTTAGTATAAGCACACACATGCAATGACTCTAGTACTGGTTTCTGGTTTTAGTATAAGAACAAACATGCAATGACTCTAGTGGTTGATCCATGTGTGGTTTATGAAAATAACACACATGCAATGAATCTAGTGGGTCCACATGTGTGGTTTGTGGAAAAGAACACACATGCAATGACTCTGGTTGTTCCATATGTGGTTTGTGGAAAGAACACACATGCAACAAGACGACTGGTGGATCCATGTGTTGTTTGTGGAAAAGAACACACATGCAATGACTCTAGTGCTGGTTTGTGGTTTTAGTATAAGAACAAACATGCAATGACTCTAGTGGTTGATCCATGTGTGGTTTGTGGAAAGAACACACATGCAATGACTCTGGTTGATCCATATGTGGTTTGTGGAAAGAACACACATGCAATGACCACTGGTGGATCCATGTGTGGTTTGTGGAAAAGAAAACACATGCATTGAATCTAGTACTGGTTTGTGGTTTTAGTATAAGAACAAACATGCAATGACTCTAGTGGTTGATCCATGTGTGGTTTGTGGAAAGAACACACATGCAATGACTCTAGTGGTTGATCCATGTGTGGTTTGTGGAAAGAACACACATGCAATGACTCTAGTGGTTGATCCATGTGTGGTTTGTGGAAATAACACACATGCAATGACTCTAGTGGTTGATCCATGTTGGTTTTAGTATAAGAACACACATGCAATGACTCTAGTGGTTGATCCATGTGTGGTTTGTGGAAAGAACACACATGCAATGACTCTAGTGGTTGATCCATGTGTGGTTTGTGGAAAGAACACACATGCAATGACCACTGGTGGATCCATGTGTGGTTTGTGGAAAGAACACACATGCAATGACTCTAGTGGTTGATCCATGTGTGGTTTGTGGAAAGAACACACATGCAATGACTCTAGTGGTGGATCCATGTGTGGTTTGTGGAAAAGAACACACATGCAATGACTCTAGTGGTGGTTTGTGGTTTTAGTATAAGAACACACATGCAATGACTCTAGTGGTTGATCCATGTGTGGTTTGTGGAAAGAACACACATGCAATGACTCTAGTGGTGGTTTAGTATAAGAACACACATGCAATGACTCTAGTGGTTGATCCATGTGTGGTTTGTGGAAAGAACACACATGCAATGACTCTAGTGGTTGATCCATGTGTGGTTTGTGGAAAGAACACACATGCAATGACTCTGGTTGATCCATATGTGGTTTGTGGAAAGAACACACATGCAATAAGACGACTGGTGGATCCATGTGTGGTTTGTGGAAAAGAACACACATGCAATGACTCTAGTGTTGGTTTGTGGTTTTAGTATAAGAACAAACATGCAATGACTCTAGTGGTTGATCCATGTGTGGTTTGTGGAAAGAACACACATGCAATGACTCTAGTGGTTGATCCATGTGTGGTTTGTGGAAAGAACACACATGCAATGACCACTGGTGGATCCATGTGTGGTTTCGTGAAAGAACAAACAAGCAATGACTCTAGTACTGGTTTGTGGTTTTTTATAAGAACACACATGCAATGACTCTAGTGGTTGATCCATGTGTGGTTTGTGGAAAGAACACACATGCAATGACTCTAGTGGTTGATCCATGTGTGGTTTGTGGAAAGAACACACATGCAATGACCACTAGTGGATCCATGTGTGGTTTGTGGAAAGAACACACATGCAATGACTCTAGTACTGGTTTGTGGTTTTAGTATAAGAACACACATGCAATGACTCTAGTGGTTGATCCATGTGTGGTTTGTGGAAAGAACACACATGCAATGACTCTAGTGGTTGATCCATGTGTGGTTTGTGGAAAGAACACACATGCAATGACAACTGGTGGATCCATGTTGGTTTTAGTGTAAGAACACACATGCAATGACTCTAGTCTTGGTTTGTGGCTTTTGTGGAAAAGAACACACATGCAATGACTCTAGTGGTTGATCCATGTGTGGTTTGTGGAAAGAACACACATGCAATGACTCTAGTGGTTGATCCATGTGTGGTTTGTGGAAAGAACACACATGCAATGACCACTGGTGGATCCATGTGTGGTTTGTGGAAAGAACACACATGCAATGACTCTAGTACTGGTTTGTGGTTTTAGTATAAGAACACACATGCAATGACTCTAATGGTTGATCCATTTGTGGTTTTAGTATAAGAACACACATGCAATGACTCTAGTGGTTGATCCATGTGTGGTTTGTGGAAATAACACATATGCAATGACTCTAGTGGGTCCACATGTGTGGTTTGTGGAAAGAACACACATGCAATGACTCTGGTTGATCCATATGTGGTTTGTGGAAAGAACACACATGCAATGACACTCTTTGTTGATCCATGTGTGGTTTGTGGAAAGAACACACATGCAATGACTCTAGTGCTGGTTTGTGGTTTTAGTATAAGAACAAACATGCAATGACTCTAGTGGTTGATCCATGTGTGGTTTGTGGAAAGAACACACATGCAATGACTCTAGTTGATCCATATGTGGTTTGTGGAAAGAACACACATGCAATGACCACTGGTGGATCCATGTGTGGTTTGTGGAAAAGAACACACATGCAATGACTCTAGTGTTGGTTTGTGGTTTTAGTATAAGAACACACATGCAATGACTCTAGTGGTTGATCTATGTGTGGTTTGTGGAAATAACACATATGCAATGACTCTAGTGGTTGATCCATGTGTGGCTTGTGGGAATAACACACATGCAATGAGTCTTGGTGGATCCTGTGCTGGTTTGTGGAAAGAACACACATGCAATGACTCTAGTGGTGGTTTGTGGTTTTAGTATAAGAACACACATGCAATGACTCTAGTGGTTGATCCATGTGTGGTTTGTGGAAAGAACACACATGCAATGACTCTAGTGGTTGATCCATGTGTGGTTTGTGGAAAGAACACACATGCAATGACCACTGGTGGATCCATGTGTGGTTTGTGGAAAAGAACACACATGCAATGACTCTAGTGGTTGATCCATGTTTGTTTGTGGAAATAACACACATGCAATGACTCTAGTGGTTGATCCATGTGTGGTTTGTGGAGAGAACACACATGCAATGACTCTAGTGTTGGTTTTAGTATAAGAACAAACATGCAATGACTCTAGTGGTTGATCCATGTGTGGTTTGTGGAAAGAACACACATGCAATGACTCTAGTGGTTGATCCATGTGTGGTTTGTGGAAAGAACACACATGCAATGACTCTAGTGGTTGATCCATGTGTGGTTTGTGGAAAGAACACACATGCAATGACTCTAGTGGTGGTGTGTGGTTTTAGTATAAGAACACACATGCAATGACTCTAGTGGTTGATCCATGTGTGGTTTGTGGAAAGAACACACATGCAATGACTCTAGTGGTTGATCCATGTGTGGTTTGTGGAAAGAACACACATGCAATGACCAGTGGTGGATCCATGTGTGGTTTGTGGAAATAACACATATGCAATGACTCTAGTGGTTGATCCATGTGTGGTTTGTGGAAAGAACACACATGCAATGACTAGTGGTTGATCCATATGTTGTTTGTGGAAAGAACACACATGCAATGACTCTAGTGTTGGTTTGTGGTTTTAGTATAAGAACAAACATGCAATGACTCTAGTGGTTGATCCATGTGTGGTTTGTGGAAAGAACACACATGCAATGACTCTAGTGGTTGATCCATGTGTGGTTTGTGGAAAGAACACACATGCAATGACAACTGGTGGATCCATGTTGGTTTTAGTGTAAGAACACACATGCAATGACTCTAGTACTGGTTTGTGGTTTTGTGGAAAAGAACACACATGCAATGACTCTAGTGGTTGATCCATGTGTGGTTTGTGGAAAGAACACACATGCAATGACTCTGGTAGATCCATGTGTGGTTTGTGGAAAGAACACACATGCAATGACCACTAGTGGATCCATGTGTGGTTTGTGGAAAAGAACACACATGCAATGAGTCTAGTACTGGTTTGTGGTTTTAGTATAAGCACACACATGCAATGACTCTAGTACTGGTTTGTGGTTTAGTATAAGAACACACATGCAATGACTCTAGTGGTTGATCCATGTGTGGTTTATGGAAATAACACACATGCAATGACTCTAGTGGGTCCACATGTGTGGTTTGTGGAAAGAACACACATGCAATGACTGGTTGTTCCATATGTGGTTTGTGGAAAGAACACACATGCAATAAGACGACTGGTGGATCCATGTGTGGTTTGTGGAAAAGAACACACATGCAATGACTCTAGTGCTGGTTTGTGGTTTTAGTATAAGAACAAACATGCAATGACTCTAGTGGTTGATCCATGTGTGGTTTGTGGAAAGAACACACATGCAATGACTCTGGTTGATCCATATGTGGTTTGTGGAAAGAACACACATGCAATGACCACTGGTGGATCCATGTGTGGTTTGTGGAAAAGAACACACATGCAATGACTCTAGTACTGGTTTGTGGTTTTAGTATAAGAACAAACATGCAATGACTCTAGTGGTTGATCCATGTGTGGTTTGTGGAAAGAACACACATGCAATGACTCTAGTGGTGGATCCATGTTGGTTTTAGTGTAAGAACACACATGCAATGACTCTAGTACTGGTTTGTGGTTTTTGTGGAAAAGAACACACATGCAATGACTCTAGTGGTTGATCCATGTGTGGTTTGTGGAAAGAACACACATGCAATGACTCTGGTTGATCCATGTGTGGTTTGTGGAAAGAACACACATGCAATGACTCTAGTGGTGGATCCATGTGTGGTTTGTGGAAAGAACACACATGCAATGACTCTAGTGCTGGTTTGTGGTTTTAGTATAAGAACAAACATGCAATGACTCTAGTGGTTGATCCATGTGTGGTTTGTGGAAAGAACACACATGCAATGACTCTATTGTTGGTTTTAGTATAAGAACACACATGCAATGACTCTAGTGGTTGATCCATATGTGGTTTGTGGAAAGAACACACATGCAATGACTCTAGTGGTTGATCCATGTGTGGTTTGTGGAAATAACACACATGCAATGACCACTAGTGGGTCCACATGTGTGGTTTGTGGAAAGAACACACATGCAATGACCACTGGTGGATCCATGTGTGGTTTGTGGAAAAGAACACACATGCAATGACTCTAGTGTTGGTTTGTGGTTTTAGTATAAGAACAAACATGCAATGACTCTAGTGGTTGATCCATGTGTGGTTTGTGGAAAGA
Source organism: Avena insularis (assembly GCA_023614405.1). Taxonomy (NCBI): domain Eukaryota; kingdom Viridiplantae; phylum Streptophyta; class Magnoliopsida; order Poales; family Poaceae; genus Avena; species Avena insularis. The sequence continues at coordinate 3,763,303 of CM042692.1, read as the reverse complement.
ACACACATGCAATGACTCTAGTGGTTGATCCATGTGTGGTTTGTGGAAAGAACACACATGCAATGACAACTGGTGGATCCATGTTGGTTTTAGTGTAAGAACACACATGCAATGACTCTAGTACTGGTTTGTGGTTTTGTGGAAAAGAACACACATGCAATGACTCTAGTGGTTGATCCATGTGTGGTTTGTGGAAAGAACACACATGCAATGACTCTGGTTGATCCATGTGTGGTTTGTGGAAAGAACACACATGCAATGACCACTGGTGGATCCATGTGTGGTTTGTGGAAAAGAACACACATGCAATGACTCTAGTACTGGTTTGTGGTTTTAGTATAAGCACACACATGCAATGACTCTAGTACTGGTTTGTGGTTTTAGTATAAGAACACACATGCAATGACTCTAGTGGTTGATCCATGTGTGGTTTATGGAAATAACACACATGCAATGACTCTAGTGGGTCCACATGTGTGGTTTGTGGAAAGAACACACATGCAATGACTCTGGTTGTTCCATATGTGGTTTGTGGAAAGAACACACATGCAATGACCACTGGTGGATCCATGTGTGGTTTGTGGAAAAGAACACACATGCAATGACTCTAGTGCTGGTTTGTGGTTTTAGTATAAGAACAAACATGCAATGACTCTAGTGGTTGATCCATGTGTGGTTTGTGGAAAGAACACACATGCAATGACTCTGGTTGATCCATATGTGGTTTGTGGAAAGAACACACATGCAATGACCACTGGTGGATCCATGTGTGGTTTGTGGAAAAGAACACACATGCAATGACTCTAGTACTGGTTTGTGGTTTTAGTATAAGAACAAACATGCAATGACTCTAGTGGTTGATCCATGTGTGGTTTGTGGAAAGAACACACATGCAATGACTCTAGTGGTTGATCCATGTGTGGTTTGTGGAAAGAACCCACATGCAATGACAACTGGTGGATCCATGTTGGTTTTAGTGTAAGAACACACATGCAATGACTCTAGTACTGGTTTGTGGTTTGTGGAAAGAACACACATGCAATGACTCTAGTGGTTGATCCATGTGTGGTTTGTGGAAAGAACACACATGCAATGACTCTGGTTGATCCATGTGTGGTTTGTGGAAAGAACACACATGCAATGACCACTGGTGGATCCATGTGTGGTTTGTGGAAAGAACACACATGCAATGACTCTAGTACTGGTTTGTGGTTTTAGTATAAGAACACACATGCAATGACTCTAGTACTAGTTTGTGGTTTTAGTATAAGAACACACATGCAATGACTCTAGTGGTTGATCCATGTGTGGTTTATGGAAATAACACACATGCAATGACTCTAGTGGGTCCACATGTGTGGTTTGTGGAAAGAACACACATGCAATGACTCTGGTTGTTCCATATGTGGTTTGTGGAAAGAACACACATGCAATGACTGTAGTGGTGGATCCATGTGTGGTTTGTGGAAAAGAGAACACATGCAATGACTCTAGTGCTGGTTTGTGGTTTTAGTATAAGAACAAACATGCAATGACTCTAGTGGTTGATCCATGTGTGGTTTGTGGAAAGAACACACATGCAATGACTCTGGTTGATCCATATGTGGTTTGTGGAAAGAACACACATGCAATGACCACTGGTGGATCCATGTGTGGTTTGTGGAAAAGAACACACATGCAATGACTCTAGTGTTGGTTTGTGGTTTTAGTATAAGAACACACATGCAATGACTCTAGTGGTTGATCCATGTGTGGTTTGTGGAAAGAACACACATGCAATGACTCTAGTGGTTGATCCATGTGTGGTTTGTGGAAAGAACACACATGCAATGACTCTAGTGGATCCATGTGTGGTTTGTGGAAAGAACACACATGCAATGACTCTAGTGGTTGATCCATGTGTGGTTTGTGGAAAGAACACACATGCAATGACTCTAGTTGATCCATGTGTGGTTTGTGGAAAGAACACACATGCAATGACCACTGGTGGATCCATGTGTGGTTTGTGGAAAAGAACACACATGCAATGACTCTAGTACTGGTTTGTGGTTTTAGTATAAGAACAAACATGCAATGACTCTAGTGGTTGATCCATGTGTGGTTTGTGGAAAGAACACACATGCAATGACTCTAGTGGTTGATCCATGTGTGGTTTGTGGAAAGAACACACATGCAATGACCACTGGTGGATCCATGTGTGGTTTGTGGAAAAGAACACACATGCAATGACTCTAGTGGTTGATCCATGTTTGTTTGTGGAAAGAACACACATGCAATGACTCTAGTGGTTGATCCATGTGTGGTTTGTGAAAAGAACACACATGCAATGACTCTAGTGTTGGTTTTAGTATAAGAACACACATGCAATGACTCTAGTGGTTGATCCATGTGTGGTTTGTGGAAATAACACACATGCAATGACTCTAGTGGTTGATCCATGTGTGGTTTGTGGAAAGAACACACATGCAATGACTCTAGTGGTTGATCCATGTGTGGTTTGTGGAAAGAACACACATGCAATGGCCACTGGTGGATCCATGTTGGTTTTAGTATAAGAACACACATGCAATGACTCTAGTGGTTGATCCATGTGTGGTTTGTGGAAAGAACACACATGCAATGACTCTAGTGGTTGATCCATGTGTGGTTTGTGGAAAGAACACACATGCAATGACCACTGGTGGATCCATGTGGTTTGTGGAAAGAACACACATGCAATGACTCTAGTGGTTTCCATATGTGGTTTGTGGAAAGAACACACATGCAATGACTCTAGTGGTGGATCCATGTGTGGTTTGTGGAAAAGAACACACATGCAATGACTCTAGTGCTGGTTTGTGGTTTTAGTATAAGAACACACATGCAATGACTCTAGTGGTTGATCCATGTGTGGTTTGTGAAAAGAACACACATGCAATGACTCTAGTGTTGGTTTTAGTATAAGAACACACATGCAATGACTCTAGTGGTTGATCCATGTGTGGTTTGTGGAAATAACACACATGCAATGACTCTAGTGGTTGATCCATGTGTGGTTTGTGGAAAGAACACACATGCAATGACTCTATTTGATCCATATGTGGTTTGTGGAAAGAACACACATGCAATGACCACTGGTGGATCCATGTGTGGTTTGTGGAAAAGAACACACATGCAATGACTCTAGTGTTGGTTTGTGGTTTTAGTATAAGAACAAACATGCAATGACTCTAGTGGTTGATCCATGTGTGGTTTGTGGAAAGAACACACATGCAATGACTCTAGTGGTTGATCCATGTGTGGTTTGTGAAAAGAACACACATGCAATGACAACTGGTGGATCCATGTTGGTTTTAGTGTAAGAACACACATGCAATGACTCTAGTACTGGTTTGTGGTTTTTGTGGAAAAGAACACACATGCAATGACTCTAGTGGTTGATCCATGTGTGGTTTGTGGAAAGAACACACATGCAATGACTCTGGTTGATCCATGTGTGGTTTGTGGAAAGAACACACATGCAATGACCACTAGTGGATCCATGTGTGGTTTGTGGAAAAGAACACACATGCAATGACTCTAATACTGGTTAGTGGTTTTAGTATAAGCACACACATGCAATGACTCTAGTACTGGTTTGTGGTTTAGTATAAGAACACACATGCAATGACTCTAGTGGTTGATCCATGTGTGGTTTATGGAAATAACACACATGCAATGACTCTAGTGGGTCCACATGTGTGGTTTGTGGAAAGAACACACATGCAATGACTGGTTGTTCCATATGTGGTTTGTGGAAAGAACACACATGCAATAAGACGACTGGTGGATCCATGTGTGGTTTGTGGAAAAGAACACACATGCAATGACTCTAGTGCTGGTTTGTGGTTTTAGTATAAGAACAAACATGCAATGACTCTAGTGGTTGATCCATGTGTGGTTTGTGGAAAGAACACACATGCAATGACTCTGGTTGATCCATATGTGGTTTGTGGAAAGAACACACATGCAATGACCACTGGTGGATCCATGTGTGGTTTGTGGAAAAGAACACACATGCAATGACTCTAGTACTGGTTTGTGGTTTTAGTATAAGAACAAACATGCAATGACTCTAGTGGTTGATCCATGTGTGGTTTGTGGAAAGAACACACATGCAATGACAACTGGTGGATCCATGTTGGTTTTAGTGTAAGAACACACATGCAATGACTCTAGTACTGGTTTGTGGTTTTTGTGGAAAAGAACACACATGCAATGACTCTAGTGGTTGATCCATGTGTGGTTTGTGGAAAGAACACACATGCAATGACTCTAGTGGTTGATCCATGTGTGGTTTGTGGAAAGAACACACATGCAATGACTCTAGTGGTTGATCCATGTGTGGTTTGTGGAAAGAACACACATGCAATGACTCTAGTACTGGTTTGTGGTTTTAGTATAAGAACACACATGCAATGACTCTAGTGGTTGATCCATGTGTGGTTTGTGGAAAGAACACACATGCAATGACTCTATTGTTGGTTTTAGTATAAGAACACACATGCAATGACTCTAGTGGTTGATCCATGTGTGGTTTGTGGAAAGAACACACATGCAATGACTCTAGTGGTTGATCCATGTGTGGTTTGTGGAAAGAACACACATGCAATGACTCTAGTGGGTCCACATGTGTGGTTTGTGGAAAGAACACACATGCAATGACTCTGGTTGATCCATGTGTGGTTTGTGGAAAAGAACACACATGCAATGACTCTAGTGTTGGTTTGTGGTTTTAGTATAAGAACAAACATGCAATGACTCTAGTGGTTGATCCATGTGTGGTTTGTGGAAAGAACACACATGCAATGACTCTAGTGGTTGATCCATGTGTGGTTTGTGGAAAGAACACACATGCAATGACAACTGGTGGATCCATGTTGGTTTTAGTGTAAGAACACACATGCAATGACTCTAGTACTGGTTTGTGGTTTTGTGGAAAAGAACACACATGCAATGACTCTAGTGGTTGATCCATGTGTGGTTTGTGGAAAGAACACACATGCAATGACTCTAGTGGTTGATCCATGTGTGGTTTGTGGAAAGAACACACATGCAATGACCACTGGTGGATCCATGTGTGGTTTGTGGAAAAGAACACACATGCAATGACTCTAGTACTGGTTTGTGGTTTTAGTATAAGCACACACATGCAATGACTCTAGTACTGGTTTGTGGTTTTAGTATAAGAACACACATGCAATGACTCTAGTGGTTGATCCATGTGTGGTTTATGGAAATAACACACATGCAATGACTCTAGTGGGTCCACATGTGTGGTTTGTGGAAAGAACACACATGCAATGACTCTGGTTGTTCCATATGTGGTTTGTGGAAAGAACACACATGCAATAAGACGACTGGTGGATCCATGTGTGGTTTGTGGAAAAGAACACACATGCAATGACTCTAGTGTTGGTTTGTGGTTTTAGTATAAGAACAAACATGCAATGACTCTAGTGGTTGATCCATGTGTGGTTTGTGGAAAGAACACACATGCAGTGACTCTGGTTGATCCATATGTGGTTTGTGGAAAGTACACACATGAAATGACCACTGGTGGATCCATGTGTGGTTTGTGGAAAAGAACACACATGGAATGACTCTAGTACTGGTTTGTGGTTTTAGTATAAGAACACACATGCAATGACTCTAGTGGTTGATCCATGTGTGGTTTGTGGAAAGAACACACATGCAATGACTCTGGTTGATCCATGTGTGGTTTGTGGAAAGAACACACATGCAATGACCACTGGTGGATCCATGTGTGGTTTACGTGTAAGTACACAAATGCAATGAATCAAGTACTGGTTTGTGGTTTGTGGAAAGAACACACATGCAATGACTCTAGTGGTTGATCCATGTGTGGTTTGTGGAAAGAACACACATGCAATGACTCTGGTTGATCCATGTGTGGTTTGTGGAAAGAACACACATGCAATGACCACTGGTGGATCCATGTGTGGTTTGTGGAAAAGAACACACATGCAATGACTCTAGTACTGTTTTGTGGTTTTAGTATAAGCACACACATGCAATGACTCTCGTACTAGTTTGTGGTTTTAGTATAAGAACACACATACAATGACTCTAGTGGTTGATTCGTGTGTGGTTTATGGAAATAACACACATGCAATGACTCTAGTGGGTCCACATGTGTGGTTTTTGGAAAGAACACACATGCAATGACTCTGGTTGTTCCATATGTGGTTTGTGGAAAGAACACACATGCAATAAGACGACTGGTGGATCCATGTGTCGTTTGTGGAAAAGAACACACATGCACTGACTCTAGTGCTGGTTTGTGGTTTTAGTATAAGAACAAACATGCAATGACTCTAGTGGTTGATCCATGTGTGGTTTGTGGAAAGAACAAACATGCAATGACTCTAGTGGTTGATCCATGTGTGGTTGTGGAAAGAACACACATGCAATGACCACTGGTGGATCCATGTGTGGTTTGTGGAAAAGAACACACATGCAATGACTCTAGTGCTGGTTTGTGGTTTTAGTATAAGAACAAACATGCAATGACTCTAGTGGTTGATCCATGTGTGGTTTGTGGAAAGAACACACATGCAATGACTCTAGTGGCATGTTGGTTTTATTATAAGAACACACATGCAATGACTCTAGTGGTTGATCCATGTGTGGTTTGTGGAAAGAACACACATGCAATGACTCTAGTGGTGGTTCCATGTGTGGTTTTAGTGAAAGAACACCCATGCAATGACTCGAGTATTGGTTTGTGGTTTTTGGATAAGAACACACATGCAATGACTCTAGTGGTTGATCCATGTGTGGTTTGTGGAAAGAACACACATGCAATGACTCTAGTGGTTGATCCATATGTGGTTTGTGGAAAGAACACACATGCAATGACTCTAGTGGTGGATCCATGTGTGGTTTGTGGAAAAGAACACACATGCAATGACTCTAGTGCTGGTTTGTGGTTTTAGTATAAGAACACACATGCAATGACTCTAGTGGTTGATCCATGTGTGGTTTGTGAAAAGAACACACATGCAATGACTCTAGTGTTGGTTTTAGTATAAGAACACACATGCAATGACTCTAGTGGTTGATCCATGTGTGGTTTGTGGAAAGAACACACATGCAATGACTCTAGTGGTTGATCCATGTGTGGTTTGTGGAAATAACACACATGCAATGACCACTAGTGGGTCCACATGTGTGGTTTGTGGAAAGAACACACATGCAATGACCACTGGTGGATCCATGTGTGGTTTGTGGAAAAGAACACACATGCAATGACTCTAGTGTTGGTTTGTGGTTTTAGTATAAGAACAAACATGCAATGACTCTAGTGGTTGATCCATGTGTGGTTTGTGGAAAGAACACACATGCAATGACTCTAGTGGTTGATCCATGTGTGGTTTGTGAAAAGAACACACATGCAATGACAACTGGTGGATCCATGTTGGTTTTAGTGTAAGAACACACATGCAATGACTCTAGTACTGGTTTGTGGTTTTTGTGGAAAAGAACACACATGCAATGACTCTAGTGGTTGATCCATGTGTGGTTTGTGGAAAGAACACACATGCAATGACTCTGGTTGATCCATGTGTGGTTTGTGGAAAGAACACACATGCAATGGCCACTAGTGGATCCATGTGTGGTTTGTGGAAAAGAACACACATGCAATGACTCTAGTACTGGTTTGTGGTTTTAGTATAAGCACACACATGCAATGACTCTAGTACTAGTTTGTGGTTTTAGTATAAGAACACACATGCAATGACTCTAGTGGTTGATCCATGTGTGGTTTATGGAAATAACACACATGCAATGACTCTAGTGGGTCCACATGTGTGGTTTGTGGAAAAGAACACACATGCAATGACTCTGGTTGTTCCATATGTGGTTTGTGGAAAGAACACACATGCAATAAGACGACTGGTGGATCCATGTGTGGTTTGTGGAAAAGAACACACATGCAATGACTCTAGTGCTGGTTTGTGGTTTTAGTATAAGAACAAACATGCAATGACTCTAGTGGTTGATCCATGTGTGGTCTGTGGAAAGAACACACATGCAATGACTCTGGTTGATCCTTATGTGGTTTGTGGAAAGAACACACATGCAATGACCACTGGTGAATCCATGTGTGGTTTGTGGAAAAGAACACACATGAAATGACTCTAGTACTGGTTTGTGGTTTTAGTATAAGAACAAACATGCAATGACTCTAGTGGTTGATCCATGTGTGGTTTGTGGAAAGAACACACATGCAATGACTCTAGTGGTTGATCCATGTGTGGTTTGTGGAAAGAACCCACATGCAATGACAACTGGTGGATCCATGTTGGTTTTAGTGTAAGAACACACATGCAATGAGTCTAGTACTGGTTTGTGGTTTTTGTGGAAAAGAACACACATGCAATGACTCTAGTGGTTGATCCATGTGTGGTTTGTGGAAAGAACACACATGCAATGACTCTGGTTGATCCATGTGTGGTTTGTGGAAAGAACACACATGCAATGACCACTGGTGGATCCATGTGTGGTTTGTGGAAAAGAACACACATGCAATGACTCTAGTACTGGTTTGTGGTTTTAGTATAAGCACACACATGCAATGACTCTAGTACTGGTTTGTGGTTTTAGTATAAGAACACACATGCAATGACTCTAGTGGTTGATCCATGTGTGGTTTATGGAAATAACACACATGCAATGACTCTAGTGGGTCCACATGTGTGGTTTGTGGAAAGAACACACATGCAATGACTCTGGTTGTTCCATATGTGGTTTGTGGAAAGAACACACATGCAATAAGACGACTGGTGGATCCATGTGTGGTTTGTGGAAAAGAACACACATGCAATGACTCTAGTGCTGGTTTGTGGTTTTAGTATAAGAACAAACATGCAATGACTCTAGTGGTTGATCCATGTGTGGTTTGTGGAAAGAACACACATGCAATGACTCTGGTTGATCCATATGTGGTTTGTGGAAAGAACACACATGCAATGACCATTGGTGGATCCATGTGTGGTTTGTGGAAAAGAACACACATGCAATGACTCTAGTGCTGGTTTGTGGTTTTAGTATAAGAACACACATGCAATGACTCTAGTGGTTGATCCATGTGTGGTTTGTGGAAAGAACACACATGCAATGACTCTAGTGGTTGATCCATGTGTGGTTTGTGGAAAGAACACACATGCAATGACTCTAGTGGTTGATCCATGTGTGGTTTGTGGAAAGAACACACATGCAATGACTCTAGTGGTTGATCCATGTGTTTTTTGTGGAAAGAACACACATGCAATGACTCTAGTGGTTGATCCATGTGTGGTTTGTGGAAAGAACACACATGCAATGACTCTAGTGGTTGATCCATGTGTGGTTTGTGAAAAGAACACACATGCAATGACTCTAGTGTTGGTTTTAGTATAAGAACACATGCAATGACTCTAGTGGTTGATCCATGTGTGGTTTGTGGAAATAACACACATGCAATGACTCTAGTGGTTGATCCATGTGTGGTTTGTGGAAAGAACACACATGCAATGACTCTAGTGGTTGATCCATGTGTGGTTTGTGGAAAGAACACACATGCAATGACCACTAGTTGATCCATGTTGGTTTTAGTATAAGAACACACATGCAATGACTCTAGTGGTTGATCCATATGTGGTTTGTGGAAAGAACACACATGCAATGACTCTAGTGGTTGATCCATGTGTGGTTTGTGGAAATAACACACATGCAATGACTCTAGTGGGTCCACATGTGTGGTTTGTGGAAAGAACACACATGCAATGACTCTGGTTGATCCATATGTGGTTTGTGGAAAGAACACACATGCAATGACTCTAGTGGTGGATCCATGTGTGGTTTGTGGAAAAGAACACACATGCAATGACTCTAGTGCTGGTTTGTGGTTTTAGTATAAGAACAAACATGCAATGACTCTAGTGGTTGATCCATGTGTGGTTTGTGGAAAGAACACACATGCAATGACTCTGGTTGATCCATATGTGGTTTGTGGAAAGAACACACATGCAATGACCACTGGTGGATCCATGTGTGGTTTGTGGAAAGAACACACATGCAATGACTCTAGTACTGGTTTGTGGTTTTAGTATAAGAACAAACATGCAATGACTCTAGTGGTTGATCCATGTGTGGTTTGTGGAAAGAACACACATGCAATGACTCTAGTGGTTGATCCATGTGTGGTTTGTGGAAAGAACCCACATGCAATGACAACTGGTGGATCCATGTTGGTTTTAGTGTAAGAACACACATGCAATGATTCTAGGACTGTTTTGTGGTTTTTGTGGAAAGAACACACATGCAATGACTCTGGTTGATCCATGTGTGGTTTGTGGAAAGAACACACATGCAATGACTCTGGTTGATCCATGTGTGGTTTGTGGAAAGAACACACATGCAATGACCACTGGTGGATCCATGTGTGGTTTGTGGAAAAGAACACACATGCAATGACTCTAGTACTGGTTTGTGGTTTTAGTATAAGCACACACATGCAATGACTCTAGTACTGGTTTGTGGTTTTAGTATAAGAACACACATGCAATGACTCTAGTGGTTGATCCATGTGTGGTTTGTGGAAAGAACACACATGCAATGACTCTAGTGGGTCCACATGTGTGGTTTGTGGAAAGAACAAACATGCAATGACTCTCATTGTTCCATATGTGGTTTGTGGAAAGAACACACATGCAATAAGACGACTGGTGGATCCATGTGTGGTTTGTGGAAAAGAACACACATGCAATGACTCTAGTGCTGGTTTGTGGTTTTAGTATAAGAACAAACATGCAATGACTCTAGTGGTTGATCCATGTGTGGTTTGTGGAAAGAACACACATGCAATGACTCTGGTTGATCCATATGTGGTTTGTGGAAAGAACACACATGCAATGACCACTGGTGGATCCATGTGTGGTTTGTGGAAAAGAACACACATGCAATGACTCTAGTGCTGGTTTGTGGTTTTAGTATAAGAACAAACATGCAATGACTCTAGTGGTTGATCCATGTGTGGTTTGTGGAAAGAACACACATGCAATGACTCTAGTGGTTGATCCATGTGTGGTTTGTGGAAAGAACACACATGCAATGACTCTAGTGGATCCATGTGTGGTTTGTGGAAAGAACACACATGCAATGACTCTAGTGGTTGATCCATGTGTTGTTTGTGGAAATAACACACATGCAATGACTCTAGTGGTTGATCCATGTGTGGTTTGTGGAAAGAACACACATGCAATGACTCTAGTGGTTGATCCATGTGTGGTTTGTGGAAAGAACACACATGCAATGACTCTAGTGTTGGTTTTAGTATAAGAACACACATGCAATGACTCTAGTGGTTGATCCATGTGTGGTTTGTGGAAAGAACACACATGCAATGACTCTAGTGGTTGATCCATGTGTGGTTTGTGGAAAGAACACACATGCAATGACTCTAGTGGTTGATCCATGTGTGGTTTGTGGAAAGAACACACATGCAATGACCACTGGTGGATCCATGTTGGTTTTAGTATAAGAACACACATGCAATGACTCTAGTGGTTGATCCATATGTGGTTTGTGGAAAGAACACACATGCAATGACTCTAGTGGTTGATCCATGTGTGGTTTGTGGAAATAACACACATGCAATGACTCTAGTGGGTCCACATGTGTGGTTTGTGGAAAGAACACACATGCAATGACTCTGGTTGATCCATATGTGGTTTGTGGAAAGAACACACATGCAATGACTCTAGTGGTGGATCCATGTGTGGTTTGTGGAAAAGAACACACATGCAATGACTCTAGTGCTGGTTTGTGGTTTTAGTATAAGAACAAACATGCAATGATTCTAGTGGTTGATCCATGTGTGGGTTGTGGAAAGAACACACATGCAATGACTCTGGTTGATCCATATGTGGTTTGTGGAAAGAACACACATGCAATGACCACTGGTGGATCCATGTGTGGTTTGTGGAAAAGAACACACATGCAGTGACTCTAGTACTGGTTTGTGGTTTTAGTATAAGAACAAACATGCAATGACTCTAGTGGTTGATCCATGTGTCGTTTGTGGAAAGAACACACATGCAATGACTCTAGTGGTTGATCCATGTGTGGTTTGTGGAAAGAACCCACATGCAATGACAACTGGTGGATCCATGTTGGTTTTAGTGTAAGAACACACATGCAATGACTCTAGTACTAGTTTGTGGTTTTTGTGGAAAAGAACACACATGCAATGACTCTAGTGGTTAATCCATGTGTGGTTTGTGGAAAGCTCACACATGCAATGACTCTGGTTGATCCATGTGTGGTTTCTGGAAAGAACACACATGCAATGACCACTGGTGGATCCATGTGTGGTCTGTGGAAAAGAACACACATGCAATGACTCTAGTAGTGGTTTGTGGTTTTAGTATAAGCACACACATGCAATGACTCTAGTACTGCTTTGTGGTTTTAGTATAAGAACACACATGCAATGACTCTAGTGGTTGATCCATGTGTGGTTTGTGGAAAGAACACACATGCAATGACTCTAGTGGGTCCACATGTGTGGTTTGTGGAAAGAACAAACATGCAATGACTCTCATTGTTCCATATGTGGTTTGTGGAAAGAACACACATGCAATAAGACGACTGGTGGATCCATGTGTGGTTTGTGGAAAAGAACACACATGCAATGACTCTAGTGCTGGTTTGTGGTTTTAGTATAAGAACAAACATGCAATGACTCTAGTGGTTGATCCATGTGTGGTTTGTGGAAAGAACACACATGCAATGACTCTGGTTGATCCATATGTGGTTTGTGGAAAGAACACACATGCAATGACCATTGGTGGATCCATGTGTGGTTTGTGGAAAAGAACACACATGCAATGACTCTAGTGCTGGTTTGTGGTTTTAGTATAAGAACAAACATGCAATGACTCTAGTGGTTGATCCATGTGTGGTTTGTGGAAAGAACACACATGCAATGACTCTAGTGGTTGATCCATGTGTGGTTTGTGGAAAGAACACACATGCAATGACTCTAGTGGTTGATCCATGTGTGGTTTGTGGAAAGAACACACATGCAATGACTCTAGTGGTTGATCCATGTGTGGTTTGTGCAAAGAACACACATGCAATGACTCTAGTGGTTGATCCATGTGTGGTTTGTGGAAAGAACACACATGCAATGACTCTAGTGGTTGATCCATGTGTGGTTTGTGAAAAGAACACATGCAATGACTCTAGTGTTGGTTTTAGTATAAGAACACACATGCAATGACTCTAGTGGTTGATCCATGTGTGGTTTGTGGAAATAACACACATGCAATGACTCTAGTGGTTGATCCATGTGTGGTTTGTGGAAATAACACACATGCAATGACTCTAGTGGTTGATCCATGTGTGGTTTGTGGAAAGAACACACATGCAATGACCACTGGTGGATCCATGTTGGTTTTAGTATAAGAACACACATGCAATGACTCTAGTGGTTGATCCATGTGTGGTTTGTGGAAAGAACACACATGCAATGACTCTAGTGGTTGATCCATGTGTGGTTTGTGGAAATAACACACATGCAATGACCACTGGTGGGTCCACATGTGTGGTTTGTGGAAAGAACACACATGCAATGACTCTGGTTGATCCATATGTGGTTTGTGGAAAGAACACACATGCAATGACTCTAGTGGTGGATCCATGTGTGGTTTGTGGAAAAGAACACACATGCAATGACTCTAGTGCTGGTTTGTGGTTTTAGTATAAGAACAAACATGCAATGACTCTAGTGGTTGATCCATGTGTGGTTTGTGAAAAGAACACACATGCAATGACTCTAGTGTTGGTTTTACTATAAGAACACACATGCAATGACTCTAGTGGTTGATCCATGTGTGGTTTGTGGAAAGAACACACATGCAATGACTCTAGTGGTTGATCCATGTGTGGTTTGTGGAAAGAACACACATGCAATGACCACTAGTGGGTCCACATGTGTGGTTTGTGGAAAGAACACACATGCAATGACCACTGGTGGATCCACGTGTGGTTTGTGGAAAAGAACACACATGCAATGACTCTAGTGTTGGTTTGTGGTTTTAGTATAAGAACAAACATGCAATGACTCTAGTGGTTGATCCATGTGTGGTTTGTGGAAAGAACACACATGCAATGACTCTAGTGGTTGATCCATGTGTGGTTTGTGGAAAGAACACACATGCAATGACCACTGGTGGATCCATGTGTGGTTTGTGGAAAAGAACAGACATGCAATGACTCTAGTGGTTGATCCATGTTTGTTTGTTTGTTGAAATAACACACATGCAATGACTCTAGTGGTTGATCCATGTGTTGTTTGTGAAAAGAACACACATGCAATGACTCTAGTGTTGTCTTTAGTATAAGAACACACATGCAATGACTCTAGTGGTTGATCCATGTGTGGTTTGTGGAAATAACACACATGCAATGACTCTAGTGGTTGATCCATGTGTGGTTTGTGGAAATAACACACATGCAATGACTCTAGTGGTTGATCCATGTGTGGTTTGTGGAAAGAACACACATGCAATGACTCTAGTGTTGGTTTTAGTATATGAACACACATGCAATGACTCTAGTGGTTGATCCATATGTGGTTTGTGGAAATAACACACATGCAATGACTCTAGTGGTTGATCCATGTGTGGTTTGTGGAAATAACACACATGCAATGACCACTGGTGGGTCCACATGTGTGGTTTGTGGAAAGAACACACATGCAATGACTCTGGTTGATCCATATGTGGTTTGTGGAAAGAACACACATGCAATGACTCTAGTGGTGGATCCATGTGTGGTTTGTGGAAAAGAACACACATGCAATGACTCTAGTGCTGGTTTGTGGTTTTAGTATAAGAACAAACATGCAATGACTCTAGTGGTTGATCCATGTGTGGTTTGTGGAAAGAACACACATGCAATGACTCTAGTGTTGGTTTTAGTATAAGAACACACATGCAATGACTCTAGTGGTTGATCCATGTGTGGTTTGTGGAAAGAACACACATGCAATGACTCTAGTGGTTGATCCATGTGTGGTTTGTGGAAATAACACACATGCAATGACCACTAGTGGGTCCACATGTGTGGTTTGTGGAAAGAACACACATGCAATGACCACTGGTGGATCCATGTGTGGTTTGTGGAAAGAACACACATGCAATGACTCTAGTGTTGGTTTGTGGTTTTAGTATAAGAACAAACATGCAATGACTCTAGTGGTTGATCCATGTGTGGTTTGTGGAAAGAACACACATGCAATGACTCTAGTGGTTGATCCATGTGTGGTTTGTGAAAAGACCACACATGCAGTGACAACTAGTGGATCCATGTCGGTTTTAGTGTGAGAATACACATGCAATGACTCTAGTACTGGTTTGTCGTTTTTGTGGAAAAGAACACACATGCAATGACTCTAGTGGTTGATCCATGTGTGGTTTGTGGAAAGAACACACATGCAATGACTCTGGTTGATCCATGTGTGGTTTGTGGAAAGAACACACATGCAATGACCACTAGTGGATCCATGTGTGGTTTGTGGAAAAGAACACACATGCAATGACTCTAGTACTGGTTTGTGGTTTTAGTATAAGAACACACATGCAATGACTCTAGTACTGGTTTGTGGTTTAGTATAAGAACACACATGCAATGACTCTAGTGGTTGATCCATGTGTGGTTTATGGAAATAACACACATGCAATGACTCTAGTGGGTCCACATGTGTGGTTTGTGGAAAGAACACACATGCAATGACTGGTTGTTCCATATGTGGTTTGTGGAAAGAACACACATGCAATAAGACGACTGGTGGATCCATGTGTGGTTTGTGGAAAAGAACACACATGCAATGACTCTAGTGCTGGTTTGTGGTTTTAGTATAAGAACAAACATGCAATGACTCTAGTGGTTGATCCATGTGTGGTTTGTGGAAAGAACACACATGCAATGACTCTGGTTGATCCATATGTGGTTTGTGGAAAGAACACACATGCAATGACCACTGGTGGATCCATGTGTGGTTTGTGGAAAAGAACACACATGCAATGACTCTAGTACTGGTTTGTGGTTTTAGTATAAGAACAAACATGCAATGACTCTAGTGGTTGATCCATGTGTGGTTTGTGGAAAGAACACACATGCAATGACTCTAGTGGTTGATCCATGTGTGGTTTGTGGAAAGAACACACATGCAATGACAACTGGTGGATCCATGTTGGTTTTAGTGTAAGAACACACATGCAATGACTCTAGTGGTTGATCCATGTGTGGTTTGTGGAAAGAACACACATGCAATGACTCTGGTTGATCCATGTGTGGTTTGTGGAAAGAACACACATGCAATGACCACTGGTGGATCCATGTGTGGTTTGTGGAAAAGAACACACATGCAATGACTCTAGTAGTGGTTTGTGGTTTTAGTATAAGAACACACATGCAATGACTCTAGTACTGGTTTGTGGTTTTAGTATAAGAACACACATGCAATGACTCTAGTGGTTGATCCATGTGTGGTTTGTGGAAAGAACACACATGCAATGACTCTAGTGGGTCCACATGTGTGGTTTGTGGAAAGAACAAACATGCAATGACTCTCATTATTCCATATGTGGTTTGTGGAAAGAACACACATGCAATAAGACGACTGGTGGATCCATGTGTGGTTTGTGGAAAAGAACACACATGCAATGACTCTAGTGCTGGTTTGTGGTTTTAGTATAAGAACAAACATGCAATGACTCTAGTGGTTGATCCATGTGTGGTTTGTGGAAAGAACACACATGCAATGACTCTAGTGGTTGATCCATATGTGGTTTGTGGAAAGAACACACATGCAATGACCATTGGTGGATCCATGTGTAGTTTGTGGAAAAGAACACACATGCAATGACTCTAGTGCTGGTTTGTGGTTTTAGTATAAGAACAAACATGCAATGACTCTAGTGGTTGATCCATGTGTGGTTTGTGGAAAGAACACACATGCAATGACTCTAGTGGTTGATCCATGTGTGGTTTGTGGAAAGAACACACATGCAATGACTCTATTTGTTGATCCATGTGTGGTTTGTGGAAAAGAACACACATGCAATGACTCTAGTGGTTGATCCATGTTTGTTTGTGGAAATAACACACATGCAATGACTCTAGTGGTTGATCCATGTGTGGTTTGTGGAAAGAACACACATGCAATGACTCTAGTGGTTGATCCATGTGTGGTTTGTGAAAAGAACACACATGCAATGACTCTAGTGTTGGTTTTAGTATAAGAACACACATGCAATGACTCTAGTGGTTGATCCATGTGTGGTTTGTGGAAATAACACACATGCAATGACTCTAGTGGTTGATCCATGTGTGGTTTGTGGAAATAACACACATGCAATGACTCTAGTGGTTGATCCATGTGTGGTTTGTGGAAAGAACACACATGCAATGACTCTAGTGGATCCATGTTGGTTTTAGTATAAGAACACACATGCAATGACTCTAGTGGTTGATCCATATGTGGTTTGTGGAAAGAACACACATGCAATGACTCTAGTGGTTGATCCATGTGTGGTTTGTGGAAATAACACACATGCAATGACCTCTGGTGGGTCCACATGTGTGGTTTGTGGAAAGAACACACATGCAATGACTCTGGTTGATCCATATGTGGTTTGTGGAAAGAACACACATGCAATGACTCTAGTGGTGGATCCATGTGTGGTTTGTGGAAAAGAACACACATGCAATGACTCTAGTGCTGGTTTGTGGTTTTAGTATAAGAACACACATGCAATGACTCTAGTGGTTGATCCATGTGTGGTTTGTGGAAAGAACACACATGCAATGACTCTAGTGTTGGTTTTAGTATAAGAACACACATGCAATGACTCTAGTGGTTGATCCATGTGTGGTTTGTGGAAAGAACACACATGCAATGACTCTAGTGGTTGATCCATGTGTGGTTTGTGGAAATAACACACATGCAATGACTCTAGTGGTTGATCCATGTGTGGTTTGTGGAAAGAACACACATGCAATGACTCTAGTGGATCCATGTTGGTTTTAGTATAAGAACACACATGCAATGACTCTAGTGGTTGATCCATGTGTGGTTTGTGGAAAGAACACACATGCAATGACTCTAGTGGTTGATCCATGTGTGGTTTGTGGAAATAACACACATGCAATGACTCTAGTGGGTCCACATGTGTGGTTTGTGGAAAGAACACACATGCAATGACTCTGGTTGATCCATATGTGGTTTGTGGAAAGAACACACATGCAATGACTCTAGTGGTGGATCCATGTGTGGTTTGTGGAAAAGAACACACATGCAATGACTCTAGTGCTGGTTTGTGGTTTTAGTATAAGAACACACATGCAATGACTCTAGTGGTTGATCCATGTGTGGTTTGTGGAAAGAACACACATGCAATGACTCTAGTGTTGGTTTTAGTATAAGAACACATGCAATGACTCTAGTGGTTGATCCATGTGTGGTTTGTGGAAAGAACACACATGCAATGACTCTAGTGGTTGATCCATGTGTGGTTTGTGGAAAGAACACACATGCAATGACTCTAGTGGTTGATCCATGTGTGGTTTGTGGAAAGAACACACATGCAATGACTCTACTGGTGGATCCATGTGTGGTTTTAGTATAAGAACACACATGCAATGACTCTAGTGGTTGATCCATGTGTGGTTTGTGGAAAGAACACACATGCAATGACTCTAGTGGTTGATCCATGTGTGGTTTGTGGAAATAACACACATGCAATGACCACTAGTGGGTCCACATGTGTGGTTTGTGGAAAGAACACACATGCAATGACTCTGGTTGATCCATATGTGGTTTGTGGAAAGAACACACATGCAATGACTCTAGTGGTGGATCCATGTGTGGTTTGTGGAAAGAACACACATGCAATGACTCTAGTGCTGGTTTGTGGTTTTAGTATAAGAACAAACATGCAATGACTCTAGTGGTTGATCCATGTGTGGTTTGTGAAAAGAACACACATGCAATGACTCTAGTGTTGGTTTTAGTATAAGAACACACATGCAATGACTCTAGTGGTTGATCCATGTGTGGTTTGTGGAAAGAACACACATGCAATGACTCTAGTGGTTGATCCATGTGTGGTTTGTGGAAAGAACACACATGCAATGACCCTTGGTGGATCCATGTGTGGTTTGTGGAAAAGAACACACATGCAATGACTCTAGTGTTGGTTTGTGGTTTTAGTATAAGAACAAACATGCAATGACTCTAGTGGTTGATCCATGTGTGGTTTGTGGAAAGAACACACATGCAATGACTCTAGTGGTTGATCCATGTGTGGTTTGTGGAAAGAACACACATGCAATGACAACTGGTGGATCCATGTTGGTTTTAGTGTGAGAATACACATGCAATTACTCTAGTACTGGTTTGTCGTTTTTGTGGAAAGAACACACATGCAATGACTCTATTGGTTGATCCATGTGTGGTTTGTGGAAAGAACACACATGCAATGACTCTGGTTGATCCATGTGTGGTTTGTGGAAAGAACACACATGCAATGACCACTAGTGGATCCATGTGTGGTTTGTGGAAAGAACACACATGGAATGACTCTAGTACTGGTTTGTGGTTTTAGTATAAGAACACACATGCAATGACTCTAGTACTGGTTTGTGGTTTAGTATAAGAACACACATGCAATGACTCTAGTGGTTGATCCATGTGTGGTTTGTGGAAATAACACACATGCAATGACCACTGGTGGGTCCACATGTGTGGTTTGTGGAAAAGAACACACATGCAATGACTCCGGTTGATCCATTTGTGGTTTGTGGAAAGAACACACATGCAATGAATCTAGAGGTGGATCCATGTGTGGTTTGTGGAAAAGAACACACATGCAATGACTCTAGTGCTGGTTTGTGGTTTTAGTATAAGAACAAACATGCAATGACTCTAGTGGTTGATCCATGTGTGGTTTGTGGAAAGAACACACATGCAATGACTAGTGGTTGATCCATATGTGGTTTGTGGAAAGAACACACATGCAATGACCACTGGTGGATCCATGTGTGGTTTGTGGAAAAGAACACACATGCAATGACTCTAGTACTGGTTTGTGGTTTTAGTATAAGAACAAACATGCAATGACTCTAGTGGTTGATCCATGTGTGGTTTGTGGAAAGAACACACATGCAATGACTCTGGTTGATCCATATGTGGTTTGTGAAAAGAACACAGGTGCAATGACCACTGGTGGATCCATGTGTGGTTTCAGTGTAAGAACACACATGCAATGACTCTAGTGGTTGATCCATGTGTGGTTTGTGGAAATAACACACATGCAATGACTCTAGTGGTTGATCCATGTGTGGTTTCTGGAAAGAACACACATGCAATGACCACTGGTGGATCCATGTGTGGTCTGTGGAAAAGAACACACATGCAATGACTCTAGTAGTGGTTTGTGGTTTTAGTATAAGCACACACATGCAATGACTATACTAGTGCTTAGTTGTTTTAGTATAAGAACACACATGCAATGACTCTAGTGGTTGATCCATGTGTGGTTTGTGGAAAGAACACACATGCAATGACTCTAGTGGGTCCACATGTGTGGTTTGTGGAAAGAACAAACATGCAATGACTCTCATTGATCCATATGTGGTTTGTGGAAAGAACACACATGCAATGACTCTAGTGGTTGATCCATGTGTGGTTTGTGGAAAGAACACACATGCAATGACTCTAGTGCTGGTTTGTGGTTTTAGTATAAGAACAAACATGCAATGACTCTAGTGGTTGATCCATGTGTGGTTTGTGGAAAGAACACACATGCAATGACTCTAGTGGTTGATCCATATGTGGTTTGTGGAAAGAACACACATGCAATGACCATTGGTGGATCCATGTGTGGTTTGTGGAAAAGAACACACATGCAATGACTCTAGTGCTGGTTTGTGGTTTTAGTATAAGAACAAACATGCAATGACTCTAGTGGTTGATCCATGTGTGGTTTGTGGAAAGAACACACATGCAATGACTCTAGTGGTTGATCCATGTGTGGTTTGTGGAAAGAACACACATGCAATGACAGTGGTGGATCCATGTGTGGTTTGTGGATAGAACACACATGCAATGACTCTAGTGGTTGATCCATGTTTGTTTGTGGAAATAACACACATGCAATGACTCTAGTGGTTGATCCATGTGTGGTTTGTGGAAAGAACACACATGCAATGACTCTAGTGGTTGATCCATGTGTGGTTTGTGGAAAGAACACACATGCAATGACTCTAGTGTTGGTTTTAGTATAAGAACACACATGCAATGACTCTAGTGGTTGATCCATGTGTGGTTTGTGGAAAGAACACACATGCAATGACTCTAGTGGTTGATCCATGTTGTTTGTGGAAATAACACACATGCAATGACTCTAGTGGTTGATCCATGTGTGGTTTGTGGAAAGAACACACATGCAATGACCACTGGTGGATCCATGTTGGTTTTAGTATAAGAACACACATGCAATGACTCTAGTGGTTGATCCATGTGTGGTTTGTGGAAAGAACACACATGCAATGACTCTAGTGGTTGATCCATGTGTGGTTTGTGGAAAGAACACATGCAATGACTCTGGTGGGTCCACATGTGTGGTTTGTGGAAAGAACACACATGCAATGACTCTGGTTGATCCATATGTGGTTTGTGGAAAGAACACACATGCAATGACTCTAGTGGTGGATCCATGTGTGGTTTGTGGAAAAGAACACACATGCAATGACTCTAGTGCTGGTTTGTGGTTTTAGTATAAGAACACACATGCAATGACTCTAGTGGTTGATCCATGTGTGGTTTGTGGAAAGAACACACATGCAATGACTCTAGTGTTGGTTTTAGTATAAGAACACACATGCAATGACTCTAGTGGTTGATCCATGTGTGGTTTGTGGAAAGAACACACATGCAATGACTCTAGTGGTTGATCCATGTGTGGTTTGTGGAAATAACACACATGCAATGACTCTAGTGGTTGATCCATGTGTGGTTTGTGGAAAGAACACACATGCAATGACTCTAGTGGTGGATCCATGTGTGGTTTTAGTATAAGAACACACATGCAATGACTCTAGTGGTTGATCCATGTGTGGTTTGTGGAAATAACACACATGCAATGACTCTAGTGGTTGATCCATGTGTGGTTTGTGGAAAGAACACACATGCAATGACTCTGGTTGATCCATATGTGGTTTGTGGAAAGAACACACATGCAATGACTCTAGTGGTTGATCCATATGTGGTTTGTGGAAAGAACACACATGCAATGACTCTAGTGGTTGATCCATGTGTGGTTTGTGGAAATAACACATATGCAATGACTCTAGTGCTGGTTTGTGGTTTTAGTATAAGAACACACATGCAATGACTCTAGTGGTTGATCCATGTGTGGTTTGTGGAAAGAACACACATGCAATGACTCTAGTGTTGGTTTTAGTATAAGAACACACATGCAATGACTCTAGTGGTTGATCCATGTGTGGTTTGTGGAAAGAACACACATGCAATGACTCTAGTGGTTGATCCATGTGTGGTTTGTGGAAATAACACACATGCAATGACTCTAGTGGTTGATCCATGTGTGGTTTGTGGAAAGAACACACATGCAATGACCACTGGTGGATCCATGTTGGTTTTAGTATAAGAACACACATGCAATGACTCTAGTGGTTGATCCATATGTGGTTTGTGGAAAGAACACACATGCAATGACTCTAGTGGTTGATCCATGTGTGGTTTGTGGAAATAACACACATGCAATGACCACTGGTGGATCCACATGTGTGGTTTGTGGAAAGAACACACATGCAATGACTCTAGTTGATCCATATGTGGTTTGTGGAAAGAACACACATGCAATGACTCTAGTGGTGGATCCATGTGTGGTTTGTGGAAAAAGAACACACATGCAATGACTCTAGTGCTGGTTTGTGGTTTTAGTATAAGAACAAACATGCAATGACTCTAGTGGTTGATCCATGTGTGGTTTGTGGAAAGAACACACATGCAATGACTCTAGTGTTGGTTTTAGTATAAGAACACACATGCAATGACTCTAGTGGTTGATCCATGTGTGGTTTGTGGAAAGAACACACATGCAATGACTCTAGTGGTTGATCCATGTGTGGTTTGTGGAAAGAACACACATGCAATGCCTCTACTAGTGGATCCATGTGTGGTTTGTGGAAAGAACACACATGCAATGACCACTGGTGGATCCATGTGTGGTTTGTGGAAAAGAACACACATGCAATGACTCTAGTGTTGGTTTGTGGTTTTAGTATAAGAACACACATGCAATGACTCTAGTGGTTGATCCATGTGTGGTTTGTGGAAAGAACACACATGCAATGACTCTAGTGGTTGATCCATGTGTGGTTTGTGGAAAGAACACACATGCAATGACTCTAGTGGTTGATCCATGTGTGGTTTGTGGAAAGAACACACATGCAATGACTCTGGTGGATCCATGTGTGGTTTGTGAAAAGAACACACATGCAATGACTCTAGTGGTTGATCCATGTGTGGTTTGTGGAAATAACACACATGCAATGACTCTAGTGGTTGATCCATGTGTGGTTTGTGGAAAGAACACACACATGCAATGACTCTAGTGTTTGTTTTAGTATAAGAACACACATGCAATGACTCTAGTGGTTGATCCATGTGTGGTTTGTGGAAATAACACACATGCAATGACTCTAGTGGTTGATCCATGTGTGGTTTGTGGAAAGAACACACATGCAATGACTCTGGTGGATCAATGTGTGGTTTTAGTATAAGAACACACATGCAATGACTCTAGTGGTTGATCCATGTGTGGTTTGTGGAAATAACACACATGCAATGACTCTAGTGGTTGATCCATGTGTGGTTTGTGGAAAGAACACACATGCAATGACTCTAGTGGTTGATCCATGTGTGGTTTGTGGAAAGAACACACATGCAATGACTCTAGTGGTTGATCCATGTGTGGTTTGTGGAAGGAACACACATGCAATGACTCTAGTGGTGGATCCATGTGGGGTTTGTGGAAAAGAACACACGTGCAATGACTCTAGTGCTGGTTTGTGGTTTTAGTATAAGAACAAACATGCAATGACTGTAGTGGTCGATCCATGTGTGGTTTGTGGAAAGAACACACATGCAATGACTCTAGTGTTGGTTTTAAGAACACACATGCAATGACTCTAGTGTTGGTTTTAGTATAAGAACACACATGCAATGACTCTAGTGGTTGATCCATGTGTGGTTTGTGGAAATAACACACATGCAATGACTCTAGTGGTTGATCCATGTGTGGTTTGTGGAAAGAACACACATGCAATGAATAGTGGTTGATCCATATGTGGTTTGTGGAAAGAACACACATGCAATGACTCTAGTGGTGGATCCATGTTGGTTTTAGTATAAGAACACACATGCAATGACTCTAGTGGTTGATCCATGTGTGGTTTGTGGAAAGAACACACATGCAATGACTCTAGTGGTTGATCCATGTGTGGTTTGTGGAAATAACACACATGCAATGACCACTTGTGGATCCATGTTTGGTTTGTGGAAAGAACACACATGCAATGACTCTAGTGGTTGATCCATGTGTGGTTTGTGGAAAGAACACACATGCAATGACTCTAGTGGTTGATCCATGTGTGGTTTGTGGAAAGAACACACATGCAATGACTCTAGTGTTGGTCCATTGTGGTTTTGTATAAGAACACACATGCAATGACTCTAGTGGTTGATCCATGTGTGGTTTGTGGAAAGAACACACATGCAATGACTCTAGTGGTTTGTGGTTTTAGTATAAGAACACACATGCAATGACTCTAGTGGTTGATCCATGTGTGGTTTGTGGAAATAACACACATGCAATGACTCTAGTGGTTGATCCATGTGTGGTTTGTGGAAAGAACACACATGCAATGACTCTGGTTGATCCATATGTGGTTTGTGGAAAGAACACACATGCAATGACTCTAGTGGTGGATCCATGTGTGGTTTGTGGAAAAGAACATACATGCAATGACTCTAGTGTTGGTTTGTGGTTTTAGTATAAGAACACACATGCAATGACTCTAGTGGTTGATCCATGTGTGGTTTGTGGAAAAGAACACACATGCAATGACTCTAGTGGTTGATCCATGTGTGGTTTGTGGAAAGAACACACATGCAATGACCACTGGTGGATCCATGTGTGGTTTGTGGGAAAGTACACACATGCAATGACTCTAGTGGTTGATCCATGTTGGTTTGTGGAAATACCACATGCAATGACTCTAGTGGTTGATCCATGTGTGGTTTGTGGAAAGAACACACATGCAATGACTCTAGTGGTTGATCCATGTGGTGTGGTTTTAGTATAAGAACACACATGCAATGACTCTAGTGGTTGATCCATGTGTGGTTTGTGGAAATAAAACACATGCAATGACCACTGGTTGATCCATATGTGGTTTGTGGAAAGAACACACATGCAATGACCACTGGTGGATCCATATGTGGTTTGTGGAAAAGAACACACATGCAATGACTCTAGTGCTGGTTTGTGGTAGTATAAGAACAAACATGCAATGACTCTAGTGGTTGATCGATGTGGTTTGTGGAAAGAACACACATGCAATGACTCTAGTGGTTGATCCATGTGTGGTTTGTGGAAATAACACACATGCAATGACCACTGGTGGATCCATGTGTGGTTTGTGGAAAGAAGACACATGCAATGACTCTAGTACTGGTTTGTCGTTTTTGTGGAAAGAACACACATGCAATGACTCTATTGGTTGATCCATGTGTGGTTTGTGGAAAGGTGTGGTTTGTGGAAAGAACACACATGCAATGACTGAGTGATCCATGTGCGGTTTGTGGAAAGAGAACACATGCAATGACTCTAGTGGTTGATCCATGTGGTTTTAGTATAAGAACACACATGCAATGACTCTAGTGGTTTGCCATGTGTGGTTTGTGGAAAGAACACACATGCAATGACTCTAGTGGTTGATCCATGTGTGGTTTGTGGAAAGAACACACATGCAATGACTCTAGTGGATCCATGTGTGGTTTGGAAAGAACACACATGCAATGACTCTAGTGTTGATCCATGTGGTTTGTGGAAAGAACACACATGCAATGCTCTAGTGGTTGATCCATGTGGTTTTTGTGGAAAGAACACACATGCTGACTCTAGTGCTGGTTTGTGGTTTAGTATAAGAACACACATGCAATGACTCTAGTGGTTGATCCATGTGTGGTTTGTGGAAAGAACACACATGCAATGACTCTAGTGGTTGATCCATGTGTGGTTTGTGGAAAGAACACACATGCAATGACCTAGTGGTGGATCCATGTGTGGTTTGTGGAAAGAACACACATGCAATGACTCTAGTGCTGGTTTGTGGTTTTAGTATAAGAACATGCAATGACTCTAGTGGTTGATCCATGTGTGGTTTGTAGAAAAGAACACACATGCAATGACTCTAGTGGTTGATCCATGTGTGGTTTGAGGAAAGAACACACATGCAATGACCAGAGGTTGGATCCATGGGTTGTTTGTGGAAATGAACACATGCTGATGACTCTAGTGGTTGATCCATGTGGTTTGTGGAAAGAACACACATGCAATGACTCTAGTGGTTGATCCATGTGTGGTTTGTGGAAAGAACACACATCTGATGACTCTAGTGGCTGATCCATGTGTGGTTTGTGGAAAGAACACACATGCAATGACTCTAGTGTTGGTTTAGTATAAGAACACACATGCAATGACTCTAGTGGTTGATCCATGTGGTTTGTGCAAAGAACACACATGCAATGACTCTAGTGGTTGATCCATGTGTGGTTTGTGAAAAGAACACACATTCAATGACTCTAGTGGTTGATCCATGTGTGGTTTGTGGAAAGAACACACATGCAATGACTCTAGTGGTGGATCCATGTTGGTTTAGTATAAGAACACACATGCAATGACTCTAGTGGTTTATCCATGTTTGTTTTGTGGAAAGAACACACATGCAATGACTCTAGTGGTTGATCCATGTGTCGTTTGTGGAAATAACACACATGCAATGACCTATGGGTGGTCCATGTGTGGTTTGTGGAAAGAACACACATGCAATGACTCTAGTGGTTGATCCATATGTGGTTTGTGGAAATAACACACATGCAATGACTCTAGTGGTTGATCCATGTGTGGTTTGTGGAAAGAACACACACAATGACTCTAGTGCTGGTTTGTGGTTTTAGTATAAGAACACACATGCAATGACTCTAGTGGTTGATCCATGTGTGGTTTGTGAAAAGAACACACATGCAATGACTCTAGTGATGGTTTTAGTATAAGAACACACATGCAATGACTCTAGTGGTTGATCCATGTGTGGTTTGTGGAAAGAACACACATGCAATGACTCTAGTTGTTGAAGCATGGGTTGGTTGTGGGAAGAACACACATGCAATGATGGGTTCCATGTGGTTTTGTGGAAAGAACACATGCAATGACTCTAGTGGTTGATCCATGTGTGGTTTGTGGAAAAGAACAAACATGCAATGAATCTAGTGTTGGTTTGTGGTTTTAGTATAAGAACAAACATGCAATGGCTCTAGTGGTTGATCCATGTGTGGTTTGTGGAAACAACACACATGCAATGACTCTAGTGGTTGATCCATGTGTGGTTTGTGGAAAGAACACACATGCAATGACTCTGGTGGATCCATGTGTGGTTTGTGGAGAACACACATGCAATGACTCTAGTGCTGGTTTGTGGTTTTAGTATAAGAACACACATGCAATGACTCTAGTGGTTGATCCATGTGTGGTTTGTGGAAAGAACACACATGCAATGACTCTGGTTGATCCATGTGTGGTTTGTGGAAAGAACACACATGCAATGACTCTAGTGGTTGATCCATGTGTGGTTTGTGGAAATAACACACATGCAATGACTAGTGGTTTATCCATCTGTGGTTTGTGGAAAGAACACACATGCAATGACTGTGGTTGATCCATGTGTGGTTTGTGGAAAGAACACACATGCAATGACCACTGGTGGATCCATGTGTGGTTTGTGGAAAGAACACACATGCAATGACTCGAGTGGTTTAAAGATGTGTGTGGTTGTGGATAAGCACATGCAATGACTCTAGTGGTTGATCCATGTGTGGTTTGTGGAAAGAACACACATGCAATGACTCTAGTGGTTGATCCATGTGTGGTTTGTGGAAAGAACACACATGCAATGACCACTCTGGGATCAATGTGTGGTTTGTGAAAGAACACACATGCAATGACTCTAGTGCTGGTTTGTGGTTTTAGTATAAGAAATAACACATGCAATGACTCTAGTGGTTGATCCGTATGTGGTTTGTGGAAAGAACACACATGCAATGACTCTAGTGGTTGATCCATGTGTGGTTTGTGGAAAACACAACACATGCTGATAGTGGTTGATCCATGTGTGGTTTGTGGAAAGAACACACATGCAGTGACTCTGGTTGATCCATATGTGGTTTGTGGAAAGTACACACATGCAATGACTCTAGTACTGGTTTGTGGTTTAGTATAAGAACACATATGCAATGACTCTAGTGGTTGATCCATGTGTGGTTTGTGGAAATAACACACATGCAATGACTCTAGTGGTTGATCCATGTTTGTTTGTGGAAATAACACACATGCAATGACTCTAGTGGTTGATCCATGTGTGGTTTGTGGAAAGAACACACATGCAATGACTCTAGTGGTGGATCCATGTGTGGTTTGTGGAAAAGAACACACATCTGATGACTCTAGTGTGTGGTTTTAGTATAAGAACACACATGCAATGACTCTAGTGGTTGATCCATGTGTGGTTTGTGGAAAGAACACACATGCAATGACTCTAGTGGTTGATCCATGTGTGGTTTGTGGAAAGAACACACATGCAATGACCACTGGTGGATCCATGTGTGGTTTGTGGAAAAGAACACACATGCAATGACTCTAGTGGTTGATCCATGTGTGGTTTGTGGAAAGAACACACATGCAATGACTCTAGTGGTTGATCCATGTGTGGTTTGTGGAAAGAACACACATGCAATGACTCTAGTGGTTAATCCATGTGTGGTTTGTGGAAAGAACACATATGCAATGATGTTGATCCATATGTGGTTTGTGGAAGAACACACATGCAATGACCTAGTGGTAGATCCATGTGTGGTTTGTGGAAATAACACACATGCAATGACGGGAGTGGTATATCGGTGGGTGTTAGTATGAGAACACACATGAAATGACTCTAGTGGTTGATCCATGTGTGGTTTGTGGAAAGAACACACATGCAATGACTCTAGTGGTTGATCCATGTGTGGTTTGTGGAAAGAACACACATGCAATGACCACTGGTGGATCCATGTGTGGTTTTAGTATAAGAACACACATGCAATGACTCTAGTGGTTGATCCATGTGTGGTTTGTGGAAAGAACACACATGCAATGACTAGTGGTTGATCCATATGTGGTTTGTGGAAAGAACACACATCTGATGACTCTGGTTGATCCATGTGTGGTTTGTGGAAAGAACACACCTGCAATGACTCTAGTGGTTGATCCATGTGTGGTTTGTGGAAAGAACACACATGCAATGACCACTGGTCCGGATCCATGTGTGGTTTTAGTAAAGAACACACATGCAATGACTCTAGTACTGGTTTGTGGTTTTAGTATAAGAACACAAATGCAATGACTCTAGTGTTTGATCCATGTGTGGTTTGTGGAAAGAACACATGCAATGACTCTAGTGGTTGATCCATGTGTGGTTTGTGGAAAGAACACACATGCAATGACCACTGGTGGATCCATGTGGTTTGTGGAAAGAACACACATGCAATGACTCTAGTGTGGTTTGTGGTTTTAGTATAAGAACACATGCAATGACTCTCTAGTGGTTGATCCATGTGTGGTTTGTGGAAAGAACACACATGCAATGACTCTAGTGGTTGATCCATGTGTGGTTTGTGGAAAGAACACACATGCAATGACCACTGGTGTATCCATGCGTGGTTTGTGGAAAGAACACACATGTAATGACTCTAGTGGTTGATCATGTGTGGTTTGTGGAAATAACACACATGCAATGACTCTAGTGGTTGATCCATGTGTGGTTTGTGGAAAGAACACACATGCAATGACTCTAGTGTTGGTTTGTGGATCCATGTGTGGTTTGTGAAGAACACATGCAATGACTCTAGTTGGTTTGTGGTTTGTGGAAAGAACACACATGCAATGACTCTAGTGGTTGATCCATGTGGTTTGTGGAAAGAACACACATGCAATGACTCTAGTGGTTGATCCATGTGTGGTTTGTGGAAAGAACACACATGCAATGACCAGTGGTGGATCCATGTGTGGATTGTGGAAAGAACACATGCAATGACTCTAGTTGGTTTGTGGTTTTGTGGAAGAACACACATGCAGCTCTAGTGGTTGATCCATGTGTGGTTTGTGGAAAACACATCATGATGACTCTAGTGGTTGATCCATGTGTGGTTTGTGGAAAGAACACACATGCAATGACTCACTGGTGGTTCCATGTGTGGTTTGTGGAAAAGAACACACATGCAATGACTCTAGTGCTGGTTTGTGGTTTTAGTATAAGAACACACATGCAATGACTCTAGTGGTTGATCCATGTGTGGTTTGTGGAAAGAACACACATGCAATGACTCTAGTGGTTGATCCATGTGTGGTTTGTGGAAAGAACACACATGCAATGACCACTGGTGGATCCATGGTGGTTTTAGTATAAGAACACACATGCAATGACTCTAGTCCTGGTTTGTGGTTTTTGTGGAAAAGAACACACATGCAATGACTCTAGTGGTTGATCCATGTGTGGTTTGTGGAAATAACACACATGCAATGACTCTAGTGGTTGATCCATATGTGGTTTGTGGAAAGAACACACATGCAATGACTAGTGGTGGATCCATGTGTTGTTTGTGGACAAGAACACACATGCAATGACTCTAGTGCTGGTTGGTTGTTTTAGTATAAGAACACACATGCAACGACCACTGGTGGATCCATGTTGGTTTTAGTATAAGAACACACATGCAATGACTCTAGTGGTTGATCCATGTGTGGTTTGTGGAAAGAACACACATGCAATGACTCTAGTGGGTCCACATGTGTGGTTTGTGGAAAGAACACACATGCAATGACTCTGGTTGATCCATATGTGGTTTGTGGAAAGAACACACATGCAATGACTCTAGTGGTGGATCCATGTGTGGTTTGTGGAAAAGAACACACATGCAATGACTCTAGTGCTGGTTTGTGGTTTTAGTATAAGAACAAACATGCAATGACTCTAGTGGTTGATCCATGTGTGGTTTGTGGAAAGAACACACATGCAATGACTCTAGTGGTTGATCCATGTGTGGTTTGTGGAAAGAACACACATGCAATGACCACTGGTGGATCCATGTGTGGTTTGTGGAAAGAACACACATGCAATGACTCTAGTACTGGTTTGTGGTTTTAGTATAAGAACACACATGCAATGACTCTAGTGGTTGATCCATGTGTGGTTTGTGGAAAGAACACACATGCAATGACTCTAGTGGTTGATCCATGTGTGGTTTGTGGAAAGAACACACATGCAATGACTCTAGTGGTTGATCCATGTGTGGTTTGTGGAAAGAACACACATGCAATGACTCTAGTGGTGGATCCATGTGTGGTTTGTGGAAAAGAACACACATGCAATGACTCTAGTGCTGGTTTGTGGTTTTAGTATAAGAACACACATGCAATGACTCTAGTGGTTGATCCATGTGTGGTTTGTGGAAAGAACACACATGCAATGACTCTAGTGGTTGATCCATGTGTGGTTTGTGGAAAGAACACACATGCAATGACCACTGGTGGATCCATGTGTGGTTTGTGGAAAAGAACACATGCAATGACTCTAGTGCTGGTTTGTGGTTTTAGTATAAGAACAAACATGCAATGACTCTAGTGGTTGATCCATGTGTGGTTTGTGGAAAGAACACACATGCAATGACTCTAGTGGTTGATCCATGTGTGGTTTGTGGAAAGAACACACATGCAATGACCACTGGTGGATCCATGTGTGGTTTGTGAAAAAGAATACACATGCAATGACTCTAGTGCTGGTTTGTGGTTTTAGGAAAGAACACACATGCAATGACTCTGGTTGATCCATATGTGGTTTGTGGAAAGACCACACATGCAATGACTCTAGTGGTTGATCCATGTGTGGTTTGTGGAAAGAACACACATGCAATGACTCTAGTGGTGGATCCATGTGTGGTTCGTGGAAAGAACACACATGCAATGACTCTAGTGGTGGTTCATGTGGTTTTAGTATAAGAACACACATGCAATGACTCTAGTGGTTGATCCATTGTGCTTTTAGTAAAAGAACAAACATGCAATGACCACTGTTGTGTACACATGTGTGGTTTGTGGAAAGAACAGACATGCAATGACTCTGGTTGATCCATGTGTGGTTTGTGGAAAGAACACACATGCAATGACTCTAGTGGTGGATCCATGTGTGGTTTGTGGAAAAGAACACACATGCAATGACTCTAGTGCTGGTTTGTGGTTTTAGTATAAGAACAAACATGCAATGACTCTAGTGGTTGATCCATGTGTGGTTTGTGGAAAGAACACACATGCAATGACTCTAGTGGTTGATCCATGTGTGGTTTGTGGAAAGAACACACATGCAATGACCACTGGTGGATCCATGTGTGGTTTGTGGAAAGAACAAACATGCAATGACTCTAGTGCTGGTTTGTGGTTTTAGTATAAGAACACACATGCAATGACTCTAGTGGTTGATCCATGTGTGGTTTGTGGAAAGAACACACATGCAATGACTCTAGTGGTTGATCCATGTGTGGTTTGTGGAAAGAACACACATGCAATGACTCTAGTGGTTGATCCATGTGTGGTTTGTGGAAAGAACACACATGCAATGACTCTAGTGGTGGATCCATGTGTGGTTTGTGGAAAGAACACACATGCAATGACTCTAGTGGTTGATCCATGTGTTGTTTGTGGAAAGAACACACATGCAATGACTCTAGTGGTTGATCCATGTGTGGTTTGTGGAAAGAACACACATGCAATGACTCTAGTGTTGGTTTTAGTATAAGAACACACATGCAATGACTCTAGTGGTTGATCCATGTGTGGTTTGTGGAAAGAACACACATGCAATGACTCTAGTGGTTGATCCATGTGTGGTTTGTGGAATGAACACACATGCAATGACTCTAGTGGTTGATCCATATGTGGTTTGTGGAAAGAACACACATGCAATGACTCTGGTGGATCCATGTTGGTTTTAGTATAAGAACACACCTGCAATGACTCTAGTGGTTGATCCATGTGTGGTTTGTGGAAAGAACACACATGCAATGACTCTAGTGGTTGATCCATGTGTGGTTTGTGGAAAGAACACACATGCAATGACTCTAGTGGTTGCACAAGTGTGGTTTGTGGAAAGAACACACATGCAATGACTCTAGTGGTTGATCCATGTGTGGTTTGTGGAAAGAACACACATGCAATGACTCTAGTGGTTGATCCATGTGTGGTTTGTGGAAAGAACACACATGCAATGACTCTAGTGCTGGTTTGTGGTTTTAGTATAAGAACACACATGCAATGACTCTAGTGGTTGATCCATGTGTGGTTTGTGGAAAGAACACACATGCAATGACTCTAGTGTTGGTTTTAGTATAAGAACACACATGCAATGACTCTAGTGGTTGATCCATGTGTGGTTTGTGGAAAGAACACACATGCAATGACTCTAGTCGTTGATCCATGTGTGGTTTGTGGAAATAACACACATGCAATGACTCTAGTGGATCCATGTGTGGTTTGTGGAAAGAACACACATGCAATGACCTCTGGTGGATCCAAGTGTGGTTTGTGGAAAGAACACACATGCAATGACTCTAGTGTTGGTTTGTGGTTTTAGTATAAGAACAAACATGCAATGACTCTAGTGGTTGATCCATGTGTGGTTTGTGGAAAGAACACACATGCAATGACTCTAGTGGTTGATCCATGTGTGGTTTGTGGAAAGAACACACATGCAATGACTCAGGGGGATCCATGTTTGGTTTGTGAAAAGAACACACATGCAATGACTCTAGTACTTGTTTGTGGTTTTTGTGGATAAGAACACACATGCAATGACTCTAGTGGTTGATCCATGTGTGGTTTGTGGAAAGAACACACATGCAATGACTCTAGTGGTTGATCCATGTGTGGTTTGTGGAAAGAACACACATGCAATGACTACTGGTGGATCCATGTGTGGTTTGTGGAAAAGAACACACATGCAATGACTCTAGTGGTTGATCCATGTTTGTTTGTGGAAATAACACACATGCAATGACTCTAGTGGTTGATCCATGTGTGGTTTGTGGAAAGAACACACATGCAATGACTCTAGTGTTGGTTTTAGTATAAGAACACACATGCAATGACTCTAGTGGTTGATCCATGTGTGGTTTGTGGAAAGAACACACATGCAATGACTCTAGTGGTTGATCCATGTGTGGTTTGTGGAAATAACACACATGCAATGACTCTAGTGGTTGATCCATGTGTGGTTTGTGGAAAGAACACACATGCAATGACCACTGGTTGATCCATGTTGGTTTTAGTATAAGAACACACATGCAATGACTCTAGTGGTTGATCCATGTGTGGTTTGTGGAAAGAACACACATGCAATGACTCTAGTGGTTGATCCATGTGTGGTTTGTGGAAAGAACACACATGCAATGACCACTGGTGGATCCATGTGTGGTTTGTGGAAAGAACACACATGCAATGACTCTAGTGGTTGATCCATGTGTGGTTTGTGGAAAGAACACACATGCAATGACTCTAGTGGTTGATCCATGTGTGGTTTGTGGAAAGAACACACATGCAATGACTCTAGTGCTGGTTTGTGGTTTTAGTATAAGAACACACATGCAATGACTCTAGTGGTTGATCCATGTGTGGTTTGTGGAAAGAACACACATGCAATGACTCTCGTTGTTGGAGAACACACATGCAATGACTCTAGTGGTTGATCCATGTGTGGTTTGTGGAAAGAACACACATGCAATGACTCTAGTGGTTGATCCATGTGTGGTTTGTGGAAAGAACACACATGCAATGACCACTAGTTGATCCATATGTGGTTTGTGGAAAGAACACACATGCAATGACCACTGGTGGATCCATGTGTGGTTTGTGGAAAAGAACACACATGCAATGACTCTAGTGCTGGTTTGTGGTTTTAGTATAAGAACAAACATGCAATGACTCTAGTGGTTGATCCATGTGTGGTTTGTGGAAAGAACACACATGCAATGACTCTAGTGGTTGATCCATGTGTGGTTTGTGGAAAGAACACACATGCAATGACCACTGGTGGATCCATGTGTGGTTTTAGTGGAAAGAACACACATGCAATGACTCTAGTTGATTTGTGTTTTTGTGGAAAGAACACACATGTCAATGACTCTTTTTGTTTATCCTTGTTTGGTTTTTGGAAAAGAACACACATGCAACGACTCTAGTGTTCGTCTGTGGTTTTTGGAAAAGAACACACATGCAATGAATCTGGGGTATCCATATGTGGTTTGTGGAAAGAACACACATGCAATGACCAGTGGTGGATCCATGTGTGGTTTGTGGAAAAGAACACACATGCAATGACTCTAGTGGTTGATCCATGTTTGTTTGTGGAAATAACACACATGCAATGACTCTAGTGGTTGATCCATGTGTGGTTTGTGAAAAGAACACACATGCAATGACTCTAGTGTTGGTTTTAGTATAAGAACACATACAATGACTCTAGTGGTTGATCCATGTGGGGTTTGTGGAAATAACACACGTGCAATGACTCTAGTGGTTGATCCATGTGTGGTTTGTGGAAAGAACACACATGCAATGACTCTACTGGTTGATCCATGTGTGGTTTGTGGAAAGAACACACATGCAATGACCACTGGTGGATCCATGTTGGTTTTAGTATAAGAACACACATGCAATGACTCTAGTGGTTGATCCATGTGTGGTTTGTGGAAAGAACACACATGCAATGACTCTAGTGGTTGATCCATGTGTGGTTTGTGGAAAGAACACACATGCAATGACCACTGGTGGATCCACGTGGTTTATGAAAAGAACACACATGTTAATGACTCTAGTGGTTGATCCATATGTGGTTTGTGGAAAGAACACACATGCAATGACTCTAGTGGTGGATCCATGTGTGGTTTGTGGAAAGAACACACATGCAATGACTCTAGTGGTGGAATGTGGTTTTAGTGTAAGAACACACATGCAATGACTCTAGTGGTTGATCCATGTGTGGTTTGTGGAAATACCACACATGCAATGACTCTAGTGGTTGATCCATGTGTGGTTTGTGGAAAGAACACACATGCAATGACTCTAGTGGTTGATCCATGTGTGGTTTGTGGAAAGAACACACATGCAATGACCACTGGTTGATCCATGTGTGGTTTGTGGAAAAGAACACACATGCAATGACCACTGGTGGATCCATGTGTGGTTTGTGGAAAGAACACACATACAATGACTCTAGTGTTGGTTTGTGGTTTTAGTATAATAGAACACACATGCAATGACTCTAGTGGTTGATCCATGTGTGGTTTGTGGAAAGAACACACATGCAATGACTCTAGTGGTTGATCCATGTGTGGTTTGTGGAAAGAACACACATGCAATGACCATGGTGGATCCATGTGTGGTTTGTGGAAGAACACACATGCTGACTCTAGTGGTTGAAGTGGTTTTTGTGGATAAGAACAAACATACAATGACTCTAGTGGTTGATCCATGTGTGGTTTGTGGAAAGAACACACATGCAATGACTGGTTGATCCATGTGTGGTTTGTGGAAAGAACACACATGCAATGACCTCTAGTGGATCCATGTGGTTTGTGGAAAAGAACACATGCAATGACTCTAGTACTGGTTTGTGGTTTTAGTATAAGAACACACATGCAATGACTCTAGTTGTGGTTTGTGGATAAGAACACACATGCAATGACTCTAGTGGTTGATCCATGTGTGGTTTGTGGAAATAACACACATACAATGACTCTAGTGGGTGATCCATGTGTGGTTTGTGGAAGAACACACATGCAATGACCCTTGGTTGATCCATATGTGGTTTGTGGAAAGAACACACATGCAATAAGACGGGTGGATCCATGTGTGGTTTGTGGAAAGAACACACATGCAATGACTCTAGTGCTGGTTTGTGGTTTAGTATAAGAACAAACATTAGATGACTCAAGTGGTTGATCCATGTGTGGTTTGTGGAAAGAACACACATGCAATGACGCTAGTGGTTGATCCATATGTGGTTTGTGGAAAGAACACACATGCAATGACCCTTTGGTGGATCCATGTGTGGTTTGTGGAAAAAGAACACACATGCAATGACTCTAGTCTGGTTTGTGGTTTTAGTATAAGAACAAACATGCAATGACTCTAATGGTTGATCCATGTGTGGTTTGTGGAAAGAACACACATGCAATGACTCTAGTGGTTGATCCATGTGTGGTTTGTGGAAAGAACACACATGCAATGACCACTGGTGGATCCATGTTGGTTTTAGTGTAAGAACACACATGCAATGACTCTAGTACTGTTTTGTGGTTTTAGTGGAAAGAACACACATACAATGACTCTGGTGGTTGATCCATTTGTGGTTTGTGGAAAGAACACACATGCAATGACTCTAGCGGTTGATCCATATTGGTTTGTGGAAAGAACACACATGCAATGACCAGTGGTTGATCCATGTGTGGTTTGTGGAAAGAACACACATGCAATGACTCTAGTAGTGGTTTGTGGTTTTAGTATAAGAACACACATGCAATGACTCTAGTGGTTGATCATGTGTGTGACGTGGTTGATCCTGCAATGACTCTAGTGGGTCCACATGTGTGGTTTGTGGAAGTAACACACATGCAATGACTCTGGTTGATCCATATGTGGTTTGTGGAAAGAACACACATGCAATGACCAGTG
Source organism: Avena insularis (assembly GCA_023614405.1). Lineage (NCBI taxonomy): Eukaryota > Viridiplantae > Streptophyta > Magnoliopsida > Poales > Poaceae > Avena > Avena insularis. The sequence continues at coordinate 3,725,087 of CM042692.1, read as the reverse complement.
GTGGATCCATGTGTGGTTTGTGGAAAGAACACACATGCAATGACTCTAGTGCTGGTTTGTGGTTTTAGTATAAGAACAAACAGCTACCATACAATGACTCTGATGGTTGATCCATGTGTGGTTTGTGGAAAGAACACACATGCAATGACTCTAGTGGTTGATCCATATGTGGTTTTCTTGGAAAGAACACACATGCAATGACCACTGGTGGATCCATGTGTGGTTTGTGGAAAGAACACACCACAATACAATGACTCTAGTGCTGGTTTGCTGGTTTTTAGTATAAGAACAAACATGCAATGACTCTAATTGGAATTAATCCATGTGTGGTTTGTGGAAATAACACACATCTGATGACTCTAGTGGATTTGATCCATGTGTGGTTTGTGGAAAGAACACCAGGCATGACCTTTGGTGGATCCATGTGTGGTTTGTAGGAAAGAACTACACATGCAATGACTCAGTGGTGGATCCATGTATTTGGTTTTTGTGGAAATAACACACATTGCAATGACTCTAGTGTTAGTTGATCCATGTGTGGTTTGTGGAAAGAACACACATGCAATGACTCTAGTGGTTGATCCATGTGTGGTTTGTGAAAGAACACACATGCAATGACTCTAGTGTTGGTTTTAGTATAAGAACACATAT